>CM072556.1:27907892-28514142 GCA_036898215.1 Platycarya strobilacea | reverse complement strand
TTCATCAGGAAAGGTTATGCCATGTCTCCTTGTCATCAATATTTTTTGTCAAACCTAATGACTTCCAAAAAACGAATGTAAACACCATGCTGGGAAACATCGTAAAACCAGAAACATCGTAAAACCAAAGCACACAAGGCATCTACCAGAGAGAAGCTGTCGATAAAAGTAAAAATTTCGAGGAAAAACCGCGTTTGCAGGCTCAATAGCTCAGTCATGAGACCGAGGTTAAGTATTCCCAATTGTTATTGGGGGAAAAAAACACTTTCCCAATGGAATTCCCATGTCTATCCTAACAGAGCTTATATGCTCCCACATCGACTTCCCCGATATCTAGTTTCCTGCAATAGATAATGTGTATGAGCGTGCTCCATTTGACTTAGGGAGCAAGAGTGGCACAATGAGCTTAGTGCTAATGCATTAGCCTGTCAGAGAGATTTTACTGAAAGCAAATGGACAAGAAGTGTAGGAAGATCACAATGCACAAAAACCAATGTCGATTACTCGTGAGCAGTACATGTCTGAACACACCAATAATATGCCATTTTTATATTGGAATTATAATTATATAGAATAAATGTACAACATCAATTCTTCTTAATGAAGGTCATAGCACACATTTTTATGATGCTTGAAGGCACACCGACCCATTAATTGGCATGCAACAAAGCAATGCAGAATATCCTTGTCCACCAAGTTAAAGAAGAAAGCAAGCCGCTTGCATGAATATCCTTGAAACATTTAACAGGCCAACATGAAGCAAAGAATCCAAGAAAAAAATGTTAAAAATGAGCAACATATGAAGATAGAATCAGCCACGTAAGAAGTAGACACACAAACCTCTAGTAATTGGCCATAACTTTTCTAAATAGCTCCTTTGGTGCTGCAAGTGAACAATTAAACAAGATGCCAAAAAAGCAAAAATCAACTAACGGCCCATAAAGTAGAGACAGATGGATAATTCAGGCTGAATATTTACAACCAACTTACCGGGCAACCCAGTGAACCTCTCAAACTGCTCATATGCCTGTCCTATGAACATCTCCAACCCTGTAACTATTTTGGCTCCAGATTCTTCTGCTTCCCTCAAAAGTCTAGTCATTTTGGGGGTATAAACAGCATCAAAAACCAATGAGTATGATCTCAGAGCATGCTGCAAAGACAGAGCCAATTATTCTCTAGCTTCTGAATGCAATTACAAATTTATAGCATACAAAGCTTGGAATCTTTCTGCAAAGTGCTAATGAACTTCTCAGATACAAAATGATATAGCATTGTGCAACTTGGTCTGGTGTATCCCACAGAATAAATCAACTCAAGTTCCCTTGATCCAATTTGGTTTGTTCAAGAGGACATTTCAGATCGTTTCAGGCAGCTTTCTCTACCCCTAAGTGGCTGCCATTAAATTAGGGCTTTCTTCTTTTCTTTTCCCCACTAACTAGTTCCCAAGATTTGAAAAAACAACCCCACCTGAATCCAGACCCAAAGTTTAACCTCTTCTTGGTGGATTTGTTTTTCTTTAAATTATTATAGTAGGAAATGTATATATAATTGAACAATATTGCTGGCAACGCATCCCTTCTTCCAAAAACAAGGATGTTATCATCTAATATGTATAAAGCAATTTACTTATAAAAAAAATCTATAAAGTAATTCAAGCATTCATTGTTATCCTTTTTCCCTTTCTTTTTTGTAAATATTCAAAATAACCCAAAACCAACAAGCATCAAAAGTTATTATTTTGGTTTCTCCACACGGTCACATCATATTTCAGTTCTACATTCAAATTGAAACATGTGGCCCCAGTCAGATGCTGGTTGCAAAACCAAAGTGACCCAAACCAAGTTTGACTGATGAATACGATCTTGTTCAGAAAACTCTAGAAGGGTCAGGTACCCATCCCTTTGGCTTTTATGGTCTTCATCTCCACATGACCAAACAGATGCAGTTCTTCAGGGGAAAGGTCCAGGACGTGTTACCATATAACCAAAAGTGCATTCTTCTAATGAAACAGTAAATATTCTTAATTCTTTTGATAGGGTTATCAAAAATCTTATTCAAGGAATGGAAGATCATGCATAACAGAAACAGCATGGCAGAGAGGCAGACCTTAGGAATGGGCGTTTCATCAACTTTTGGTTGCATTCCAATGGATGTTGAGTTTGCAAGAATCATACCATCCTCCGGGTGGAAATTATCTAGATCAGCGAGAGCTAAAGCATCTCCTCCAATGGTATTGGCAAGTTCTCTGGCTCGATCTTGAAGTCAAATAAATGGATAAATCAGAAATCACCATTGATATCATTACACACCTCAGCAATGTTATTCTGGAGAAAAGGGTCATGTTACCAACATGTTATCAATCAGAAGCACATAAGTATAATGGCATGCAGGCATACTTGCTGTTTAGTATGCATTTAGGATGCCAGGGCCATAGAATGGAAGGAAAATTTTAAAGCACAAAAACAAGTTAATGAAAAATTATTGTACTGCAATAAAGCATTTCTGGTTGATGGTGACTTATCAAAAAACAATTTCTGGTAGATGGCGGAAACTTCAGACCTAAACAATAGTCAATTACAAGAAACTAGCAAATACTGAAATGCTCTTAATTGAAATTCAATGCAATGAAATCTTAAACAGACATATTCTGAAAATGCCCTATCAATGGTACTTGAGATTATGAGGCAGAATGAAACCTATCGCGGTGGGAAAAAATTAACTTACTACACAACATCAAGAATCACAATAAAAGATTGAAAGAAAAGAACTGAGAAATAACATCTATACTAAGAATGGGATGGAATTGTTTGTAAGAACAATAAAGGGCCCCATGGGCTGAAAGAAAAAGGGGGCGGGGTGGGGATGCATCCTACAGTAACAACTATCGGGATAAATGAGAAAAGATGAAGATCAAATGTCATGAATGAGAAAGATTGCTTAGGTACAGCTTTAAGACTGGAAAAAGATATAATCAAAGGTAAAACATGTAACAACCTAAGGAAAGTACGAGCCACATATGGGCCTATACCCTAAAAGGACTAGTCAAAGTTACAATTGTGGCTCATAAGAATCTTTCTTTTCTCCCTCCAAGCAATATAAGATCCCATTCACCACCTTTTTATATCCAATTTGGGGTATTACAATCTTCCCACTTAGATCTCTGTTCGGCCATAACATCATATTAGTGGCAGTGGCGCAGCTTTAATCCCGCATTTCTGGTTAGGTTTAGCTTTGATATACCATTAGTAACAGCCCCCGAGGAAAGCAAAAATTACATATGGGCCCATTCTCCAAAAGGGCTAGTCAAGGTTATAATTAGAGCCCCTTGAAATTATAATAAAGGGTTTGAATTTCTACCTCCTAAGCAATGTGGAATCTCATTCACCATTTTCCTATATACAATCTGAGGTATTACAACACAAATCACAATACTACCAACAGAGTTTCTTTCTCCACAACCATGAAGGAGTGCTACCCTTTTTTAAGAAAAGATGAAAAGTATGCATTTCCTTTTTTTCATTTTTCCTGCTACAACTACAAGAAAAGTTCCAACCATTATAGTAACCTTTCCTTCCACAATGTCATCTTCACACTTCTTTTGTTGTATTATCAAGAAGGAAAAACATTGCAGTTAAATTCCTCAGTTATGTTTAAAGGCAAACCATGGTGAAAACATATAAAAGACCATGCTTTAGAAAATCATATTTGTAATGAATGCCAGACACAGTCACAAGCCATTATAGAGAGCATGAAGGAGCCAGTAGGACAGATTTTCCACCAAAAGGTTTTTGGATGGAAAAGAAACAGAGGTGTGAAAGTGTTCATGACACTAATTATAGGATCAGATAACAAGGTTAATATAAAGCCATGAATATGACACTGAGCACTTAAAAAACCAATCTAAAGCTGGACCTTACCATAAGTGCGATTGACTATCACAACCCTGGCTCCCTTTTCTTTTGCACCATAAGCAAGCGCCTTGCCAGCACCTCCAGCACCAATGACCACAAACAGCTTACCAGCTAAGGGTGAATAAGCAGTATTGCCACTATTATGAGAACCTAAAATGAAAAGCACAGCATCCAGAGCACCTTAAAGTTAAACCAGGGAAAGGGGCAGAAGAGGATCTTATGTGACTGTGAATATACACATTCGTTTGCACAAAAACACGATAGTACCTCGCAGTCCATCTTCAATAGCAGAAATTGCACCAACATAATCAGTATTGTAACCAACCAACTTCCCATCGGTGGGTCTCCTTATAATGCAATTCACAGCTCCTATTGACTGTCAAATGTACTTAAGATGTGAACAATGCATGTACCATTCCTTAAAGAAAAAAGAAAACAACAGATAAAGCTAAGGCATCCACAAATACTCTATCAAATTCAGTGCTGCCAGAGATTGTAGGCTTGGAAGTTGGACAAGCCCTGCAGCATGAATATTTTAATACCTTTGCAACTGGATCGACCTCATCACAGCACTTTAGAGCGGCCTCCTTGTGAGGAATTGTACAACTGTGTTTAGAAAGAAGCTACATTATCTCATGCTTCAAGTATAGAATCACAATTTAGTCTAAGTATTTCAGGCAGATTCATGTACCGATTTTCCAGTATATACAAATAAAAATTGGGGAAACTTTTAACCACAACAATCATACAAAATCCGTCACTCTAAAATGCAAACCAGCCCTCCCAAAACTTGTGGCCACTGGTCAAGAAATTGTGACCTTGAGGAGTGTAGACAAATAACACATCATACTAAAAATGCAATAAGATGCTGAAGACCAACTCAAAGACTACTTAAAGAGGAATGAACCTAAATCCGGCAAAATCTGTGGATGAGTAAGTTTGAAGAAAATTTGCAATGTCATCCACCAAGAGAGGAATATAAACTCCATTGAAACAAACTGACTTGAATGCTTCATTATATAAAATAGGTGATTTGCTGTGGTGAACAGGCTTCCCAATTATGCCAAACACTTTTGTATCTGGCCTTATCCATCTGAGGTTGTATAGATGTAAAAGATCCTCCATTGTTGGTTGACCAGGGGCAGAAACTATTCCCGACTCAATGGTACCAAATGTGAGAAACCCACCAAATTTTGGGCACAGTATCCGCGACATAAAACCTCTCTCACCCATAACAATTCCTATCATTGGAACCTGAAAATTCGATAATTAAATAAATCAAAAGAGCTTTAAATATGGGAAGAATCTAGGAACAGATAATGTTAAGAAGTTTGGCCATTTCCAGTCAAAACTAGTAGCATATGATCAGTTCAATAGAAAGAGAGAAAAAGGTCCAAAGGGGATAATTAGCTTCAATTAAACTAGTCATACTGACAAATGAATTACTTCCGGAGTAGGATGGAACAAGCCTTATAATATGAATAGAGATTCCCCTAATAACCAGGTCAATCATAATAAGAGCCAATGAGTCATTTATTGTAAACTTGTCGTAGGCTTAGACTGAAACTAGCCTAGCCCTGGTTAGGCAGAGATCAGGGATGCATGGATCACAATCCTTTCTGTTACAGTTTGGGAATCATGCATCCCTTGTGTTTGGACCAGCTTCTGAATAAGAAACCCAAGAATAGCGGAACTAAAACAATGGAAATATGCATGGGGAGGTTGCCTTAGACCATAGATTGCCCTGTTAGTTTACGAACATGTGTAGACACAAGAAATAAACAAAACCAGGTGGCTGAGATCTAAAAAGGGTTTTGTACAGGAAACAAATTAGTTTTTTAGTTAAGGACAGATAGTGGGACCTCTTATAGCGAGCAAGAAGAATCCAAATGAAAATGGAAAAAAATTATGGACTAAGGTTATTGTTTAAAAAGTACTGCCATAATATAAAAGCTGCTTACTTGAGAATGCACAGTTATTTGGAAAATTCGTGCCACATCAGCAATCTCCAATGCCGTTGTTGCAATCTTCACTATATCAGCACCCGTTGCTTGTATTCTTGCCACAAGGTTGACAATATCCTCCACAGATGGAGTGTCTTGATAATTGTGAGAAGAAACAATGACTTTGAAATTTTCAGGCTTCCTTCCATAAATGGAATCATTGAACTCACAGGCCACCTTCAAAAAGAAATAACGGAAGTGAAGATTATTTAAATTTTATAATCCTAGTAGAAATCCCAAAATGAAAATGGGATAGAGGAACTCTAATATTAAATATCTCATACAGCCCTGGTCATAGGTAGCCTCTTTCCAATGGAGCATCATGAGAAATTATCCGACAAGTTTATTGATAGTTTGGTTCCTTACTTTGAGTTCATAACATAACATCCAGTACTCAACATAAGTTTCTCACAAAAAATATACTGGTAGGAGTTCAAAAGCAAGATGATATCAGTTAGGGAAAACCTCCCAACCAGTCGGTTGAGAACCCAATTTTAACCCTATCCAACAAAATCTTTCCACTTAAACCCTGCAGTAAATTTATATCTACACCCACATGCACTAAATTCCTCATTGTCTTCTCTCTTTCTCCCTCCCCACCCTGTGTCACTGGAACTCCCCCCTCTTCTCTCTCTCTCTCTCTCTCAAATACACTCTCAAATACGCTTTCTCTCTCTAAAATAGGCTCTCCTCACAGGCATCATCTCTATTTGAGAGGCTCAATCATGCCCAAAACATGACTCACCAAAATCCCATAGGAGGGAATCCAGCAAGAACAAGAAGACTGTTGGTATTTCTTCACTTAACAGCCATTGGACGGCTAAACAAGATGAGTTACAGAAGCTCAAATTGTCCCTTAAGCTCTAACCAGTTCTCTGTATCTCTATATATTTTAATTTTTTTCCCATCCAGTTTTTCCCAAATTTAATTTTGTCTCCTTTGTCTTCAGCGATTTTAGAAGTCACTTTTCCATGCATATTTATGATCAACTTCTAAAATGTATTTTGGCCACAAAACAAGAGATTTGGTAGCTTCTTCCGCGCGTGCTGCAATTTCATGAGGATTAGAGAGAGAGAGAGAGAGACTATGAGAGAGAAAGAGAGTATGAGAGAGAGAGAGAGAGAGAGAGAGAGAAGAGGGGGGAGGATTGCAGAGACTGGATGGGGGCCTGGGGAGGGAGAAAGAGAGGAGGAAGAGAAAAATAATGAGGAAATCCAGTGCAAGTGAGAGTAATAAAAATTTGCTACACGTCCTAGATGGCAAGATTTTATTGGGTGGTGTTAAAATTGTGTTATCACGGTATCACCCATCCAGCTGGGAGCTTTTCCCTATCAGTTAAACCATTCAAACTTTAGTTCAAGATCAAAAGTTAACATGTCACCCTCATTTAGAACTCCCTAACCTTGCACGGTTTTTCTTTTTGTCACTGGGCAATCCATGAAATGAAGGGAGCTAAATCTATTATAAAAAGTACATTCTGTATTTAAAGAAAAACAAATAAAAAATAAGAACTTAAGAAACAGACCAGTGTGCTAGAACAGTCAAATATGACAGAAGTGCAATGAAGTTTCCAGTACATAATGTAATGAAGCTCATCATAGAAATTTTGATCAGAGTGGAATGCAGACAGATTACTTTGGAAGCAACAAACTCATAAACATTAAAATGAGGGTAAAAAGTTCAAAGAAATCTTCAAGAAGTATCATGCTTGGGTTCTATGCAAACCATCTCAAGCCTTCAAACCTCCTAAGTTTTCCAGACGCAGCATAAAACCTTTGAATTCTATTTTAACCAGAATAAAGATCAGCTTAAATCACATACGCTAACTCCTTCCTAAAATAATCACACCACCATTTGAATTGTTTTGATTTGCATTTCAATGGGGAAGCAACCTGGAGCTCAACATCAATGTAATCAGCTCCAAACTCCATGGCTAATCGAAGGGCATCCACTCGCTTCTTTTCATCACCATCATACTGACCACCTTCCCATTTTGGTCTAGAAAAATACATAAAATCAGATAGGTCTATGCCGGAGACTGTTAAGGTTACATAACAAGATCAAATTATATTGTTTGTGGATCATGCACACTCATTCTAACAAAATGAAACCGATATTTTCAAACAAAAATTGCATATCTCAGACTATCTAGACTAAGTTAATATATTATGGATTTTGACATGCAAAAATAATGCATAAAGAGATCAATCTTAGAAGAACTCCCAGTCATAAACCTGTAAGTGAATAGAGTGGGCAACGGAGACGCTTTAATAATAGTTTTGAGATCATCAGAAGGATTGAAGCTCTTCAAACTATCCAATCGGATCTCTACAAGGTCAGCACCACCTTGTTTCGCCTTATTCATATTAATCACCATCTTATCCACCGATTCCGCCATTATAGGAGCACAGACTAGCGTTGGATTATTCCTCCCTCCACTTCCCATTTGCAGAGCAGAAGAAGCAAGCTGAAATTAAATTAAATATAAACGACCAAATGAAATTGATGAAAACTCAGACATTAATATGAAATTGTTTTCATAAGCACGTTGAAGATCATTTGGTGGCTGGGGATCGAGGGAAAGCAAAAATATTCTCTTAAATGTAAGAAGAAGTAACAAACAGGGGAAAGACTATCCAACCAATTAATTAATCGTAATCAACCAGCATTAAAAAATTCAGCTCTTTGTTCGATTGCGGAGAAAGCAAGTGAAAAAATTGGAACCTCGTAACAAGTAAGAACTCCGTAGGACGGTTCCAAATCATCCCTTTTCGTTCAGATTTTAGTAAACCAAACAAGAATGAAAACAATAGGCGAATGAACGAATCCGAAAAAAAATTAAATAGTAACAAAAGAATCAGTTTAGCTGCTCAGAAAATTTTGCAATTGGAAATGAAAACATGCAGAGTAGTGACATGCCGGAAATGGACTGGGTTGAGTAATCGAATTTATTTTTTTCCGGCGCGTTTTATTGGCAGCCAATCGGGAAAGGAAAAGGAGATATGGAGTGAACAAATGAAGGAGGGAGGAGCAGGAGGAGGAGGAGTTACAGTAAGTGGTACCAGAACGTTGCTAGACTCCATTGATTTTCTCGAGTTTGACTCGCGCAAAATGCACAACACTCTTCGTTCGTTCGTTCGCTCGGTTTGGTTTGGTTTGGTTTGGTTTGGTGAGTGAATTGCATGTCTGTATGAGTTTTGAGTGGGGTTTGGTGGGAAGTGGTTATCGGACCTTCCGTTTTAGTTTGCGTGTTAAGTTGGCATTTGAACTTTGGGCTTTTGGATCATATCCGTATTGCAGTTTTGGATTTCATTCTTTTCAAATCGGATTCAAATCATATCATACGAATCAATTGTCCAATTTTTTTTTTTTTTTCAACAACCTTGTGTTAATTTAAAATTAAAGAGAGAATACAATAAAAAATTATATAAATTATAGTGCATACAATAAAAAGTTAAAATAAGTATACACTGCCACCAACAAATTGGATCTGGGCCCTTGTTCTTTAAGCCGAAAGAAGGAAGGGACCGCTACACTAGTAGTTATCAAATCCAACGGGTGAATTTGTTTGATGTGGTTGTGATATATGAGAAAACATTGCATCTAGGTGGGTGCAAAATCTAGTTTTACACTAGTCCAATGATGTAGTGCCACGTAGGTACTCCACGAAAAAAAAAAAAATTTGAAAGCAGCGCATCCATCTGATCATTTGTTTCATGCCTCGATTTCTCTCCCTCCCATGGTGTTTGGAAAAAAAAAAAAAATCTCAAATCTGGAAATCTTCGAAAACTTGTAATGGAAAAATCTTCGCTCTTGAGCCTCCATCTACACTGGTTTTAGCAGCACTCGACGTCGATGAACTTGTTTGTAAAGTAAAAAAATTTCTATTTGGGGACTCTTTGAGCAATTTCGTTCAATTTGTCTGGTTTTTATTTTTTGTGCGATTTTCTTCAATTTTTTTGGGATTTCTTTGTGTGATTTCAATTTTAGATTCTTTGGTTTTCCGTATGGTCTTCTTGGTCCGTTTCGGATGGGCGTGAAAGCCCCAAAACATTGTCCTCTGGTTTGGTTTGGTTTGGTTTGGTTTGTGGCCATGGAACCTGCATGACTATTTATTTCAGATTTTGGGTCTTGATTCTTGAGTTATTGGCAAGCCAAATTGAAACAAATTGATAAACTTAAGAACCAGTATTATTTTATTTTCCTCTGTTTTTCATTTTTTTTTTCTCACCTCCTAAGCTCAAGAAGTTACGCATCACGAAACTCTTCATTTGTTGATGTAAATAATTCGCATTAAGCTCGAGGGTTCTTTCAAATGGTGGAATTTAGGGGTTTGAACTTAACTGCAAGGAAGAAGCAGAGCAAGCAACAGTAATTTGATGGAGATGGAGATGGAGAGGGAGAGAGATTGGAAAGGACAAGAGAGGGATCCCATATATGCAAAGCACATTTTTATTGGTTTGAGTGTAACAACTGTTTTTACTCCCGTCTGAACCGCAGCATCACTATGTGATCTATATCCATGAAAGAGGCATTGCAAATGTCTCTTCTGTAGCCATTAATAAAGATTTTCACTTCTTTTTTCCTAGTTTCTTGGTTAGAAAAGGTTAAAATATAGCATAGTAACTAGAATCAGATAGTTCAAGTTGCTAGTAGCGTATCGAAAAGACACGCGGTAGAGTAGATGTCCAAGCTACATGCATTGGTAGAGGCGGGGAAGAAGGACCAAGATCCGAAGGATCTGATGGATGTAAGGAATCCAATTGTATCACGTTTGCGGTGGTCGGGGGCTAAAAAATGCGTTGGAGGGTAAAAAAAATCGCATGACTTGGGTAACGCGTGTAGGTCACATGATTTGCATGCAATAGTTTGGCAATTCCTCCATTAGGGTTTTGAAGATCAACATCTAGCAAGCACAATAATGGGCTGCGTGTGGCAATTTGAAGGCCGAAAAGTGATAAATCAAACATTCCCTCCCGATCTAGTAGAATAAAAGAAGAAGAAAAAAACAAACTAATGAAACAAAACTGAAAAAAGCGACTATGGCTTATAGTGGAGGAATGGGAGGAGGTGTTCCTCCCTTCCAGCCAGTTAAAGGTTTATAGTGGAGGTTTTGGTTATTGTTGGACAGGACTATGGGTTACAGAGGCAAAGGAAATAGTTTGTATTCTTTTGAGTTAATAATTAACATTGTCAGACAAATAATTTTATGTTGAGAAGTGTTATAGAGACGAGAGATCTTACAAAAAATAATCTCATTCACTAACATATCTACTTTATTATAAAATTATTTTTATAATAAAATAGATCTAACGTACTACATCAAAACACATTAGTTTGTAAAATCTGTTTGTAGTTGTAACATTTTTCTTTAACTAAATAAAAGTGAAGCAAGTTCGGGTTGTATGAGAATTAAGGTTGTTCTTTCCTAAATATTAGAGGCTCAAAAAAATAGAAAAATAAAATGAATCCTATAATAATTTATTCCAACTTTAAGAGATCTTAAAGTTATTCCAATTTGAGCATGAAACTCAATGGTTACTGGTTAAAACATCATGGCTAGAGAAGTAAATATTGAGTGAGAAATTTATTCATGCTTAAATCGCTTGTATTTACAACAAATTTTTACAGTTTGCATTTCTTAATCGGGTTCTTTTTTGGGTTACCGTCATCTAAAATATGGATCACATAGGAATTGAATCTCATAAAGATGATAACGATAATGATACGGAGGATATAATAGATAGATAGATAGATAGATGGATCGAATTCTTCCTCTTATTGTGGAATTAATAAAGGATTTTTAGCTTTTGAAAGGTATACTTCGACAACCTAATTAGCACAAGTTCACATGGGATGGGCATGCAAACATCATTCAGAAATGAATTGGACCAACTTCAAAGGCCAATCTAGTTCCTTGCATCTGCCAAAAGAGAATTTTTACATACAGCGAAAACATGTAAATGCCCCCGAAGAGTTTGGCTAGATTGCTTGATATATAACAATGCTCGATCTACATATAACTGGAAAGCAGGGTGATAACTTAACTTAGATATAGGGCAATAAAATTCTTGACTACATATCGTCTAATTGAGCAGAATCAATTGATTTCAGCAGGAAATGAGGGCAACTGTACACGGAAATTCTACATTTATACTCCATCAGCTTCGGAAAATTTTGACTTATCCACTTCTTCTGAGCTATCGGCTGGAGCCTTCTTGGATGAGTCGAGATCCACTTCTTCTAAGCTATCGACCGGAGCCTTCTCGGATGAGTCCTCAACTTTTTCACTTTCTGCAACTGATGAAGACATAGGCAAGTCCATGTTCGCTGAAACATTTTCTAGTACAATTTTATGAACCGGCGAAGCATCCTTTTCATTGACCGTGTCAGTTACTACTAAGCTGCCAATTGGATCCTTCTCAGACAAGCCCTCATTATTTTCACCCTCTGCTGCTGCAATACTCTGAGGCAGATCCAAATTTTTTGGAACATTTTCAGGCACGGTTTTATCTACCAGCAAAGCATCCATTTCATCAACTGTGTCCGGTTTAGAATCATTTGTTTCCTCAGTTGCAACTAAGCTGCAAATTGGACCCTTCTCAGACAAGCCCTCGTTATTTTCACACACTGCCACTGCGACACTTTGAGGCAGATCCAAAATTGTTGGAACATTTTCGGGCACAGTTTTATCAACTGGCAAAGGATCCATTTCATCAACCATGTCAGGTTTAGAGTCATTTTTTTCCTCAGTTGCTACAATGCTGCCAATTGGACCCTTCTCAGATAAGCCCTCAGTATGTTCACCCTCTGCTGCTGAGATACTTTGAGGCAGATCCAAATTTCTTGAAACATTTTCTGGCACAAGCCCACAGACCACAGCTTCAGACACTTTTGATTCGTCCACTCCCACTGAGCGGGAAGATGGAGCTGTTTCTGAGTTCTCAACATTTTCTTTCTCAGGCACCATGGAAGATGAAGGCAGATGAATGTCTTCTGACATGTCTTCCCCTTGCACAATCTCACAAACCTGAGCTTCAGATCCGTTTGTTTCCTCTGCCACTGAGCTGGCAACTGGAGCCATATCAGAGAAGTCCTCAACCTTTTCTTCCTCAGTCACTTTGGAAAATGAAGCCAGATTACTGTCTTCAGATATATTTTCTCCATGCACAATCCCAGGAACCTGAGACACATTTATCCGATCATTTGATTTGTCCCCTGCTACTAAGCTGCTAACTGGACCCTTCTCAGATAAGCACCCAATATTTCCAACTTCTGTTGCAGAGGGACTATGAGGCAGATTCATGTTTTCTGAAGCTTTTCCTGGCACAATGCCACAAACCTGAGAAACCATAATTTGATCATCCATTTCGGCTTTGTCTCCTTTTGATTCCTCCAGGGATGCTGAACTACCAAGTGAACACAAATTGGAGTCGTCAACCTTTTTCTCCTCCAGCGCTGCTGAGCTACCAACTGAACACATATTGGAGTCCTCAACCTTTTTCTCCTCTGCCATGGAGAATGAAGGCAGATCAATGTTTTCTGGTATATTTTCTTGTGGAGAAGTCCCAGAAACCTGACAAGTACATATTAGTCAGCACAAATCAGTAAGAAACAAAAAGGAACCTGAGCCTCGGCTCAAGTTGTGACTCAAGTTGTGACTGTAGTGGTGGATGGATGTAGTAACTAACAACAATAAATACCAAGATTATCACAGAGAAAAATCATTAAAAAAATAACGTAAGAAATGTCATTTTTTAAGCTAGAATACCGTAAGGCATTTTATCATAAATATTTGTAGCTCAATACATTCACTGATAAAATTTCAGAGACAGTTCGTACAAAACAGAAATAGGGTGTTGATTGTTTCTCAAAAAGGAAAAACATTACCAAATGCAAAAAACTGGAAGCAATACATAATAAAATTGCTGTAAGCATGATTTTCACTCTCTAAAACGGCCTTCCTCCACTCTGATAAATGTTAATGCTTTTTGTGGTCTGAGTTGGATTCGATAGAATAACTTTAATCCAGTAATTTAGACAGCCCTACTGGTGTTCAAGATCAAGGTTTGAAGTAGTGAAAATTTTTCAAGGATTTTTGGTTTTGATTTATATAATTATCTTGCAAAATCCCACAAACCTGAGATGCGCCATCTCCACCACACATCTCAGCTTCAGGACAAAACGATTCTTCCAGGCTGCTAACTGGACCCTTCTCAGTCAAACCCTCAGCTTCCAGTTTCTCTGTTCTTAAAGAAGATGAAGGCAAATCCATGTTTTCTGACACAGTATTTTCTGGAACAATCAGACAAGCCTGTGATGCATCCATTTGATCACCCATTTCAGCTACAGAGCCATTAGTTTCCTCCAGTGGAATCGAGCTAGTAAATGGATCCTTGTCAAAGCTGATCTTTTTGTCCTCTTCCTCCAAGGAAACAGAAGGCAGAACCACATGTTCTGATAAACTTGCAAGTAGAAGATCACTGTGCTCAGAAACATCTATTTGTTGAGCCTCTTCAGCTTCCAACCCTTTTGATACATTCACTGCTTCTGAGCTGCCAACAGGACCCATCTCTAATAAACCATCAACATTTTCACTCACAGTTGCTGATGGACATATGTTACCTGCCACAAGTTCATGATCCAAAAGAGCATCTGTTTGATCATTCCTTTCAGGTTTAGAACCAATGGTTTCCTCCATTGCCATTATGCTACCAACTGGACCCTTCTCAGATGAGCTCTCGATATTTTTACCCTCTGTAGCTGAGGAACATTGAGGCAGATCCATGTCTTCTAAAATGCTAACCGGTGCAGTCCCACAAACCGGAGGAAAATTCATTTGATCATCCATTGTAGGTTTAGATTGTTTTGAATCCTCCACAGTAAATGAGCTGCCATGTGAGCTCATATAGGTGTCAACCTCCTTTATCTCAGTCACCAAGAATGATGAAGGCAGACCACTGTTTCCTGATATGTTTCTTTCTGGAAAAATCTCACAAACCTGAGATGTACATATTGATCACAACAAATCCATCGAGTGGCAAAAACATACTTGATCCTTTGCTCGGGAGGCGTGTGAGTGGATCACGGATGAGATATTACAGTAAAGATATTGCAAGGCATAGAATGTTTATTATAATCAATGTTCTTTGCTCTATTTATTCATTTGCAAATTACATATATTTGTTAGTAAATATGTACAAAAAGTGTAGCAATCATATTAGAGAAGATATTTAACTTTCTCTAACATACATACTTATGTATGTGTGGGATTAATTGTGAGTTGTGCGTGCATGCATGTGTTTTGGCGGGTGTGTGCACACGCACTATCAACTATTGTCTTAAAAATTGAAGCGTTTTTAATAAATTTATCTAATCGTAATATCAATCCAGAAGTCCATTGGCTTTCAATATCGACGTATGATTAGACAGTTTTTTAATGGGACTCAAACTGTTAAATTACTAAATTTGGCAGTCACACTAACCTGAGATGCGTCAGTTGCATCACTCATCTCAGCTTCAGGACATTCTGAATCCTCCGGTAGTACTAAAGTGCTAATTGGATCCTGCTCAGACAAACCCTCAGTTAGGTCCACTTCCATATTGCGAATCCCAGCAGAGTCAGCCCCAGAACTTTGAATTTCTGGCGGCAATGGAACATCATTATCATTAGCATTAGCAGATGCAACCACCGAGTGCACAGTCTCCAACCTAACTTTCCCTTCATCTTCACCAACACCAACACCAACACCACATGGAACACCTGTTTGGCCCTTGTCAGAGGGAATCTGATTTGATTTTGGAGTACCATAACCTGATGCAGTGCCAACTGGTTCCCGAACATCTCCAGCATTAATATCTTTTTGGGGAAGTTCCAAGCCCTCTACAGTAGCTCCACCAGAGCATTCAGTAGCTTTAGCTTCAACAAAAGGCAAGTTGAACTTATCAGAATATTCTTGGGGGGAACCTTGAAGACTTTTAATGTCTAGAGGAGAAGATTTGGGAGGCTCTTTTGGAGAAGGGTCTATACTGTTTTCAGAATTACCCCTGGTTACACCAGGATACTCCATGACACTGGAATGATCACCAATATCATCAGCTGTTATGGGACCCGTGGTACACTCACTGTTTCTGACATCACAAGCAGAAGATTCTTCAACACCACTCTCGGTTTTGTTCCCAGATCCAATCTCAGTCTCAACCACATCAGCAGCCACTACTAAGCCTGAGTTATCTGGAGTTTCCAAAACAGGTGAGATGCCTCTAAGATGATCACCAACATCATCAGATTTTCCTAAAACTCCAAGACCTTCGGGGCAGTAAATATCATCAGAAGATTTCAGAGGCACCTGAACAAAAAGTTTTGTTTCATTTCTGGAACCACACTCTGAATTAGGAGACTTCACCACGTCTGAATTATTCGGATTTGTTGGAACAGCTGAGGTAGTTCCAAGATTGTCACTAGCATCATCAGTCCTCATGGAAATCATGGGACATGCTTGGCCACTAATATCAAGGGGAGATGAATTTGGGGACTTTTGCAAAGAAGACTCAGACTTATTTTCCGAATTATGATCAAATTCAATAGCAGGCTCCACTTCACCTGGCCTCACCAAAAATGAACCTACCTGGTCCCCAGAGACCCCTGTACTAAATCTAGCAAGATCACTGTCCAGGCAGGCAGGATCAACGTCTTTCTGGCCAGAACTGAGAGGGTCTGTACATATCGGCTCCATTTTACTTGGCATGTTTGGCTTTTCATTAGAAAGCTGTTGGGTAGTTCCGGCATTATCATCAGCAACTTCAGTCTCTGTGGAAATTGTGGGATATACAATGCCACTAACATCAGGGTGAGATGACTTTGGAGACTCTTTTGCAGAAGATTCTGTTTTTTCAGTAGAATCATTATCAAATGCAACAGGAGGCTCCACCTCAACTGAACATATCGAAGATGAATACACCTGATCACTAGCGGCCCCAGTGCTAAATCCAGGAAGATCACTATCCTGAGGTGTCCTCAGGCAAGCATCAACATTCTTTTGGCCAGCATTCAGAGGAGCTGCACAAATGCTCTGTGTTTTATTTGGCGAAGTTGAGTTTTCATTAGAAAGATGTCCTGAATCTTCCACCTCACCAAGGGAGCCAGAAGCATTATTGTTCTGAGGTTGGTCTCCATTGGTCACAGGAACAAGGCTCTCACTCACAACAGAAGCCTTGTCATCTTTGACTTTCCCCTCAGCTTTAGTCTCCAGATGCTCTTCAACGAAAGCTGGAGGTGTTTTTTCCATGGTTGGCAAAGCTGAACATGCTTTATCCTCCAACCTCCCAATTTTGGTTACCTCCACTGAGGTTTTACCTGATACAGCTAATTTTGGGGGATCCCTCCCTTCACTTCCAAATGACTCACCAATTCGAGTTTTTGGAGAGCAAGTTCCAGAAAAAACCTCCTTCATCACACGAGCAACATCATTCACATTAGCAGTCTGAATTCGACCTAAAGTAGTCGTCTTATCTGAAGTCCCAGAACCACCGTCAAGCTTTGCTGATGAGCTGGTTGGCTGCTTATTCTGTGTAGCATTGGCTGATCGCTCTTTTCTTTTCGGATCATGAACAGTTAAACTTCCAGGTGAATGGACTTCACATGCTGGAGCTTGAATAATTACGCTTGGTTCCTGCACATCAGTTCCCTGCTTACCTCTCAGGGAAATGGCTTTAGTCCCCACTGAATCCCCAGATCCATTCTGTGATTGCAGACTTGATTTTTGATCCTGACCAAGCGAACCATCAGGAACAGCAGGTGCTGCTAGAGAATGCTTCTTTCCTCGACGCCGAGTTGCCTCTACTCTGGCTGGAGTCTTACGACTTTGCCATTTGATTTGCATAGGTTCAGAAGGGCAAGGAGTGATAGATTGAGAGGCTGGGGCAACATAAGCATAAGAAGCAGTTGACTCAGGATTAGGAGCAATCTTGGCAGCAACATTAGGCACTGTCATACTAAGGCCTTCCATGGAAGGAGAGCTAGAGAAGGAATCAGCTGGAAGACCAAAAACTGGAGCTGCAGCATTTGAAGCTGACACCACCGGATGGCTTTTATCCTCTGAACTATAGCTTTTTATCGTCTCAACAACAGTATTACTTGGTACAGTTACACTTGGAACAATCCCACCTGGGCTATTCGAAAGCTCACTAAGTTTCGGTTTCAACAAAACATTTTCAGACAAAACCTCAACTGGCACAGGTTGCTTCTCACACACATCAGTATTTTGAGTTTTCCCTGAGGCATCCCCTGCACAAATTTGACATACTTCAATTTCTCTAGCCAATAAGTCATCCTTCACTATATGTGATGTAACAATTTCATTGACTTTTAAAAATGCATAGGACTTACCTGGCAATCTTGGAGCATTTTCTTGCATTGCTGATGAACCTGTTATCTGCTTGGCTTGGGCAAAATTATCCAGCTGTTCAATTAATTTTTTATCCTGACCAGAAACACCATCAGGTGGACGACATGTTTGCTCCTGGACAACAGTTGTCGTTTCATGAGCATTATACTCTTTCTTAATAAGCTCTGAATAACCAGATTTATCCTGTGAGTGTGCATTTGGTTTTGAATCGTGGCCAGCCAACACACCTGAAACTGCAGGTGAAACCATTGCCGGTTTCCTCCCCCTACGCCGAGGCACTCCTACTCCACTTGGAGTCTTTTGGCTTTGAGCTCTAATTTGCATGGGTACAGAAGGACAAGCTGGGGTGGATTGAGAAACCAAAGAAGCAGAAGGCAAAGGGGGGATTGCCTGAGAATTCAAAGCAATCCCCACATCAGAATGCTGATCAGTTCCTGCAGAACATGTTAAGGCAGCAGAACCAGGTAAAGAATCTGAAGTATGGTCAGATATATTTCCACTCATGGCAATGGCTTGACTCCCAGATGGATTTTGGGCTTGAATTTGTGATTGCTCATTTAGTCTTGGATCAGAACCAACTAAAGCATCAGGCACAGCAGGTGTTACCAGCCCTGGTTTCTTTCCCCTACGCCGGGGGGCTTCGACTCCACTTTGAGTTTTCTGAACTTGTCCTTTTACTTGAATGGATACAGAAGGGGATACAACAGTTGGTTCAGAGCCAGGAGTAACAGGAGGTAAAACAGTGGCAGGCTGAGAGCTAGGTGTAATCCCTACAACAATATGATGCATGGTTCCACTTGTACCCTCCCCTATAGTAGAACCAGATAACAAATCAGAACCTGGTGTTGTATTTGTCATTTCGACAGGTCCAGGAGGTGCTAAAGGAACCACGGCAGCTGGCGACTTGTCCAATGTTGCTCTTTTCGGCCTTCCCCGGCCCCGTTTTGAAGGCAGCGTTACCTCTTTGCTCTGCTGCAAAAGTGGAGGCTCCCCAGATGGTGGTGGTGGGGGCAGTGGAATTGGAGCATGAGGTTCAAAGCTAACAACAGCCCCCACAGACCTACTAGACTCTGTTGCAAACTTTGTCTGCATCCCTTCTTCATTTAGTTTGGGAGATTCAGGGGAGTCAACCTTACAAATCTTCTCAAATTCCTCTTCAGTCCATTGCTCTTCATAAGAACGCACCTACAAAAATACTAACTTTAGAAAAATGAAAATTTCCAATCCATTCAAAGGGACACAATAGTCTATATATACGTGTACTTATTAGCAATAGCAGGAAACTAAAGTAAGCACATGCTCAAATTATGCTCATCAAACATGATCAACAAACCTCTCTAGCCCGTTTGCCCCGTCCATAGTGTTGAGCATCAAGGCCTCCAAGATACCCACTCTTCCGCTTTACCCCAACGTTAGATACTACCCCAGCAGCCTTTGGCACTTCAAATATCTTCATTGCTTCACAAAATTCTTTCAAGTCGTCATCTGTAACAAGGCGAGCAGGCAGGAGAGGTAAAGGATCAGAAGCATCCATCCCCTGTCCACATACCAATTTCTTCCATGTTGCCTGCAGAGATTTGAAGTTCTTGTAAGTCACTTCATTAAACAAGCAGCAATTCAATTATTCAAGGATATTTAAACAGCCAAAAATCAACAATAGAGACAGCCTTAGTGCATATGCATGCATGCATACCATCTCTTGCTCCCGCCTTTGTTTGTCAACTGATTCAAATACATCAATCTCTGATTCACTGCCAACACAAGATAGTCATGAATTGTAGGCTATAAAGTTAGGATTTCAATAATGCAGGGAAGGGGGGTTCTCAGAAAGGGAAGACATAGTGACAATTTAAACAAACCAAAATGTCAGGCTATTATAAACTCAGTAGCTGGCAAAGAAAGTCAGGGCATTATGTAAAAGCACAGTGATGGAGAACAATGACATGATACAGCAAAACAGATTATTATTAAGTCTATCAAAATTTAAATCCAATGCAATAATCCTTTCCAGTTGCAAAATTACCTAGCCGATTTGATGTGCTACAAATTCCTGTAATGGAACATGGTGGCTTGTAACTTTAAGTGTATAAGCCCTAACACAGTAGATGGCCAGATACACTGGGTTATGCCAAAATCAGTGGTACATTTTCTCACATGTTGGACTAGACTTCATACTTGCTCTCAAGTGGCAGGTGTGTGGAAGATGATTCCTTTATGCATTATGTGGTGCATTTGGTTGGGACGGAATGAGAAGTCTTTTAATAATGGGGAATGCAATGTTGAAGAACTCTAGAAATTTTTTATGTGTTCCTTGGTTAGTTGGTTTTCATCTATTGTACTTAAAACGGAGGGGCTGTCCATGAGTTTTTGTCCTCTTTTTCTAGTATCTCATTGTATTTAGGAATTTCTTTTGTATACATACCTGTGTAAATGGGCTCTGCATATTGCATTTGATGAATAAAATTCTTACTTAAAAAAAAAAAAAGGAATTGTTGATAGCATTTGTTTCTTTTATTAGGTAACCAAATGATGGGAAATATGCACTCATCTATTCACATTAACTCCCTGAATGTTGTTTTTAACCATGGTGGACATGTTCCACAATAATGCCAAGACACAAATAACAGCTTCTGCAATCTCATGAATATCTAGGCATTTGAATGAAGTGCAGACAGAACAATTGCATAACTACAAATAAGATAAACCTGCGGGCTATGATATCATTGAGGGCATCATCATCTAGTACAGGTGCAGCTTCCTCTTTCTTACACTCCCGCAGGAGGGACTCCAAGTATTCTCTCCGATCTTCAGCACTGTGATAAAGAATTTGTCATGGAAACTATAGAACTGGTTGGAAATAGCAAACTTCATCTAAACAAATATCCTAATTAACCTTGTATTATTGTCAAAGAAACCGGCGGTAATGCTTTGATTCGCAACTCCCAGTTTGTGCTCGGCTGCAGCTCTGACTTGTTCTTCAACAGTTTGGACCTTGTCACAAAAAAAGTGATCTTTCAATATATATATATATATATATATTCCATTTGTAAGCCTCTTTATTGATACACCCAAAACACTGCTGATGTGGAAGGCTTCCACATTAGCTACCATAAAAAATATTGGCTCTTTGATCTTTTTAAAAATGTAATAGGCCCCACAGCAAGTGGTGTTTATACAATGGCTTGTATGTAGCAAAACTTTTCAATATAATTTAGGAAAAACATAAAACCATGGATCTAAATATTGAATAATTTAGTTAATTTAGTTCCACATTTGTGTAGTCCAATTATCCAAAAACAAAAATGAAAATGGAAATTATTAACACAGCAGAACAATCAAAAGAGGTGGAAAGGACCACAAACTAGAAGCCCAACTGTTAAGCAGAAAAATACCTTTTTTTAGTCGGTAAATAAGATCTTATTCATCATAAGAATAGGCATAAGCCCAAGTACACAGGGACTTATAGACAAGCGTCGGCTATGCATGATGTCCTATGGAAAACAGAAAAACAACTCTCTAACTGATGGTTATTCCTGGTGACTCTCACTAGCAAAACCAACTCATTCTCGAAGTCATTCTCCTTTGGTGTCATTGGCTGGGAGTTTGCATTCACATATCAAACACTTGAAACAGGTTACCATCAAGTTGAAGGTTTTGTTTTTTGGCTGGGAGTTTGCTGGGAGTATGCTTTTCTTGGATATAGTTCAACTCAAAAAGGATTTCTTTGTTACAATCATAATGCTCGTAGAATTCGAATTTCCAAGAATGTTTTGTTTTTTGAGCATCAACAATTTTCACTCTCATGTCGATCCCATCTCACCTAATTTTTCAATTCTTCATCATGAGCCCGAGTCCTTACCTATGCCAAATCCCGATACCTCTTCTGCTCCAGTGGCTCGATTTAAACCTGGTTTTATCTATACTCGACGTCATAGCAACCCGTTGGCCGACTCTTCTATGGATTTTCAAGATTCTCCTCCGCTGGCACCTAATCCGACATCCACCATAGCTCCTACTGCTCTTGTTCCTAGAAAATCTACCTGTATCTCCCACCCACCAAATCAGTATGATTTTTCTTGTGCTACATTATCTTCTATTAATAACCCCTCTTCTTACAAGCAAGATATGGAACATGAGTGCTGGAAGCAAGCGATGCAAACAGTACTTGATGCACTTGCAAATAATCAAACCTGGGATGTGGTACAGTGTCCTCCTTTGATCAAGCCAGTTGGTAGTAAATGGGTATACTACGTCAACCTTCGTTCTGATGGCTCACTAGAACGACACAAAGCTAGACTGGTTGCTTTGGAGAATCACCAAGAGCATGGCATAGATTATGATGAGACATTTGCTTCGGTTGCCAAGATGACTACTGTTTGCCTGTTACTTGCTCTTGCTGCTTCTAGATCTTGGCAATTACGTCAGATGGATGTCAATAATGTTTTTTTACATGGCGATCTAAAGGAATATATCTATATGAGACTTCCATCTTGTATGCCTATTTCATCTCCTACGGCTGTCTGTAAATTGAAGAAGTCTTTATATAGTCTTAAACAAGCTCATCGAGCTTGGTTTGAGAAATTTCGCAATACTTAACTAGGGTTTTCTTTTGTGCAAAGTAAATACGATGCTTTCTTATTTTTGCACCACGGCGATGCTAGAGTAGTATTCTTGTTGGTATATGTAAATGATATTATCATCTCTGGTTCAGATGAAGCATTGATTAAAATGCTTAAGCAACATCTTCATAATGTGTTCTCACATGAAGGATTCTTGGAGATCCTACCTACTTTCTATGGTTAGAAGTTAGGTCTCAGCCACTTAGTTTATTTCTCAATCAACACAAGTATATTCAAGACTAGTTCAGTTAGGGAGATTGGAAGATACTACTCTAGTTGATACTCCTTAAGAGGTGAATGTTAAGTACATAAAAGATAAGAGCGAACTACTTCTGGATCCTACCTTATATCGTAAGTTGGTTGACAACTTGATTTATCTCACTATCACCCACCCTGATATTTCCTATATTGTCCACACCGTTAGTAAGGTCATGGATTCTCCTCGACATCTCCATTTTGTAACTGTTAGTCAGATTATTCGTTATCCACTTGGGACTCCTAATCATGGATTGTTTTTTCCTAAGTCTTCTCTTCACTTGACTGCCTACAGTGATGTAGATTGGGTTAGCCGTCCGAACTCTCGACGTTATACTAATGGATGGTGTGTCTTCCTTGGAGATTCTCTTATCTATTGGAAGTATAAGAAGCAAGATTGTGTATCTAAGTCATTTACAAAGGCTAAATATCGGGGCAATGTCTGCTGCATGTTCAGAAATTGTGTGGTTGTGTGGTATTCTTTCAGAACTCGAGTTTGCACAAACACATCCCACACCTCTTCATGGTGATAATACATGTGTCATTCAAATTGTAGCCAATCCAATTTTTCATGAATGTATGAAGTACATCGGGTTGATTGTCACTATATCCGAGATGCCTATAAGTCTAAAACTATCATTCTTCCTCGTGTGCCCACAGAACACCAAGTAGCTGATATTTTCACCAAAATTTTGACTTGACAACGGCATCAATACTTAGTTAGCAAATTGCTGCTAGTCAACTCACTAGCATCAATTTGAGGGAGAGTATCCAAGGAAAACTAGGGTTTTCTTTTTAGCAGTCTTCTAATCTTAATAGAATATGTTGTCTAATATGAACTTGTATTTGAATTAAATTATAATTGTTTTGATAGGATAAAGTCGAGTTTGTGGGAGATTCAAATGGAATTTCAACCTTATCTCTCTAAACCAAGAATTATTGTTTATTTAATGAGAAGTAAACACCTCTATTGAGGTACTTCAGCCAATATTTGACAAAGAGAGCTCATCAACAATTTTTACAATAATATCAACAGGTTTATGCCAAATATTGTGTAGTACCAATATAATATAAACCACAAACCTCTAAAACAATGAGCAAACTTATAATCTAAAAGGTAATGTGACAACATAATCAAAAGCAAAACTACTTACAGTTTCAAATCGAAGAACAAGCACCTCTCTCTTCTGGCCAATTCTATGAGCCCTTGCCTGCGCTTGCAAATCAACCTGGTAATATGCCAAAAACACAAATAAATGAATTAAAAACCAGCTTTGAGCACCCCCCCCCCCCTCTTCCAACTACACGATCATCCAGACAAACAAATCAAGGAACAGAATTGTTTATGGTGCCTGTGGATTCCAGTCGGTGTCGAATATGATCACAGTATCAGCAGCTTGAAGATTCACTCCAACACCACCAGCTCGAATGCTACAATCCGGATTAAAGTGTCAGTTTCAGCCTAAACATGCAAAAACTACTCATGCACACACAAGTACATCATCGCTTGTTTCTTATTTCATTTTAGGTGACAAGGTGCATCATAGCTTGTAAAACTTCTTCTTTCCTACAGCCCTGCCACACACATTAACGAAGCACAAACTAGAAAGATGAAGTGCCTAGAATTTATTGGATATCAATTACAACCTGAGCAGAAAAATAAAAAAAGGTGAATCTTGTCGGTTGAACATATCTATAAGCGCACCGCGATCACCCCCAGATGTATGCCCATCCAATCGAAGGTACCGATATTGTTTCAAATTAAGATATTCCTCCATGACATCAAGCAGCCTAGTCATTGTGGAAAAGAAAAGAACCTGCAACATTTCGAGTTCACGTCAAAGCTATAAAAAGCATTGATTCCAAGCATGTTAACCACCTTCCTAACTACCAAACTCAGAATCATCTCAAGGAAAAGATAGGTACTTGAATTCCTAAAGATGGTACTAGAATAGATAAATCAGCCCAAGCTTGCATATGTATTGTTTTTATATATATATATAAGTAAGAAACAGCTTTATTGATGTGAATATAAATAGGCTTTTACTTTTCTGTCAAAAATTGGGGATGTGTTTTAAGAATGCTTCACATCAGGATTGCCACCAGAAAATTTACTGGTGCAGGAAGGAGGCAAAAACTAATGGTAATGGGAAATAAATATATTTTAATCAACAACTCGTTCACTGCTCTCAAATCTCATCTAATTATCAATTTGAGAAAGCAATAAGGATGGTCAACTAATATATGTAATAGCGTACAAGTAGGATCATGAAGCATGCAAAACAACTTGTTTAAGATAATACCATAATTTAAAAGCACATGTTCCAAGTAAAAAAAAAATCAAATAAAAAAAATCTAAGTTCCTAATGCTGGGGAAAGAAACACAATTGGCAACACAACTTAAAGGAACAAACCAAGAAGCTTTTTAAGAAAAAAAAAATGTAAATGCTCCTATATATTGGGATGTGTGTTTAAAAATGGCATATATTGTCAGAAACATATTTAAGAATACCATACCCGATGATCTGTTGCTTTAAGTTTGGGTAGTAACCGATCGAGCATCTCAAGCTTCCCACACAGTCTAATAATCGGTGGCAGATAATGCTTAGGTATTAAATTATCAACCTAAAAACCACAATATAACATAAGGGTCAAACCAATATGGGCAAACAATAAGACAGAAATATCAGGGCTTGAAAACTTGGTTGGCCTCTTCAGAGATTAATGAATATGTAAAGGGCATGCCTCCTCTGCATGAAGCTGGCTGAGATATGGATGATTGCATATATTGCGGAGCTCCATAACAGAGTTGTGGACAGTTCGAGCCTGAGAAAATGGAGCCTTCAACATTAGAGTACATAATGGCAGTCATCTGAAAGAATTAATCTATACAAGTTACTGAGTTGAAAAAGAGAAGAAAAAGGACAGCAGTAGATAGCAAACATAATGAACTACAAAGAGAACCTTTGAAGCTCCAATAGAACCAAGATTTTCTTCAACTCTCTTCATCAAAAGCTTCTGATATGCAGAGGCCTCACATCTTATAAGTCTCTCAATCTTTTCGGGCAGCTGATTTTCAACCTACCGAAACAAAAATTCAGGATGCAAAAATACTCAAGACATTAGAATCACTTCCATAACCAAAATGGATGTGCTTTACATCATGTGCTAAATATGGGTAAAATTAGTGTAATAAGTCCAGTTATAGATCATCATTAACCAACAATATCATTGTAGGGCAGATTTGCTTGTAAGATATTCCATTGCAAGGAAAAATTATAAATCAATTTACACGTTTTTAACAGCAATATCATTACAACATCAATATTTGATATTTACAAAAAAATGAGTAAAAATAAGACTATCAGTATCTGGTCTGACTCTGCAATATAAGAATAATTTTTTTTTAGGTAAAAATAGAAAAATAGATTGAAAAGCCAATATAAGAACAGAATACACTGAACCACTAGTACCACAGCATTCTTATGAACATATAAGGATGTGTCGCAGACATGGAAAACATTAACTTCAATATTCTATGAAATATATAACTACATCATAAATCAGGGCCTAGAGCCATCGACACAGAATCAACTCCAATGCATCAACATATAGTTAGAAAACCTCCCAACAACTCAATGTGATTGCTGAGGATGCTATATAATATTAAGTACCTTGTGCTTCAGCCTCCGAAGTACAAATGGCCGAAGTACTTGGTGAAGTCGGTTTATGATCAAAAGATTCTCCTCCTCGGACAGTAAGGCCTTGTCACATTGCATGCATCATCAACCATCAGAGTTCCAGAAGTTAATGCAATAGAATTTAAGAGAGAGAGGGGGGGGTCAATGCCTTACTTCATCAGGCGAATTATCACCATTACTCTGAAATGGTTTGTTGAACCATTGAGAAAAATCCTCCGATGAATTAAAAATATTAGGCAACAAGAAATTAAGTAGTGCCCACAATTCCTCAAGATTGTTCTGCAAACAGAGAGAGACAGAGACAGAGAGAGACAACAAATTAGTCAGCAAACCCTAAATATTATGACGTTTAAAAAAAAGAAACAGCAGCAGCAGCAAAGCAAGAGACACACCGAGCTCACACATGATATTATACAAAGTATATTTCATATATTAAAAGCAGACTAAGAATGCAAAGGAATAGCCCCCGACCTGTAGTGGAGTTCCAGTTAACAGCAATCGGTGAGAGCTCTGATAGTGCTTCAATTCAGCATTCAATTTACAAGAAGCATTCTTTATGCGGTGACCCTCATCAATTATAATATAATGCCAATGTATTTTACTTAGTTTTGGTCTATCATGCTTATTCATCAGATACTCATATGTTGTCAAAAGGACATTGAATTTCCGATGAACAATTTTTTCCCTACAAATACAAAGGAACAGCTGAGCCCATAAATATCACATAAAATTCAAAAAAAAATCCAAAAGGGCAAACAGTAGTTGGTGTTCACAGTCATTACTTAAATAGTCTACGCCGCTCCTCAGGAGACCCAGCATAGACGATTCTGAGAACACCAGGGGCCCAGAAGTTGATTTCGGACTCCCATCCAGGTAGAACTGAAGATGGAACGACCACAAGAAAAGGCCCTCTATCATTTTTGGTTTCCATGAGGTAACATATTAGAGAAATAACCTACAAACCAACAATTGAAATTGTTAATACATTTACAAACATGAGGCATAATAACTAACTAAAGAATAGACTATTGCCAGAGTAATACAGCTTCAAAACCAGAGCATACCTGAACGGTTTTACCGAGGCCCATTTCATCAGCAAGAATTCCATTCAAATGGTTGTTGTAAAGTGAAACCAACCACCTTAGTCCATTCATTTGATACCTGAAGGCAAAAAACTGTAGTCATAAAGAGCTCAAACCCACAAAAAAACAAATAAAGAGCAAACTTACATGCGCATATCAACAGCAAAGAGCCAGCCCAAAAAACATTAACCAAAGAAAATCCAAGCTAAGATATATGAATAGAATTAGAGAGTGCACATTCAACTTACTCCCTCAGTTTTCCTCCCAGAAGGGAAGATGGCTGCTCGGCAATGTTCTCTTTTATACTGCAGTGATCAACCAAGATAGTCAGACTTTTGGCAAAAGTATATTTCAAATTATTAATGATAGCTAGATAAGCGGCCTTGAGGAATCCAGATTTCACAAGGAAAGATAAAAATTCAAACCGTATGGCAAAAGAGAAAAAGTTTCTGAAGACAAAGGGAAAATGAAAAGGAGAATGAAGGCTGACTTAAAGCCACTGCTGAAGGACTATAACAAGTTGAAACAATCCAATATTCAGCAGCAAGCAAAGTGACAGCAAAAGCCAAGTATAAGATAAAAAGGCAACATAATACCTATGAGCCATCAAATAGTACTTCTCATTGCTTTCCATATAATGCTGTAAAACAAACACACAATAACAATATCAGTAAAAACTGATATAAACTCTATTAAGTTCACAAAGAATAAACTTACCTTTGCTTGATCACTTTCGTCTTCATTTTCAAAAATACTTTCACTCTCCACAACACTTGCAGTTCCTATCTCATCCATATCGTTATCAAAGCGTCCAGCCACAGACTTAGCCTCCTGCAGCTTGGATCCAAGCTTTTGAAGATACTTCTCTGTCTCCTTGAGAAGTTGCTTTACACGATCTGATTTGGCATCCTAAACAAGCCTTGACAATGTTATGCAAGATGAATAAAATAATCCCGCTGCCTTAACATCCATAAAAAAATCTAGCAAGAGTAATCACCTGCACCATTCGCAGATACCCCTCCACATCATTGATCTTCAATAAGTTAATCTTTTCACGCTGGATTCTATCAATCTTTTCCCGATGAATGCGTTCCTTTCTTTTATGGAACTCCTTTGCATACTTATTAAAACCTTTCCAGCGTTCTCTCCTAATTTTGAATACATCATCGAGTCTTTCCCTAAAGTTCAGGTTATCAAGTGGGTCAACAAGTGTACACATTGTGCTAAAAAAGAACCATTATTAAGAAACACATAAAGAAACCAACAGTTGCATCATAAGATCACAAACCAAATAGTCTTGACTGAATAGACAAAATGCATACTTGTGAACTTCAATCTCACTGAAAAACTCCTTCTGCCTCTCACGAATTCTCTTTTGTCGCTCTTCCTTCATTTTCTGCTCAAACTTTTCAATCTGTTTTATCCTCCTACCATGTTTATGTTTCTTGCACGATTTCAAGCGATCCATTTCAGTTGTAATTGGTTTAAAGAAATCATTCAGAAAATCCCTGAATGCAGCAAAATAAATTTAGTGTGAACACAATAAAGAATATAAATAATTTTTGTAAGCAACTTAAGAAAGCTCCATTACCTCCTGAGACGGCGTTGGAGATCCAGCAGTTGCAGTTTTTTCAGTTCTATGACACTTTTGGTTTTTGCAGATATATCTTCGGATGAGTTCACATTTTCCTGCACCATAAATAACATGGGCAAATGCAAAGTAAGTATTTTTGCAAAGATTGCCCTACTAACAAAGCATATTTTCAATGCATTCTGCTTAGCAACATATAAATACATACATATTTAAATGTATATGCATGTGTATATATATGTGCATGCAGAAATTTCTTCAATCGGAATATAAGAGAAATCTAGGCATAGCTCAAGTACGCAGAACATATACAAGAGCAACACCTAGGCATGATTGTCTAGGGATACAAGAATGTCATTGTTGTGATCATGCGGCAATTATGCTGAATAATATGGAATAATCGAAAAGAAAACAAGAGAAAATTACACAGAAATTTACGTGATTCGGCGATGTGCCTACATTCACATAAGCAAGCGGCAAAATTTCACTATCATCAGAATTAGGGTTATATCATATGTATTTATACTAACCCTAACTCGCCCGCTCGCTCCATCAACTGCACTTACCACGTATACTCATCAAATATGAGTCACATACTCCAACAGTCAAAAATATTCTGGTTCATTAAAATCTATTGCAATTGACAAGTATTAAAGAACAATGTTCTAAGCTCGTCCATTGACCGCCTACAATTTTCAAAACATCTTTCGTTCCTCTCCACCCAAAGGCACCCCCATAGACAAAGTGGGATCATCATCCAAATTGCTGCAACTTTTGAATTACCATGAAGCCTTCTCCAATTTGGTAGAAAATCAACCGCCCTTCTCGGCATCACCAAAGCTAACTCCACTCTAGGGATTAAGTAATTCCATAAGAGTCAATGGCAATTTCACAATAAAGTAATAAATGGTCAACAGGCTCTCCACTCTTTTTGCACACACAAACCAATCCATAAAAATGATTAGGCATTTTTTGATTGTCCATTGCAACCCTTAGGGGTTGGCTCAAGTGGTAAAGGCCTTAATCTTGGTGGTATAATCCCTCCAAGGTCCAAGGTTCAAATCCCAATAGGTGCAAACAATCTCTAAAAGCCATCAGACTGAGAGATTTTTTCCTTAAATTACCTAGGGTGCACTTGGAGGGAACTCTTTGTTGAGAGCCTGTGCACCCCTGGGATTAGTCAAGACACTGTTCTCGGACATTTGGTGCCAATAAAAAAAAAATCGTCTATTGAGTTTTTGTGCACTATTTACTGAAAAAAAAAGTTTTTGTGCACTATTTGAATTAGGAAAATACATTGTAGCCTAGATGAATATTTTTCGTCCTTAACAAGATTCAAATTGCAGTCTCCCCTCCAACAAAAGCCCTTCCTTTTTAGATGAGTAATAAAATTTAATTAAAATGCGCAAAAGGCACAACCCCAACAAGCATTAAGCATGGAAGAGAGACATCCATCTAGACAAAGAAAAAGATAAAAGAAAGTCACAAAATTCAGCCTATTAAAGTCTACAGAATCTGTGCAAAGGATTGGAGTATCGTGAAATAAAAGTTTTGTATTCCTACAGTGTCAGTTCGCGGTCCTCAAAATCTCTATCATTGTTTCCTCCATTACACCATATGAAGCAAGCAGGAACTATCTTCCACACTGCTTCAATTTGTGAGATGCAACCTAACAATCTCCAAGAGTAAGAAAGGTCCACTCTTCTTCTAGAGGTGAAACAAACCAAACCAAACCAATTGAAGAAGTCACTCCACAAAGCACTAACAACATCGCAATGGAGTAAAGATGATCGACAGACTCCTCACTCCTCTTACACATGGAACCAATCAATCAAAACGATGTGTTTTTTCTTTAGATTATCCATGGTGATAATCTTTCCTAGAGAGGTCGTCCGACCAGAAAACACAGCTCTTGAAGGGACCATACTCTCTGCCACACACTCATCAAAGGAAAGAGGAGGTTATTTTGAGGAACAAGAACATTATAGAAAGAGTGAACATTAAAAATCCCTTTCTTGGAAAATAACATATAGATCTGGTGAAAACATTAGACTAAGGACTGGCTATTCTTTCACAAAGGCTAACCCTTCGAGCCAGCAAAAGCTCTTTTAATCAGGTAGTTCAAGGCTACCATTGCATCAAACATTGCCTAAAAGCCTGAAACCCAACAATGCCAAATGCCTCTTCAAAGATATTAAAAAGCCCAGTCCTTCAACACTATGAACCCAAGTTGATAAAATTCAAGATCTTGTTCCATTGATCTACAGATCAATTATTAGCACTAATATCGATAAAATCTTGTTTACCAATCAAAGAATTATCTTGCACTAATACAAATAAATGAATAATCAACAATCAATACCATTCCAAAGATGGGAAAATAACAGAGGCATCTCTAAAGAAGTAACCAGAATTCTTACTAAAGAAAATGAAGTAACCAAAAAAGTTAGCATCATCTTTACCCATGCTTATTGATGCACAAGCACTAATGTACAAGTTTTATAACAAACCTTAAATTTGTGAAAACAAGTGGCAATTCTTTGCTTTGCCTTTTGCTGCTTTAGTGCCCAACTTTGCTCAACTAGGAGTTTCTTTTTCTGTTGATCCATAATCCATTTTTCTGACATGGTGTACTTCGGAGAAGGTGGCGTATCAGCAGATACCGACTGATCTTCCTCATCTTGGTCTGCAGGGGAAAAAAATATATTTTATAGGTAAAAAAATACCATATTTAAGCATATCATTGTATAGGAATTGTTTTGTGGACCGATTTATAGCCGTGGTTCTTACTTTTTGACATCACACGGGCATCCTTCATTTGAATTGCAGTTTGATGATCATTGTCAACTCCTGGAACAGATTTCAAATGCTCTTTTAGAGAAAAAGAAGATGAATGATCATCCGCATATTGATTCTATGAACCATTACAAGTACCAAGGTTTTGAAATGACTAAGATTACCATCTTTTCTTTCTGGCATGGAATCATACTGAGAAGAAGGGGCCAGTAAGGGACCTCTAGAAACTTCATTATGAATGCCAATTCCAGTCCAGCTACTTATCTCTGGGTTCATATGCTTATTGATGCCCATTGTAGAAGCAGCTTGGTTAGCTCTTCCAACTTGCTGATGGCCAATCTCAACATCTTCCACAGGATTACTAACAGCAAATGCCCCCCTCATATTGAAAGAATCTGGGTGCTGTGATCCCATGCTTAGATATGCCTGTGAAGCTGCTATTTCCTGACTATGTGTTACAGCCTCTGGTTTTCTCGCAACTATAACATGCTTTTTTTCCTCTGCAAGTACAGAAATGTCAGAAGTTGGGGCATTTTTGTCCTCCGACACTTTTAGACTCTCACCTTCTTTTGGGAAGGAGTCAGCCTCCATAAGTCTTCCAGCAGATGAGGCAACTGAAGGGATTATATCAGTTTCCCTTGCAGTGTTGAGCCTTACAAATGGCATCATAACATCAGTATTGTTACTTGGCTCATTCATAGACTGAGCTTTCCCTTTATGGTCCATCAGCTCCTTGCAAGGTCCATCTGCATTGCCACCTGAATTCTTCCAAGTCAATGAGTGAAGACCAATCAAGAAAAATTAATAAATATTAGTTACCTTCTTTAGGGAAGAAATTTCCAAGTGCAATTTCAAGATGCAGCTTCTTTGGCAACAAACCATTTCTGCAAATAGAAAACCACTGCTTATAACAACCCAACTTTGAAACTGGAGAGTTTCTTTTTTTGAAACTGGAGAGTTTCTATAAGGAAAAGCAATAGCAAATGCTAAATAAATGCTACCAACCTGAATGCTAAAAAGACAAGGCACTGGGCTCTAAGCTGTTTCAACTGTTGTTCTCTGAAAGGCATGCCAGAAGCCATGGGAGCATGGGGAAGTGGAGCTTTCCCTGTATCTCTAGTAGCCCCACCCCTAAGCATACTCATTTCTTGCCTGCCAATCTATTGACAAAAACATTAAGTTATGCTGGCAAATTGGTGCACATACAAAGCTTCTATAGTGGAGTTGGATATGATGATACATGAGGGAAAATTTCCAAACAATATCTACATCAATAAGATCACAACACAAAAACCAAGCATAGAAAAGAGTGAGCCCAGTAGGAATTAGAAATGACCATAAGTAAGATTGACTTGTGTGCACTAAAAATATGTTAAGCAAAAAGATGTCAATTGTAATCATCTTCTAGAAACAAGTATTATTTGGATGAGATCTCCCTTCATTTCTTTTCCTGCTCCCTCCATCCTATAAGGGGAGTCTTGCTTTGAAACAGCAACAAGTTCAATAGAAAAGAGTTGGTGCAGTACTTTACCAAAATACCTAAAGAAGATGAAGATAATAAGGGCTTGACCTTTTGAAGGGAGTATCAACGTCCACAAAAGGAAAATAAGATACGTTTTAGGCTGGAGAGCATATAATCTTCCTTCTTCCTACACCATTTCTTATCACTGAAGACACTTTTTAATCAGCAAATAAAGATTTTATTGATGAGGATAGGCAAAGCCCACCTACACCATTTCTTCTCACTGAAGACACTTTTTTTATCAGCAAATGAAGATTTTATTGATGAGGACAGGCATGGCCCAAGTACACAGGAGACACTTAAAAAGTACAGAAAAAAAATTGTGCAACTTGAGACGGCAGTAAAAGAGGGGGTCTAGCGTTATCACACATTGCAGGAAGAGAAAGCTAAAGTAGTCACCAATCCCTAATAAATGAAACAATTGGAATACTTAGGGCTATTACGAAAATTAAGACCTAAAAGAGTATTATGTGGATCAATCAAATATGTACCCATTCCCTCACAAATCAAAGAGAAAAATAGGACAAATCAGCGTAGCTAAATTCAATTCTATGAATTGTAAGAACATAAAAGTAAACATGCATCTTGAAAATTTGTACTCCCCATTCCCAGAACCATACAAGCATAGTCATGGAAAAAGTAATTAGAATATAATGAAATTTTAACATAATAGAATTTGGTCATCCATTTCACAAGCAAGCTAGAACACTAAATGCATAAAGATTGAACAAGAAAAAATGTGGATAGACAAATTTGAAATCAAATTCTGCGTCAATAGAAGTCCGTGTGAAATTAGTGAAAAAACAAAGGGAAAGGAGTAAGGCTGGGAGGCAGGTCACCCAACCCCCGCAGCCCTCGCAGTGGAGCGAGAGGGCAGAATATAATTTGTTATTTGGTTAAGCGGGCAGGTGGTAAGCCCACTTAACCCTCATATAAGTTTTTAAAAAGAACTACCAGCCAACCGACATGCATTTCTCCTCTCTTCTTCTTATTCCAAGCCGAGAGACCCATGATCGTGGGTGGTCGTGAGTCTCTTGATTTCCAGCCCAAGAGACCCACAGCCATGTGTCTCATGAGTTCCACAGTCAGAGGTTTGGATCTATGGTTGTTTGTTGTTTGGATTTTGGATGCCATGCACGGAGACAGATGGTCACTTCAAAGTTGATCTTATTTGGATGAAGTTTATTGACAGGGTGCCAAATGGAGTTTTGGGTAATCTGCCTGCCTGTTCAGCAGGTACAGGCCGACAGGAGGTCAGTGAGAGGCTGGGGTTTTCATTTTCCACCTCGTCCAGGTAGGGGAGGATGCTAACCGCCTGTTTCTAGGAAAGGGGAGAAAAACATTTGAACAGGGTTTCCATCCATTTCAAACAGAATACAGTATTACAATGTAGACAAATAACTATGAACTAGCTTTTGATAAGACCTTAGAACTAACTTCCCATCTATTTCACATTTAAAATACATATAAGACATTCTAGCAATGCTATCTTCGTGACCGCAAAACTTCCGAATTTAGGAAAATGAAACATTCTACAGAACCAACATACAAAACATATTAGAGACAACTTTAGGAAGACCATATAATTCATTCAATAATCCAAATTGCTCCTACAGTCAACTTATTTCATTTTCCCTTTTTTCTAAATTCACCGAGAACGAGAGAAAATGTGAACATAAAAAAGGAGCACCTCAAGATTTTTCTTTTTTTATATATATATATAAGTTATCCATGATCTTATTAGAAATTGATAAGGCATAGATAGATACCACGGTGGCGGAGGCTATGGAATTTATGGGCGGGCGGTTACATTGGAATGTAAATTTCAATCGGGCGGCTCAGGATTGAGAATTGAGTACCTTTGTCGACTTTATAGCCGCATTTATTCCCTTAGACCAAACATACAACATGCAAATGGTTTGTGGGGGTTAAGTGCAAAGAAAGGTGTTTTTAGTGTGTGTTCCTTCTACAAGGTTATCGCACAAGAACCCGACCTTCAGTTCCCGTGGAGGAAGCTTTGGCGTCATAAGGCACCCCCAAAACAATTTTTTTTGTTTGGACAGCTACGTTAAGCAAGATCCTCATCATAGACAACTTGAGGAGAAGGCAGGTTATCATAGCAGATTGGTGTTGCATGTGCTACAGAGGATGTGAGACGGTCAACCATCTACTTTTGCATTGCGAGACAGCTAGGATTCTATAGAATAAAGTTTTTAGCAGACTGAATATAACATGAGTAATGCCGGAGACTGTGGTGGCTATTATGGCGTATTGGGCATCGATTTGAGACAGACGACAGATTAATGCAGTATGGAAGATGATCCCTACCTGCATCATGTGGTGTTTGTGGTAGGAACGCAACAATCGAACTTTTAAGGACAAATAGAGATCGACGGAAGAGAGCTTAAAGTTTTATTTTATCAAACTCTTTGTACTTGGTCTATTGCTGTGGTTTTTAATGGTATGAATATGCATTATTTCCTTGTTTCTAATGCTCCTACTTGATAGGACATATAGTCGTTGTACTTGGCATTTTGCCTATTCTTTCATCAATAATACAAGTTTACTTATCATAAAAAAAAATAAAAAAATAAAAAAAATGATAAAGCATAGGAGCACCTCAAAGGGCAAAAGAGGCTCCTACAGCCAACTTTGCTAGCATTCTTATTGTGACGATTTTGCTAAATTCAAATACACCAAATTTGAGGAATACATATGGATTAACCAGTATGCATGCTTTGCATACCAGCCACCTAATATCACAGTTACAACAACATGAACAGGCAGTTCTTTCATTAATAATACTTGTTTACCTATCAAAACAAAAACATGAACAGGCAGATTTTATCCCTTGTTTTTGTCATGCAAGTGGGGCAGTTGCTAAATGAAGAGTAAATCATCAGTCCCCAGTTCAAGAAAAAGCTCCCACCAAACAGTTTATGACTTGTTTCGGAACTAAAAAATTCTCGGCCTTCTAGGAAAATTTCACTTTCCATCCAAATACTTTTGAGACCAAAGAAGTTTTCATCTCTCAAAGAAAATTTATTTGAAGTTGACATCCAAAAACTAATAGTCTTTAAGCAAAGTAACTACCAGAGAAGACAAAAAACCATGAAAGAGAGAAAGAAATATAAAGAATTCTTCTTCTACACCATAATAGTGAATGGTAAGTAGGTGCCTGAACAACCTTGTTCGCATCGGCTGATATGTTTGAACTTCCTGCTCCAGGCCCCGAAGAACCACTGAAGTGCATTGGACTTGAGAATCCTGGGTCTACCACCGGATAAGAGCTAGAGGTAACAGGCATGCTTCCCTGAACCTTTCCAAAAGCACCTGTGTAATTCCAGCAACACAAAAGATATCATTACTCAGTCCCAGGACAAATTTAGACCAAAATCATCAGATCCTAAATGAGCAATTTTCAATCCCAAATATCGGGGGTAAACCAAAAGATATCTTTTGGTTTGCTTTGGGAGACAAAACTAAAAACCTCAAACTCTTCTCAAACTCATCATTACACTTTTTCAAATTTCCATACAAAATATCATAAAAAAAATTCAACTTTTTCAAATTCCAAAACCACTTTTTCAAATCTCAAAACAAAACTAATATTAAAAAAATATTTTATAATAATATTTTATTCTTTTTTTTAACTTTTATCTCATCTCATTTCATCTCATCTCTGAAAACAAACCAGGGCAAATTATTCCATAATAAACTTCTGACATAATTTAATCAAGACCAACACAAGCAATCCTATCATTAGATTATTTAACATGCTGGTTACATAATCCTGAATAAATTTGAAACATTTCCAGATTTTCAGTTATAAAACTTAGATGTTTCAACAAATCCAAAACCATGAAATTGACATAACATATTTGCATCTCCTTACTTGTTCCAAGAGCCGGAGCTGTTGACTGCTGTGTCGGAATCTCCGCTGCCATATTACCAGGAGCAACATTAGAAGAAAACCGCATTGAATTGCTTATATTTGCTGACTCCATCTGCTTTTCTATCATATGCTGGCCCTCTTGCTTGGCTCTAAGCGTTTGTCTCATACTACCAGACAAAGATGTAAAATGTTCCATTTGGCCACTACTTGGAACTACATTAAAGTTGGTATTCTCAGCCCCTTTAACTAAAAGACTTGCAGGTGGTTCAACCTTGTTCATCTTCCCCTTCCTTGGATTGACAACAGCGTTTCGAGTGTCAAGTTTGTTATCAATATTTTGTTCCACCTGTAATGATGTATCTCCCCTCTTCCTCTTTGTGGTGACTTTTTTACCATCTCTCTGCTGCCTTTCTTGTGATTTTGAGTTGGCAGACCTAGAATCCAAACTAGATGGACTTTCATGATCAAAAGACTGGCTATTCCGATGAGCCACAGATCCTTGATAATAATCATGCCCTGCACTGCTTGGGCCAACAGGTGGCCTATTTGAAGTAAATGGGTCAACTTTTGACATCTCATTTTCGGCCAAGCCCACTTTTGAATCTTTTGCAACCCCGCCTGCTTGTGATGACCCTAAATAAAATTGTTGCCATTTATAAACGATTAATCATAAATGATGCACCACGGTGTGAGCAATTTTAACATCAATACCAGTTTGAATACAAGACTTTTACCAGCAAACTGAGCAGATGTTGAGTCACCCATTTGATTACCACTAGTCAAAGGAAGGCGTGATAGCTTTAAAGCTTCAATGTCAAGGCCATGTTGATCAATAACAGTCTCCATGGCCCTAGGGAAAATAAATAAATAAATAAAAGGGGCCTGGAAGAAAGAAACTGAACCGCATCGAATCAATCAAGATTAAGCACTTGGGTTAACAAGTAGCAATCTCCACCAGCTACTATACAAATACCAAAAACAACGATGATAACAAAGTTAACAGGGACTATCACACGTTAAATTAAACACAAGATCAACTAAGACAGCAAAGTGGGAGGGAAACTCTCATCAAGTTGCACGTTCCATGCTAGATTTTTTTTTCTTTGATGGAGTTCTATGTTAGATTACAAAGCCCCATGTGTGCAATTATTGGTGGAGAATTTCTATCTCTACACATACATTTACAAAAACATTCCCACACACTAACATGGCACTGACATATGCTATTTTTATAAGGGGGGAAAAAAGTGTCAAACAAAGCGCCTCTATTTTCAGCTCAAAATTTATGTGCCTTAAGAACTCCTCATCCATGCCAATCCCTCTCTATTTTCCATCTACCCACAGCCCCTGTCCATGTCTCTGGTAAGCATTCCCCTTTCTCACTCATTTGCAATCTCTTTTCTTGCTTTAGCTCACCATATCTATGCTATGCCATGACAAATTATGGGTATGCACTGTTCTTGTTTTCCTGTTTTAAAATGGGTTCTAGAACTCATTGTATGTTCGTAGTAGCTTTCTTCTTGCCAGGATACCTCAGCAAGGTATAATAAAGGGATATTGCAACTATCCTCATGGATTCATTATTATTGTGATTATATTTATCAGTTTTTTTACCAGCCATTTATTATAACATCAGATTTATGTTTGTTTCTCAAAGTAGAAACTAGTTCAGGATACCTAAGTACTTTTTATCAGGCTACGTTTGGTAAGCGGGAGTTTCTCAAGTATTCTCAAAATACTTTACTACTATTCATTACTCTATTATTACTTTTCACCTACTTTTATTACTATTTATTACTTTTTCACTACTATTCAATATTTTATTATTACTTTTTACTACCATTCACAACTCTTCTCAACACTTCTCAACATCCAAACTTATCCTAGTCTATATAACTTGATTTAAATACTCAAAAATTTAGCCTATATAACTTTATTTAAATATTTGATTGTCTACCATGTTCGGAGGGATCTCATTTTTTAGAGCCTCAACAAACTAGCTTAACAGATCTCAAGTGATGTCCACAACACAAACCTTTTAAAAGATCTGAAAATATATGGTCAGAGCAGTAGTGCTAGGAAAATTATTCTCGTGAGCTAGTTGCAAATTTTGCAGCAGTCAATAATTCCATCCCAGATCAAAGTAGTTTTTTCTGCTCCTTCTTCTTTACTTCTTAGCAGGAATAGATTAGTCCATCTTTCACAATTTTTTAGAGTTCCAAAAAGACAACTTGAGGCAGAAGAAATAAAATAAAAAATAAAATTATGGATCGATTGAAACTCTTTACCTTGATATTACTTGATATGGCATTGAATGTTCCTTGCCACTCGATTTCATGTGTTGCAATATCTGATAGGCTCAGCGATAGTAAATATAAATGCTCGTAAAATTATGGCATCATACAGCAAAAGTAATGAAAGCAATTGAGAAAGTTTATTTAAGAGAAACCTAACGGACCACATATAGTTTTGTAGCCAATTTTGCAGGCTCATCTTTAGATTCTTGAATAAGTTTCTGAAGAAACTTGGCAGCCTCCATCTCGACATTATGTGAAGCTGCCATCTCACTTGAACTACAATGCAACAGAAACAAACGAAACAAAATATTAAATTAAAACAATAACCAGGCTGCTTTATGACATGAAATTCGAAGCACCCTGTAACATGATTATCTAGGATGCCACCTATTATGATAAGAGGAAACATGCTAAAACAATGCAGAATATTATATGTTGAAACAATTAAGACTATTTCAGTGTATTAGCTTTGAATAAACAGTTAGACAAGCCTAAAACAGGCAACATTATCACAAACTCCTGCACTTTATAAAAGGATGTGTGTTAGCACATTAAGTAATACATTCTGGTAAAGTGAATGAAACTACTTCTTAACCATGTGTAACAAAAAAATGAATATATATATATATATATATATTTATTCATTTGTTATAAGTTATAAGAGAATTTTATTGACAAGTAAATATGACTAGCCCAAGTACACAAGAAGTATATAAGAGAAAACACCTATATACAAGCTAGGAATTAGAATAGGCTACAAGCAAATTATGAAGATTATCATTCGATACAACCTTTGCCCAAATACACAAAATGTTAAAAAAACTCTCTAAGTTCTCCCATCGAGCATTCTCTATCTTCAAAGCACCGACCATTCCTTTCCAACCATAAGCACCATTCAAACATTAAGGGATCATCTTCCATATGTCAACAATGCAATGACTCCCCCTAAAACCATGCCAACATGCAAAAAGATTCACCACTTGCTTAGGCATCACCCAAGTATTACCCATCCCACTAAAAATCCAATCCCACAAAGTCTTAGCCACCTTACAATGAAGAAATAGATGGTAATATATTCACCACCTTTCTTACACATGAAGCACCAATCCACAATAAATAATCCATGCTTTTTCAAGTTATTTGTGTTCAAGTTTTTCAAAGGGACACCAACCAGCAGAAAAATGCAACCTTAATAGGCATCTTAGATCTCCAAATGCACTTCCAAGGGAATTTATTGACACAATGACAAGTTAATGCCTTATAAAAGGAGCTAACCAAAAATCTGGAATTTCCTGCATGAATCCACAGCAAACTATCCTCCCTTCTCTGAACAATCTTCATATCATATAATCTTCCAAAAATCAGAGATGACATTCACTTCCCATTCATGCACATCTCTAATAAAATTGGCATTCCATTGAAGATTATTCTTTAAAAAAATAAAGGAATCAGCCACTGCAGCATTTTGATCCCTAACAATCCTAAAGGGGGAGGGATAATCATTCTTAAGAGTTGAATCCCCACACCAAACATCATGCCAAAACTTAATCCCTTTCTCATGACCCATCATTGTCACCCACCTTGTATTTAAAATGATTGACAAATTCCCCCCAACCCACCCAAATAGACTTCCACAAACCCAACCCATACACTCCTCTAACTTCATTAGAACACCAACTCCCTCACATCCTCCTCTTATTTAACATAAAAAATATTTCATACCTCCATTGCCATTTCCCAATAAGAGCTTTCTTGAAAAGCCTCAAATTTCAAACCCCAATCATCCACAAGAAACCAATGAGCAAAAATTGTTCCAACTAACCAGTGAAGCTTTCTTTCCTCACATTAACTCCCCACAAAAAACACACAAAATTCCGAAAAATCCTCTCAATTATATTCCCCCCCACCCCACCCCCACCCCCACGCACGGCAAAGAAAAAATAGAATGGAAATATGTTGGAAGATTAGACAACGTACTCCTTATCAAAATCTTACCCCTTTAGACACATGTATCATTTTCCACCAACTTCTTCTCAATCACACCATCCCAAATCATCAAAGATTTGTGAGACATGCCCAAATGAAGACCAAGATATCTCAAAGGTAATGAGGATACCTTACAACCCAATATATTAGCCAAATTCAAAATATTCAATATAGAACACACTGAAGACTAGAAACGGCTTCAAAACATTACAAGAAGGCTCTCAAAGAACAAATATGATCTTGGTTAGTCTCACTAAAGATTAAAGTCTTGTCAACAAAAAGATGTGACTTTTATGCTTACCAAACACTCAGCTCCCACTAAAAATTCCAACAAGAAACTCTCATCCACTGCCACTTCAAGCATTCTGCTCAAAAGCATCCATAACAAGAACAAAAAAAAAAAAATGAGACAAAGGGACCCATTGTCTCAAGCCACACAAACTATTGAGAAAACAAACCGGGGAATCATTCAATCACCAAAATTGAGAATATGACCATTGAAATACAATGTTTGATCCATAAACTCCACTTCTCCCCAAAACCATATCTCCAAAGTACAAGAGGAACTCTCAGTTAACATGATCATATGCCTTTTCTATAACCTTTTTTTTTTTCGAAAACCAAATCAAGAATTTGTCTTCCCCTCACAACTACATTCCGAGATTTCAAAATAATCTTTTCCATCACCACATTCATGCAGTTAGCTAGCACCTTTGAAATGATCTTGTAGGCTCTATTGACCAAACTAATAGGCCGAAAATCCCTCAATTCCATAGCCCCCATTTTTTTAGGAATAAATGCAATAAATGTAGCATTGAGACTTTTCTCAAATTTCATAAACAAATGAAGTTCAAGAAAAACCTTCATAACATTCTCTCGCACAATATCCCAACAAGCTTATAAAAAACCATAGAAAAACTATCTGGGGCTAGAGCTTTATCCCTCACCATTCCTCTAACCACATCAAGTACTTCTTCTTCTTCAAAAGCTCTCCCAACCACTTTACACTAAATTGTTCAATGGACTAGGTCTCTAAGAGTATTCTCCCAAAAAAACTTCTCATAAAAATTCACAATATGTTCCTTAATAGTCAAATGAGCTAGAAGAATACAATCACTTACATGAAGAAACTCAATAACATTATTTCTTCTATGAAAATTCACCATTTGGTGAAAAAACTTTGTACACTTGTCGCCTTCCTTCACCAAAGAGCTCAGGATTTCTGCCTCCCAGAAATTTCCTCCATATAAGGGATCTTCTCTAAATCAGCAACACCCCTCTTTTTCACTCCATATCCTCACCTGAAATTTCCTCCAACAACTCCTTATCCTCCAAAAACTGCAGCAGCTATTCCAAGAGATGCTTCCTTTGATATTCCACATTCCATTTCAAGTCTCCTTTTAAAGCTTTGAGTTTTCCAGCCAACACAAAACTCTTGAAGTACCATAGAATGGTACAAAGACCACCAAATCATCACCCTATCCACAAAGTCATTATCCTCCAGCCACATATTCTCAAATAAAAAGTACCTACGCCCTCCATTAATGCCCCCACAGTCCAAAATAATGAAATAATGATCAGAACATATCCTTGGAAGCCTCCTCACATATATCAGGAAAACGTGCTTCCCAAGAAGAAGAAACCAAAAACTGTCCAGCCTAGACTATGCCCTCCCATTAGACCATGTAAAATCCTCTCCCACCATAGGTAAATCAATAAGATCCAGCTCAAAAATGAGATCTAAAAAGACTTTCATTGCAGGATAAATGTGAGAATCCCCCACTCGATCACTAGGAAATCAAGTAATGTTGAAATCCCCACCAAAAAACAAAGATCCCACCAACAGCAAAGACCCATCATTTCATCCCACACTAGGGCCATAAACATCCACAAAAGCCCATTCAAAACTGTCATCAACATTCTTAAAACGACAAGCTACCACATATTCTCCCACATAATGTTCTATTAATTCCCCACCTCTCCTATCCCATATAACAATGATGCCTCCCAAAGCCCTATTTAAAACTATCACAACCCACCCGACATAATGACAGCTCCAAAAACTATTGACAATAGTTTGATGAGATTAAACTTATGACCGGTTGGTCTATTTTCTCCCAAATGACAACTCTCCAATGAGTGAGTGCCACGTAGGCCTCCCATTTCATCTCCAATATGACTGCATCACAGCTACAAATCACGAGAACAAAAAAAAAAAACCTCTCTAAGGTCCCCTCTCTTGAAAACCAGAAACCCTTGTCCCTCTCTAGAAGCCTCCCCTCAAACTGATATAAAAATCCCGAGCAAAAGATTTATGTGGAAAAACATGTATATATGTAATTGTGATTTTCAAAAAATCACAAATCTTTTGAAGCTTTTAAACCCTCCCCTCCCCTCAACCAATATAAAAATTTTGATCAATAGATTTTGTGGAAAAGCATGTCTATATATATAATCGTGATTTTCAAAAAAAATATGAAGTTGTTAAACCCTCCCCCCCCCCCCCCCTTTTTCCCTTCTCTTTTTTGGGTTTTGGGTACGCCAGAGTCCTCTTCCCTCTTTGATTGTTGAGATGCACCTCAATCTTCTTCGTGAATTTAGGCACAGTACTATTTCCTTAGAGGAACTCCCCCACCCTTAAATCAAAAAAAGATTGGTCTTCTAGTAACTGGTTCTTGCTACCATAGACCTTGGTGGGTGACAGACGTTGGTGGGTGATAGACCTTGGTGGATGACAAAACTTGGTGTGGCGACATTGTAGTGCAGTTGTGGCAACATTAGAATTGGTCTGGAATTTGCAATGGTCTCCAAACTTCACAAATGATAAGGCTAAAGCCTTGAACGAGTAAAGAGACTTTCAAGACTCTTGGAATTATTGGGTGTGATGAGTCTTATGATATTTGTGTAGAATTGCTGACTTGACAAGTTTTATTGGAGTTGTTAAAATCGTAGAAATGGACCGACCATTCCAAAGCGATTCTACAGTTTGATTAACAAACTTCAATTTGGTTTCCTGAAAGCAAATTACATCAACCCTCCACTTATTTTATTTTTTTTTATAAGTTAAAACTTTATTCATCATAAAGAGTAGGCATAGCCCATGTACACAAGAAGTATACAAAAGAAACACCTAGTTACAAACCAAAGCTAAGAAAGAGAAGAGAAGAACTCATTGACAACCCCACCATTAAGAACAATAGCAGCAAACCAACTAAGCAAAGTACTGGTAAAAAAATTCCAGATTTCATCTATATTACATTCCCTATCATTAAAACGCCTCTCATTTCTTTCCAGCCAAAGGCACCACATAACACACAAGGGAATCATATTCCATGCCGCATCCACTTGGGGGGAAGAAGAAAGGTTGGATCAGCTTGCTAATACATCGACCATTGCTTTTGGTATAACCCAACTCAGACCGGCTCGTCCAAGCACTCCATCCCACAACCCTTTTGCCACCTCACAATGTAGGAGAAGGTGGTTCACGGATTTTGCTTCTTTTTGCACATAAAACACAAATCCATGACAATCATTCCACGCTTCCTCAAGTTATCTATGGTCTGGATATTCCCTAAAGTTGTTGTTCATACAAAGAAAGCCACCCTGGACGGGACCCGAGCCTTCCATATCCGCTTCCAAGGGAAGCAAATCTATTGATGGTTTAACAACACCTTGTAGTAGGATCGAACAGTAAACTTTTTAGTAGCTGTAGGACTCCAACATAATTGATCCCTGCTCTGGCCTCTGGACTCCACTGAGTATAGAAATCTAAGAAAATCAGTCACCTCCTCTACTTCCCAGTCTTGGACAGATCTGGAAAAGCTCACATCTCACAGCACCACTCCATTAGAGTTGCCCATGAAATCTGAAACTGAACCTTGCTGGTTGGTGGCCAATCTAAAGACAACGGGATAAGCTCTAAATAAGGCGATATCTCCATACCAAACATCAAATCAGAATCTGATCTTGGACCCATCACCAACCTTGAAGTTAACATGTTTCAAAAAACAGCCCCAACCCTTTCTAATATGCTTCCATAAACTCACCCCACATGATCCCCAACATTCCTTGGAGCACCAACCTCCCCACTCACTTCCATATTTTCTAACAATCACCCCCCTCCACAATGCATCATCTTCCCCATGGAATCTCCAAAGTCATTTCCCCAACAACACCTTGTTAAAGCTGCTCAAGCTATGAACACCTAATCCTCCATCAACAAGCGGGCAACACACCTTTTTCCAGCTCACTAATGGAGTCTTTGAAACCTCTCCCAACCCACCCCACCCCACAAAAAGGCTCTATACAACTTTTCGATACAGTTGGCCATACTAGATGGTAGAGGAAATAAAGATAGGAAATAGGTTGGGATATTAGAGAGCGTGCTCTTTATTAGCGTAATTCTACCCCCTTTAGATATATATATTCTTTTTCATGCCGCCAATCTCTTTTCAATCTTCTCAACCACCCCATCCCAAGTGTGCTTAGCCTTGAAAGATGCCCCTAACGGAAGGCCCAAATATTTCAAGGGCAGGCTGGCAATTTGGCACCCTAGAAAATCTCCCAAGTGACGAATATTGTGAACATTTCCCACCGGAACCAGCTCTGATTTTCTCAAGTTTACTTTCAATCCAAAAATGGCTTGAAAGCAAAGCAGGACTGCTCTCAAAGCTTGGATTTGCTCCCCAACGGCATCACAAAAAATAAGGGTATCATCGGCAAAAAGCAAGTATGAAATTGAAATGAAACCATTAGGAATTGTACCCACCGAGAAACCTGAAATAAATCCTCCTCTTACAACAGCCTCCATCATACGCCTCAAAGCCTCCATAACAAGAACAAAAAGAAAAGGAGATAATGGGTCCCCCTGCCTCAAGCCTCTTGAACTCTGAAAATACCCACAAGATTGCCCATCAACCCTTCACTTATGGATTAAATTGTTCACCCTGAGACATTTTCGAAAATCATTTAGCCCCCGAACATTCCAAAAAATGATTTTTGGTTTCACAAGTGAAAGTTGGCATCCCTCTCCTTACCTTTACCTCTATATGTGCTCCCTTCCCTCACATTATAGTTGATGGAACACAATAATCTCTTTTCAATTCCCTCTCCTTTTTGAAGGAGGCCATGCCAATGATGGTTACTGGTTGACTAGCCTCAATAGCTATAAAGAGAGCTCTAAATTGTTCCTCAAATCCATCACATGAGATCCCCACACAATCCTTAATTTCATCCATCTTTCTCAACACTCAATCAAAGGAAAATTAGACCATTCGATGCCTAGAGCAATTGAACATAAAGGGTTAGTAACATATTCTTCCTTAAGACTCAATTATCTCAACAGATTCTCGAACTCATATCCTTCCCCTCCACTGAGAACTATCTACAAATTTGAGTTGTTAAACTGGGTACAAAGTACCCCAAAAACATTCTTCTCGACAAAACCAAGGGCAGATACTATGATCACCTTTTTCCACAACTTGCCCCCTACAACTTGCCCTATATCACCATACCACTTCTATGACAACGAAAAAAGGGAACCAACTCCTTTTTGCTCTCTTTACAATGAGATGCATCCTTCCTAGCCAAGGAAACTAGAGAAGGTGTCAACAACCTTATCACCAAAGACCTCGAAGTTGGAGTACCCCCCCCCCCCAAAAAAAAAAGTCGCCTACCGCCGTTGACCCATTTTGTGTCAACAACACAGCTATTGGAGCCGTCGTCATTTGTTTGGGCTGAGCCACCGTGCTTTTTGGGCACTTGGGTCTCGACAGCCCTTGTTGATTCTTAACCCACCATTCACAAGACTATTGGTGTTGCCTTTGTCCAACTCATATCCATCCTAATCATTAAAAACCGTCAGCCTAGTAGACTCCCCCATCGCTTTATTAAGCTCCTTATGACCCAAAGACTCGTAACCTAGGCCCAAACACACACCCCCCCCCGGCGCCCAATCTGCCTTCTTCAACAAAGCTTCAAACCTGTCCTTCCAGCCAATAATCTTTGCTTTAATATCCCATAATGGCCCCTCTACTTCTTCAAACCTTTACATCACCTCAAAGGCCAACCATCGACGCCACCATCTTTACAATTATGTCAAGACACACCTTGCAGGTTGTCCTTACTATTTCTTTCTTCCCACAAAACCACCCTTCCAATAATCACCATTACCACCATTCTATAGTGAATCAGTTGACCCTGTTATCGACATCATCAACACTGACAAGTACAAACTTCACGAGAAGAAGAAGCCCTTTGCTTGAAGTGCCCCTGATCACTTCTCTCCCACTGTAGTCCCGTGTAGCACCACCACTATTAATCGCAGATCTGTTCTTCTAAACAAAAACAAAGGGTTGAAAACCAACCATCTCCCATTTTCCTCACAAAACCAAACCATCGACTCACTTTCCAACCTTCTAGGATCACAAAAAATGCTCTTCTAGATTCCAGTACTATACTCAACCAATTTCACAAAACTTTAATGAGTTAGGGTAACATTGAAACAAGATGTGATACCCCATATGAGAATGATAAAATAGATGGTGCATGGGATCCCAAATTACTTGGGAATAAGAAGTTCTAACTCTTTATAAGATTCCAATGAGACTCCAATTGTATCATTAACTAGTTATTTTGAAGTATAGGTCATGTGGTTTGGGCCTTCCATTAGGGCGTTACAAGTCTACACCCTATCTTCAACTTGCTAAAAATTAGCACCAAGCACCAAAAAGAAATTTTTAACTTGAAAGAAAAGAAGGAACACAAAAAAAACTTGTAAGATTAAGGATTATTCGTGAGAAGCACTAGAAATAGGAAGATGAAGAGTCATGTGAGGAGAGAGAAGTTGATAAATTGAAAGGAGTAAAATGAATGTGCTTATAAAAATTGAATATTTAAATATATGATAAGTGCAGTAAATCAAAAAAAAACTTAACAGTAGATAAAGCTTTTTTTTTTATAAGTAACAAGAGATTTTATTATAGCAAGTACATAGGCATAATTCAAGGAAATAGAGAGTATACAAGTAAAAACACCTAAAGGCTAAATACAAGCTAGAGACTACGAGCTAGGAAATGCTAAAAGAAAATCATTAAGATTGTCCCCATTCAATACAAGAACTTTCGTCCAAAGACAGATTTTGAAAGAAAAACTCTCTAAATTCCCCCAATGAGATTTCTCTATCATCAAAACACTGCTCATTCATTTTTAGCCATAGGCACCACATCAAACATAGAGGAACCATCTTCCATATATCAACAATGCGATGAGTCTATAAATCCTTTCCAACAAGCCAAGAGATCCACCACCATCTTGGGCATCTCCCAAACAATAAAACTCTCATCCCAAAAAGTCTTTGCAACCTCACAATGAAAAAACAAGTGATCAATCGATTCACCATCGTTCTTGCACAAATATAACCAGTCTAAGCAGATTATACCCCGTTGTCTCAAAAAAAAAATTTGATAAGTCACACTGTCTCAAAAATAACAAGCAAGGGACCCAAAATTCACCCCATAAATCAAATAAGCAAATAAAATCACCGAATTCACAATCAGAAAACAGCATTGCTAATAAGACAATTGTATACGGTGCAATAGGGCCAACACTTTTCTCTCAGTGACTTCTCAAACTGAAGGCTTTTTATGTTTTGATGGTTTCCAAATAGCTTTTGGTTTAATTTATTTTCATTAGCTGGTAGATTACATATAAATTCATTCATTTTCTTTTCTCTACTCCCGAAATCATCTCCATACTATTCTATCACCGTCCACACCCTAAACACTAAAAACATATGGCATACCCATTCTTTTTTCATGCCTACCCTGAAAACACTATTCTATGCAACATTGTAAACACATAGAAAACATAGATATCAATATTTACACAGACTAACGATATATATTACATACAAATATGCACATATGTAGGGGCGTGTGCGTCAAGTGGAGAGAGAGAGAGAGAGAGAGAGAGAGAGAGAGAGATTTTCAATAACTAAACCAATTCTTCGAAATTCAGCCATAAATATGAGTACTTTTAAACCACTAACAACCAAAAACTACTGAGCGTTTCATACGGTGAAAGTTCTGGAATAATTTCCTCAGAAAAATCTTTTCCGGGAAAACGTTTTTGAGGTGAAACAGACTGAACCTATGGATGTAAGGTGATCTGGAGGAACATACATGGTCACCTGACCGGAGATCCGACCCGGAATCCGCCGGAAATGGTAACGGGAAAGACGCAAGAGCAGGTCAGCTACATGGACTGCTTCTGCCCAATTGTAAACCCTCGCTAACAATTGGGGCTTCTAATCGCATCGGAATGACTGACTGATTGCAAAAAGAAAAAGAGACCGACTCCAAACACGTTTCAATCGCTCACACGTGCATAGTTTGATTTCGCATATAAGATGAAATTATAATTGGGTTGAAAATAAAGTTAAAATTAAATCAAATATTATTATAATATTTTTTAATATTATTTTATTTTAAACTTAAGAAAATTAAATATTTTATTTTACTTTATATAAAAATTTAAAAAAATATAATAATTAAATAAAATTAATTAAGAGAGATTATGAAAATAAACTATTTCTAAATTTTAAAGTGCATTTGAATGGTAAAAACATATGAGATAATTAGATAAAAATTAAAAATTGAATAAATATTATTATCATATTATTTTTTAATATTATTATCATTTTTTATTTTAAAGATTTTGAATTGTTTATCATATTTTGTAAAATAAATTTAGGTTTGATTTGTTTTTAGAAATTAGATGAAATAAAATAAAAGTTGAAAAAATAATAAATTATTATTGTTATATTTTTTTAATATTAATTTTATTTTAAATTTGAAAAAGTAGTTTCAAATTTTGAAAAGGTTAAATTTTTTATTATATTTTATATGAAAATTTGAAAAACTATAATGATTAGTTTAAAATAAGTTTAGAGTTTTTTATCTTGTTTTTGTCTCCCAAAATAAATAAGACCTTAGAAAAAATTATAATGCTAGATGATAAAAGATGAAATATTTTTCTTGAATATTAAGATATTCATCTCATCTCAACTTTTAAGATTCCACATATCACTCAATACAAGTATTTTTCAATTTTAGGATTTTATTTTTTTAATTAATTATTACAACATTTCAAACATTATTTAAAATAAAAAAATAATTCATATTTTTTAAATCTCTAAATAAAAATAATATTAAAATATATGTATCTAATATTTTAACTTTAAAATAATTTTATTCAACTTTTTCTCTTTCAATTTCCCTCATAAAATATCTTAATTCCAATTATTTTATTATTATTTATAAATAATTTTATTATTATTCACAAATTTTATATTTATTTTCATCTCAACATTTAAAAAATATTGGTTCATTTGCTGCATAGGTGGGATTTTTTGAGAATTTTATGATTTAAGAAAAAAGGAATTAAAGATGATTTTATAGAATTTTATAAAAGGAATTAGAAATGTTAAAAAATAGATATGATACGTAGAAATCTTAGATAGACAAATCTCATTCAAACCATTCTAAAAAAGGATTCCACTTTTAAAAGCGTACAAAAATATATTTATTCTTTATGAGTAGCCTATTTATTTACAAATAACTTATGTAAGACTTGTCCGTAGGAAAACAGAAATGATAATATTTCTCCAATCTCAAAATCGAGAAATCTAGAAATATATTGTAAATGGGTCTTATATTTTAACAAAAATTGTTGATGGAGTAAAAGTCAACAAGGAAGAAGAAAAATTTGATCATGAAAATGATAGACTTTATACAGTGAATGTAATGGTTATGAATCTTCTATATAATACTCTCAATGACAAAAAATTTAACAGAATAATGATTTGCAGGACAACAAAAACAATTTTGGATAATTTGGAAATAACTTATAAAAGAATTTCGCAAGTTAAAGAATTAAAATTTTATATTCTTACACATGATATGAAATGTTTAAAATGATTGATAATGAATCTATTTTTTTATGTATACTCATTTTATTAACATTATAAATAGTTTGACAGGTTTTGGAAAAGTTTATTCTAGTTTGGAGATAATAAGAAAAATTCTCAACTTTCTTCCAAAACGTTGAAAATCAAAAGTGATGGTGATTATTAAAATTAAAGACTTCAAAAAATTCAAAATAAATGAACTCATTGAGTCACTTATTACTCATGAGTACACATTGAAAAGAGGAAAAGAATAATGAAAGTAAAAAAAAAAATATTGACACTCAAAGTTGTTCCCCATAAAAGTGAAAGCGATAAAAATAAGGAAAGAAATAACAAAAATGAAGAAAATGCAATAATCATAAGAAAATTTTAGAGATTCTTAAAAAAAATAAAACTCTTCAAATGAAAATTTTCAAAAAGTTTTCCAACAAAAAATATAGGTAAAAAACGACTCATTAACTTGTTATAAATGCAGAAAGTCAGGACATATTAACGCAGATTGTCCCATGTTAAAGAAAAATTGATATAAAGGCAAGAAAGTAATGAAAGTAACATGGGATGATGATTCAAGTAGCTCAGACAGCGACGCAAATAATAAAAAATTTACAAATTTTTATCTTATGGCAAAAGATAATTTTGAGGTAACAAATTTTGAATATATTGAAAATCTTTCTTATGAAAAATTGCAAAGTATTTTGGAAGATGTATTGAGGAATTTGAAAAATTGTATCAAGTATACCGCTTTGAAAAATAAATATTCTTTTTTAACAAATAAAATTGATGTTTTAAAAAAAGAAAATATAGTTTCAAAAGATGGAAATGATGAGCTGAAAAAGAAAGTGACTGATTTATAAAAAATTATTGAAAACTTTACGAATGGAAAAATAAATTTTGAAAATTTTCTTGGAAGTCAAATATGTGTTTTTGATAAGGTAGGTTTGGTATACATGCAAAAAAAAAATTAATCCTATAAAAAAAATTTTGATAAATCGACTAAATCAAAATCAGATTTTCAAAATTCTTTTCATAAAAATATTTGTTTAAAGAAAAATATTATCACTCATGATTTTCAAATATGTTACATGTTATTTATAATTTTTGCAATAGAAACGATCATAATTATCATACTTGTCCTATTAAAAGAAGACATACAATGACTATTAGGGTCATATAGGTACCAAAGAATCTTGTTTCTTCTAATACTAATAAATAAAGAATCCAAAGAAATTGGATACCAAGAAAAATTATTTTAATTGCTTTTACAGGTATGCATGAAGTCCTCCATAAGTAAAAGTAAATGGTTTTTAGACAGCGGATGTTCAAAACACATGACATGAGATAAAACTAAATTCATTGACATTACTTCTAAAAAAGAATGACACATGATATTTAGAAACAACACAAAAGGGAATATCATGAGAATAGATAAAGTTTGTAAGAAATCTTCTCTCATAATTGAATGTGTTCTACTTGTTAATGATCTAAAGCATAATCTTTTGAGTATAAGTCAATTATGTGATAAAAGATTTACAATTATTTTCAAAAATGATAAATGTATTATTTTGAATAATCATTATTGTAATGTTTGTTTTATTACTCTTAGAAACAATATTGTTTACACAATTGTATTTGAAGAAATTGTCTCACAATATGCTATTTGTTTATCAGCTCAACATGAAAATAGTTGGTTATGACATAGAATGTTAGGTCATGTAAATATAGAACTTATTTTCAAATTTTCAAAAAATGATATTGTAAGAGATTTACCAAAAACGAACTTTCTTAAAGACAAAATCTGTTATGCATGCCAGTTTGGTAAACAAACAAAAACTTTTTTCAAAACTAAGAAAAATATTTCTACTACTAGACCTTTGCAACTAATACACATAAACTTTTTTGGACTAAATAAAATTTCGAGTCTGTGAGGAAAATATTATGCATTTATTATTGTTGATGATTTCTCTAGATATATTTGGGTCATATTTATCGCTTATAAAAATGAGGTACATCATGCATTTACCAAGTTATGCAAGAGAATTCAAAATGAAAATGGCTATATTATTTCAAACATCCGAAGTGACAAAGGAAAAGAGTTTGTCAATAAAGATATTGAGTCTTTTATAATGAAAATGAATTTCTACATAATTTATTTGTTCATCGAACTTCTCAACAAAATGAGGTAGTAGAAAAAAAGAATACATCTTTTCAAGAAATGGCAAGAATAATGTTTAATGAGAATAGTTTACTTAGTTATTTTTTGGCCGAAACAATAAGTACTGCATATTATGTTATAAATAGAGTTATGTTAAGGTCTAATTTAGATAAAATTCCTTATGAGTTTTGGAATGATAAAAAACCCAACATTGGTTACTTTCATGTATTTAGATGTAAATATTTTATACTCAATAATAAAGATAATTTAGGAAATTTTGATGCAAAATTTGATGAAGGTATCTTTTTTGAGTATTCAACAAATAGTAAAACTTATAGAGTATTTAATAAAAATAATTTGACTGTACAAGAATCCATGCATATAGTATTTAATGAATCTAACCTTCCACTCTCTAAGAAATCTATTGATGAGAATCAGAAGGTACAAATAACAAAAATAGTCTCAATCTCAACAAAAAGAATACAATAAAAGAAATCCAACATGAAGACATCAGGGAGAGATTATCAAGATTTAGTACAAAATGCAACCAAACAGTGGAAACATGTGAAAGATCATCTAGTAGAATAAAGACTAAGAACTCAATCATCTCTTAAAAATATTTATAAATCACACTGCTTTTATATCTTTAACTGAACTCAAAAATATTGATGAAACACTTATTGATGATGTATGGACACTTGTTCCTAAACCCAAAAATCATGTTGTTATTGGAATAAAATGAGTTTTTAGAAATAAAAAAATATGAGTCTGGAATCATCACTAGAAACAAGACTCGACTTGTAATTCAAGATTTTAATCAAGAGGAATGAATCGATTATAACGAAACGTATGTACCTGTTACAACATTAGAAACTATTCGAATGTTACTTGCATATGCATGCTATAAAAATTTCAAACTTTTTTAAATGGATGTTAAAAGTGATTTCTTAAATGGTTTTATAAATGAAGATGTATATATTGAGCAACCTCCAGGTTTTGAATATCATATTTCTCTTAATCATATTTTTAAGCTCATAAAAGTATTATATGGACTCAAACAAATTTCTAGAGTTTGGTATGAGAAACTTAGTGGTTTTTTGATTGAAAAAAGTTTTTTAAGAGAAAAGATCGATACAATTCTTTTCATCAAATATGAATAGGATTATATTCTTCTAGTTCAAATTTATGTGGATGATATAATATTTGATGCTACTAATGAAAATATGTGCCAAGATTTTGTTAAGAGTATGCAGGAAGAATTTGAAATGAGCAAGATGAGAGAACCTAATTTCTTCTTGGATTGCAAATCAAGTAAGTCAAAAGTGGAACATTCATTAATCAGTCAAAATATATCAAAGAGTTACTCAATACAATCCAGAACATAGAGTAGGCAGTTTTTCTATAATGAACAAACGAAATTTATCAGCCGCCCCCTATCCCACCACTAAATTATGTGAATGACTCCACCACTATTATTTTAAATTCTGCATAGTGACTTGCATAGTGACTTGCATAGTAATTTCAAAACCTATAAATAGGGGCTTCAGTTGTAATGAAATTCATAAAAAAAAATAGAGAGAGAAAGAAAGTTTCAGTTCTTAAGAGTTTCAGAGAAAATTTCTTATTTCTCTTTTGTAATAATAGTTCATTTTTTTAAGTTTCATAACAATACTATTATTATTATAAAAGTGCCTCTCAATAAATGAATAGTACTTTTTAGGAGATTTTTGCTTTCCATTTTTATCCTTATATGATTCTATTATTTACATTTTTGCCATTGCTGGTTAATTTGTCTTGTTGTTTTGTACTGCTTGCCCTCTTTCTTTCCGTTTATGTCCCTCAATAGTTCTCTTATTTACGTTTCTACCATTGTTTGATGATTTGTATGGTTTAAAATTAAAGGTTCTATGGTCTAAAATTTTAATAATATAGTGAAGTAATGTTACGGGAATGGTATATTTTTTCTACATTTCTTAAAGATATTGATGGCAACAAAAGATTTAAATAGTTAACATTTTACGTTATAATTTTGTTAACATTTTACATTATAATTCTTAAAAAATAGTTAACATTTTACATTATAATTTTGTTAAGACAAGTTTAAAAGGATTTAAACCAATCGATCTTTTGTTTACATCATAATTTATTTACTGTTTATATATATTATTTTCAAAAAAAAAAATTCTATAATTTTAAAAATATGTCTTACACGTTGCATCATCAGTTAGTGTATATATATATTTATATATATATATATATATATATATATATATATTGATGATGGGGTATGCCTGCAGCATTAAATCCTAATTTGGGCCATTTCGCAGCGTGCCAAACCCTATTAACCCTATCTAGCCTAAGATATTGACGCACCATCTTTCATTAGCAGACAAATTAACGCACCATCAAGTTATTTTTAAATACAAATCAATATCATATTTAGCATGGACATGAAGTCGTCTGATCTTTTATAGGTTATTAATTAAAAACAAATAGGTTGAATTTCTCTAGAAATTGTGATGTGACAATATTTTGTGTAAATTAATGAGTGAAATATTTTCCATATTATTTATATATCTTTATATATATATATATATAAAATGATTATCTAAAGAAAAATCTTATTTTAACAAAAAATTTTATTTTATTTTTTGTTAAAGTTAACACTTTCCATCTATTTTTTTTAAAATAAATATTACATTTAATAAAAAATATTATTTTAAATACAATTCATTAATTCAATTAATTACCGAAATAATATTCTTGACATTAAATTTAATTACACCACTTCAATTTTCTATAATGATAAATTTTTCATTTAAAACTTTTTTTTATGTAATATAAATATAGAATAATAATAATAGTATAAAATGACATAATAATAGTATAGAATATATAACATATATATAAATAAACCATTCATAATAATATAACAATGCAATCCTCATTTAGAGATGTTAATTTATACGTTAGAGAATTTAATTTTATTCATGAAAATTTATTTCTATTATATGATTAATAATTTCATTCTTTAAAAATTCTTTTATAATTTAAAAATGAATGTATTATTTATTTATTTTTTGAGATGATAAACATACGGTATATATAATTAACTATAATTATATTAAATTGGTAATAATAGACAATAAATATAATTAATATATTATATATGTTTGACATTTAATTGAAATATATATGATCTAATAAATTATATATTTAAAATTAAAATTTTATGTTATAAATTATAATATAACATTCTTTTATATAAATTATAAACTACATAATTTATTTTTAAAAAATATATATATATTATTTTTTAAAAATAATCACATAACTAAAAAAAACTGTAGATGATTCAAGTTTATGTAGATTTATAAAAACCAAAAACATAGGTATTTTAATGTCATTTTTTTTAGACTGTACAAAATAACGCAAATATTAGATCATCGTCTTATAATTATAAAAATATAATATTTTGAACGAATTTTTTATTAAAATTTCAATCAAAATTATCTCAAACAAATTTGATAAAATTATAAGTTATGTTTATTTATGAGACTATCTTATTATTTTTATTAATATTTTTTTATAATATATGAAAACGTATAATTATTTATCATTTATTTAATTATAAATAATCTTTTAATTTTTGTTAGAAATAAAATTAGATAACGTTTTTTGTACGTTACTTTTATCTAGTATATATATATATATTCACGAAGTTGTCTGTTCTTTGGATGTATGTGTCATATAATAAATAGATAAAATTAAAAAGTTATTTATATATAGTTTATTATTATTATTATTATTTTGTTTTAAAATTTGTAAAAAGAATATTGGTTTTTATATTTGAATAATAATTAATTAATGATTAAATAAAAAAAATTCTAAAATTTGAAATAAGATTGATGTTTGAAAATTAAATTATAAAAAATTTTAAGGATAAAGATGTTGGATGTTATCCAAACATGCCATTATGCATGCCGTTTCCATTAAAAAAAAAAAAAAATTTGCACGCCGTCATCTATTTTGGTATAATTTTCTTTCGAGCTATTTTTGTATAATTTAACATTAACATTTAAGGACATATTATTTTGTGACTTATTTTTTGTAAATAGTGTTCCAGTTATAAAGATATTTAATACAAATAAATTGATAAAATTAATATAGTTTTATATGATATATTATATTTATTTTATATTAAAATTAGCTTTATAATAATTATGAGGATATTAAGCCACTTTAATTTATAAATATACTTTTATAAAATCTCTTTATAATTAAAATATCAAGATTTTATATGTTTTTTTTATAATAAACCATTATTTAATATTTTAAGTTGAGAGGTAAAGGTGTTTTTAGAAAATAAAAAAAAATCAAAAACAAAAACGAAAAAAATATGAGGAAGGTTTGGAATATACTTCTTTTAAATTCAAGGTTCAAATTCTCTTAAGTAAAATAATCTTTAAGAGTCATTGAATTGAGAGATTTTTTTTTTAATTAAGGATATAATTAGTCTGATTCGGTCTGGTTTTAAATAAAATTAAGAATCGAACCGATACTACCAATTTTACATTTTTTAAAATCAATTACATCTTGATTATCTTTTAAAATTGGTATTACTGATTTTACCAATTCTGATCCGGTTTTAATCAAATATAAATTTATAAAAATTAAATATGTTTTTTTTTTAAGTTTGAAAAATCTGTTTTAGTAAAAAACTTGTAATCTATTACAAAAATCTGTTTTAATAAAGAAAAATCTGTTATATAAAAATAACTGTTATAAAATAAAAACTGCTCTATAAAAAAAACTATTTCATAAAAATAAATATATTTTAGCAAAATCTGTTTTAAAACAAAGCTGCATTAAAAAAAATGTTATGAAATACAATCTGTTAAAAAAACTATTATATTTAATTATAATTTATATTATTATATATAGTATAAAACATAGTATATAATAATACTAAAAATATAAAATATAAAAAATAACTAGAACATGTCCGGTTCAGTTTGATCTAGTCTTAAAATGAACGGAACCAAAATCAGACTGATTCTATTCGATCCTTCGATTTATGAAATCAATATCAAATCGGACCGATTCGAAACTGGAATTTTTAATCCTGTTTTGTCTGAGTTATACCCGTTCTTCTGCTTAAATTTACATGTTTACTCTTAATTAATTAAGATATACTTACAAAAAAATTCTTGTTGAGGAGTTGTGTATTGGGTTTATTTATTTTATATGATATTTTTAAGATTTTAAAATATAAAAAATTTATAATGTTATTTAAAAACACATACTTAAAAATCAGGTAAAAAAATGAAAAAAAAAATCCCAAAACGGGATTGATCGAGACACTTTTTAAAGGATAACTAGCATTTCCCTAGTTGAAATGCTGTTCGGACATTCAGTGTCTATAATAATATATATTCGAGGGTCAACCAGAATGAAAATAAGCAAAACTGGAGCAGAAAAAGCGAAGAAGCCAAACACCCCCCAATTGAGAGGTCGATACAAACAATGCCCAACAAATCCCAACAAACAACGAAAGGAAGGGCGAAAGCAAGAAAATAAGATCTATAAAACGTTGTCGTGGTCTCTCTCAACACTCCCATACACACTCTTCGTGCTCTCCGTCTCTGAGTTGATTTCCATCTCTCTAAAATCTCAGATCTATATCTGTCTCCCCCCCCCCCCCCCCCTTCCCACCCCCTGTCTCTCAATGGCCTCCGTTACGGGAACTTCGATTTCCATGACCTCGTTCAAGGCGGCGAGCCTGGTAATGAGATCTCGACCTTTGTTTTCTCTTCTTTCTCCATTATAATTCAACCACTTTATTATCATCCAATTCATGAATCGATATTTTAATTTTTTTTCTATCTGATATTTCTGTAGCATTGCTTAGTGGTTCAGATCTTCAGTTTATGTGCGTCATAAATATATATATATGCACAGACAAAATTGTTAATATATATATATATTTCTTTAAGTTTTTTTTTTTGAAGTAATTACAGAAGTTGGGGTTCTGATTGGGAGCGGACTATGCTTTTCTGGGTCGGTTTCTACATTAAATTCATGCGAATTTTCTTAAAAATAAGAGTTTTAGGTACTTGTTATGCATCTCGTGACCAAGGGTTTTAAAAGGTTCAAATTATTGCATGCATGCTATTGTCTATTTTTTTGTGACAGATTCTGATATATTGTAAATAAGTCAAAAGTTTCACTCATTTATGAAACGCATACTGTTACTTTGTGCTATAATCGATAGTAATGACTATTATTTTTGACTTATTATATCTTGGATGTCCTTCACATTTTGGACTTGAATTATTTGGTTCCGCCATGTAATCAAAGGCTTCTGCAAAATGGGCCTAATTTGGTGATCAGCCGATTTGATACTTCTAGCAATACTATCTTTATCAGACCTTGTGGTTGGTGGATTTAGGATTAGTAGAGCAACTGATGGTTCTTGTCTGAAGATTGACATTAAGCCAATTTAGTCACTTTGATGTAAATAAAAACTGTTTAGTGTCTGGAGCTGATGAATGGATTATGGATTATGGATTTGAATTGGTGAGGGAATAAAATCAGGGATATGCATGTTGGTAATCCTTTTATATTTCTATAAAAAAATATTCTCATTTCTGGTAATTGATTGAGTTTTTCTGTGGTTGAATGTCTTAGCAGGCACCCAGCAGCAGGATCTGTAATCTGAAATCAGTTTCTTTTCCTGTTAATAGGAAATGCTTCACACCTCTTAGGTTGCAGCCATTGCGCTTTCATATTTCTTGTGCGGTAATTTCTTCAACTTATAAAATTACATAATCTATCAATAATCTGACCTTTCAACAATCCCATTATTATCAGTGTTCTAGGCAATTTCATGGCCATGGCATTGAGTAAGAATGTTTTCCTAGACGAGTAAAATATGTTATAAACTTTGTGCTTCACACAATTTTCATTTATAACTTCCACTCCGCATCTTGGAACAGAGATAAGTTCATCGAATACTAATTCAAAATGGCTGTTTTGCTCTCTCGGTCATTTGACATGCTGCTTTGTCTTGGGTTATCTATGCAAACTTTTGTTTATTGAGAAATCCTTTTTGCTTTAAAATTTATTAAGTTCATGTGTATGTCTATACATATATGTGTATGCATGCATGCATATAGGGGTATAAATATATTTTTCAAGCTTAGTCTTCATATGATGAACTGGCAATGAGAATGCTAATGCTCCTGGGCAGGCCAAACCAGAGACAGTGACGAAGGTATGCGAAATAGTGAAGAAGCAGTTGGCTCTACCTGATGATTCTGCAGTCACTGGAGAGTCAAAGTTTTCCGCCCTTGGAGCTGATTCTCTCGACACGGTACCCCAATATCTCCTCATGATCTGTAGATGTGTTATATTACTTTGTTCTGATGATATCCTCAATTAATGCCCCTGGGTTGCTCTATTTGTTCTTAATGCGCGGATATTTCCAAACTGGGAGGGGAATCAAATTTTCTAAAGGTTGATGCGATGGCTTGACAACTTGAATCTTAATTATATCCTCTTCCATGCAAAATATATGACCTCAACCTATAGAGCAATTTATATGATGTATTGTACATCCTTATTCCTTGACCTCACTTATATGGCAATCAAATATATCCTTTCAGTGAGCATTTAAATTGCGCTCGTTGAAACATATCCTACTGATTAGCATGGGTAGGTATCTCGGGAGAGATTGAAAAGTAACACCACATTAGAATTGACTAATAGAAAGAAATAACGGTGAGGAGGCTGTGTTACTGAACAAAATTGGAATTTGCTTATAAGCATATTGCGACTTTCATGTCTTCATTATAACCGATAAACACCTTTTTTCTGTACAGGTTGAAATCGTGATGGGCCTTGAGGAGGAATTTGGGATCAGCGTGGAAGAAGAAAGTGCTCAGAGCATTGCGACTGTACAAGATGCTGCTGATCTAATTGAGAAGCTTGTCGAGAACAAAGGCGCTTGAAACAGTTTGGGAGAATCTCAGATATTGCTATCTTATTAGTCTTTCTCTAGAGTTTTCTATTTCAGGCAAATCTTAGTACTTTCAGTTTGCTTGTTTGTTGCTCAAAAGATTTGTGCCGTTCTTAGTGAACTTAACCTTTTTTCCAGAGAAAAAAGGGAAGATCTAGAACTTGTACGCCTCAGTTTATATGTTTTGTTCGAACTTCGGGTGAACACCAAAAATTGTGTACCAGTACTAAGTAATGAGAGCCTCATTCGCTCATAAAGTATGAAGGGGGATTTGTTCTTCAGGTTTATCAATATTTCCAATAAACGTTACTAGTTGAATTACCATATTGTTTGTTTGTTTTGCACATCTTAGGTTTTTTGGTTTTGTTTGCTTGCCTTGAGCGCACTGCTTCCATCTATATTTCAGTTTCTTTTTTAACTTTCAAACGCCACTTTTTCCTAATTGGTCAGCAGGATAGAGAATAGATTTTTTTATGCATCATCCTTTTCTCCATTACTCTCTCAACATCTCTTGATATAATGATTGGTCCATAACAAAATGTGAACAGAATATTAAATAGCAGTAAACAAAATAGAGGAAAGATAAGAGAGATGCAATTTCAGGATCTTATAAAGGTTCATTTCTACTATCTACATTCTTATCTCAAGCCATCTATTAAAGATTTTCAAATTTATTATTCAATTTTAAAGATAAAAGCTTATTACATATTTAAACAATATTGCTTTAAAGAATTTGTAAATTTGTTATCTTTTTTGTTCATACTTAAATTGTTGATATTCTCATGGTTCATTTGGATAGCAAGATGAAATGTAATGATTTTAGTTAATAATTGAATAAATAATTGAAATGTAAATTTGTTATTAGATGGGCTAGGTTGAAGGTGGGCTTGACCATATGGGACGAGATCCAAGGAGACTGGCGAGTGGTTAGATGCACAGAATAGGGGCGGTGCATGGGGCATGTGAGGGGTAGGAATTTGGTGGCTTTTGTACCGAAACACCGACGACAATTTTCCAAATATTGTTTTGGTGACCATTTGATTGTGGCATTAAAATAAAATATTTTAATGTTGATATTATTTTGAAATAATTTATATATAAATAAATATATATAAATTATATTTAAAAATAATAATCTGTATATAAATAAATTATATATTTAAATATATATATTATATATAAATAGTCTTGTTTGTATTGAGGGTCTAAAATTAGCAAGAAACTTTTTTTTAAAAAAAGTAGGAGGCCAAAATCGGGTAGCGACCAAAATCTGAAATATTGGCCGATACCAATCGAAATTCAAAATCCAAAAATACCATTTAGTCGGACAAGGGGTTGATTCTGTACCAATTTTCCATTGAGAATATTTTTAGAGTAAAATATTGTTTTAAAGATGAATAATAACTGGTCAAATCTTTTTAAAAAATTGATAAATTTACTGTAGCTTAAAAGAGGAGTCTTGGAGTTTTGACTACTCAAATGTAGACTACTTATAAGCTATTTAATCAAAATTTGGCTAGGCAGTAGGCACTGGCATTTAGCAATTGCTCTTATATGAGAAAAACCAGAATAAAAAATAGCATAATTGACGTGTGAAGTGCAGTACCTATTAATTGTTAAAAGACTTGATCGAACATGAAATGCTATATAAATAGCGAGCGAAATGAAGGGACACGCCTACTTAAGAAGTACTAATAGAAAGATGGAGCACGAACGCAAACAATTCTATGAGAGATACTAAGGTCGGGTATACTATAATATAATATAAAAATTTGTATATTCAAGTGTAAATTCAATGTACAAGGAATGCTTTTATATATAATTATATATATACTAGTAGACCCACAACGTGCGATGCACCTTTTTCTAAGTCCAAAAATATATCTATACAATGCAAATGATTACAAAATATTCCTCTGCAGCAAGAAAAATGTAATCTAAGAAATAAGTAAAAAAGAAAATTCTAAAACAAAGAAACTTCACATGTAATAGTTAAAATAATTAGTTTCTGTTATATGAACAATCCTAAATTAATTATGACAGTCTAAAATAGTAAATTAAATATTACATATTTTAAGATAACTGTCCAAAATGCTTTAAGATAATGTTATATAGTTAAGGTGATGTTGATATCGTAGAGTTATACTATATCATTTACAGTAAGGATTGTTATGACATTGAAATTGTTATTTTGTGGATTTTTTGGCTGGATATCTTTAATAAGTTGAATCATTCATCGTTTCTCACAAGTTCTTGTTGTCATTTCTTGCAAATATGATAGATGTTTCTGTATAGATTGAAATTTATTTGTTGAAATAAGTAGTATATGAATGAAGTATTTAATAAGAAAAAAAAATTTAATAGGAAAGACCATTTATATGACTATTTTTTTTTTTTGAGAAAATCTAGATATGGCTAGTAAAACAAAAGCAAAAATGAAGTTAGGGAAACAAATAGATAGAAATAGGCTATTATTGTCTGCTTAAAAGAACACCTGACATCATTTAATATACAAAAAGCCACAAGTTAGCCCACAAGAAATGTCTGATATCTACTCAATTTGAGAAAAGCTAATATTGTAAAATTAATATGCTATAAAGTCAATAAAAACTCATCATCTAATTCTCAAGAGAGTTATATATTGAGAGAGATAAGTGCTTGAATTCTCCTTCTAATTAATAAGAGTATCAATTTTTTGAACAATATAGCTATTTTAATTAATTTGAGGGAAGATCGTTGTATTTGGAAGCGATTTCCACATTTGAAGTAGTTTTGTTAAAGTTTAGTCAACAGTACCCGATTGATATTTAAAAAAAAAAAAAAAAGATCTATCATCGGTACCTATTCCAAACTTTATTATTGATGTATGCAATAATCCATTACTCGTGATTCTATTGTTTAGTGAAAGATGGTTTGTTGAATAGAAGATTAAATTCTTAAATCCAAGTTAGATAACTAAAAACATGCTATATATCATTTCATATTATTTGTTATAATTTTTAAAAGAGTAAGTTATAAAACTTAATTATGAACAAAAGTTTATTGGAAAAGTTGACTATAGTATTTTGTGAATTTTGAATTTGAATTATTAGATAATTTGTAGCTGAAGATGAGTCATAGGAAAAAAATAGTTAAATTTGGTATATATACATATATAGATACGAGCATGTTGTAGTTATATTGTTAGAAAGTTTGTCACACATTTGGCCAAATAAATTGACATGTGATATTAGTGTGTTAGAATGATGTAAAATTTGAAATAAATATTTATTAGTTAAAGTACATTTGTTTATAATGTAACTTCAATTAAAAGTGTCAGGTTTTCTAAAATTTTTGTTTATATCTACAAGTGAGAGAACTATAAACATGGTATATATTATTTCATATTATTTGTTATAATTTTTGAAAGAGTAAGTTATAAAATTTAATTATGAACAACAGTTTATTGGAAAAGTTGACTATAGTATTTTGTGAATTTTGAATTAGAATTGGTAGATAATTTGTAAAGATGAGTTATAGGAAAATAGTTAAGTTCGATATATATACATATATAGATATAAGCATGTTGTGGTTAATTTTAAAAAAGTTTGTCTTGCATTTGGCCAAAGAAATTGACATGTGATATTAGTGTGTTAGAATGATGTAGGATTTGAAATAGATATTTATTAGTTAAAGTACATTTGTTTATAATGTAACTTCAATTAAAAGTTTCAGGTTTTTTGAAGTTTTTGTTTATGTTTACAATTAATGAAAATTTATTTATTGATAAAAATATGGTAGGCGTGAAAATGTATGAAGAAGTTATATGATTTGTTGTTAATATGATAATTTTATTCTTGATGTTTTGATTTTGGTGTTAGTATGTTCTCCGTTCATGTTAAAAAGTAAGATTCTATATTGAAATGTAAGTGTTGAATGGTTTTTGTAAATTTATTAAAATTTAATAATCAATTATGTTGGACAAAACAAAATTTAGCATCCAATAAATGAAGGTAAAAATAGTATGGATAACATATATTTGCATTAAACAATAAAGTAAAGTAAAACAACAATTAGATTGAGAAGTATTACCTCACCACTATGTTCCATAAGATTTGTTGTTGTGTAGCTTAAAACAGTCTCCGCAACTAGGCCAAATAAAATTGCTGATAGTTGTCCTGTACTATCAAGCACTTCAACATATACTTGAGTATTATAAATAATAGAAGTAGAATTATAAGTTAAAATGAGTAAAATGAATGTATTATAGTTATAATTAAAATAATTGTGATTTATAATTTTGAAGTAACAAACATATCGAGGCTGCGTAGTGTTTGTTTGCTTGCAATAAAGACAGTTAAATGTTTCATTGTACTCATATCTTGTTACTTTGTAACATCCAGTGCAAGACATGTATAGAAACTTTGATGCAAGTCCATGACAATGATTTTTTTTCTAATCCAAAATCTTGATTTCTACATTGTATTTAATATGGCATTAGAGTCATTTCTTAATATTAAAACACTGCATATAATATATTAAGACGTTTATAGATAGATAATATCAATTTTCTGAAAATGTATTAATTTTACCTATAAAGGCAACAGTGATTTTAGAAGTCTAGCAACATCAGAAATATTAGTTATGGGCTGAATAGTATTAGTTTAGAAAAATGCAGATTCATTATGCAAGCAGTTTTCAATGATGTTATTAAGTAATTGAAAGTTAATTGTTGTCCTTCAAATGAAGAAGAAAATTAGAAATACCAATGATGTCATATAACAAAAATAGTTTGAAAGCCAATAAGGAATGTTAAAATTACTACTTTTGTAATTCTGCTACTTGAGGAATAAGATGATTGATTATGAATATGGTTGTTGGATGAGATGAAAGAGAGAAACCTAATTCGTTGGAGAAATATATAAAAAATATTTGTAATATATAACATGAGAAAATGAGATTTGTTATATTAAAGAGATAATACCATTATAAGATCCAATTTTGAGATGTGTGACTTAAATGACAGGTGTTGCTCAGATGACTAATACAAGAGGATGGTGAATTGGATTATATTAGAAAATTAATACTTATAAATCAAATATACAATATAAAATATAAACAGAATATAAAACAGCAGGAAATATAAAGAGTAAAAATAAATAAATAAATAAACTCAGTATTTTAACGAGGTTTAGCCCCACTGCCTATGTCATCGCCTCAAGCTACCCCTTAAGAATCTCAAATTCACTATTGAATCACTTTTAGATGAAGATAAAAACTTATTATACATTTGAGTAACATCGCTACAAAAAATCTGTGTAAAACATCCTCTACACTTACAATCACCTTACACTTGGTGATTCAACTATTCCCTATGTAGAATACTTTTTACACACACAAGAATTATATGCACACTCTTACAAATACAAAAGCTGATAGTAGATAGCTTATCAGAATACACTCTTCAATGAGTGAGATAAAAACAATACAGTGTAACATATATCTCTTTCATAATGAATAATGATTAAGGCACAAAATCTAAAAAAGAGAGAATGGGAGTTTTGAAAGAATGATGCAAAATTTAGCAATTGATGTGTAAGTTTTTGTTATTATTTTTGTAAAACTCAAGTGAGTTATTTATAGGCAAATGAGTTTTCATATTTAAATTTGAAAATGTTCATATGTCAAATAATATTACAATTCATTTTCAAAAGTTCAAATAAAAATATCTTATTTTTTATATTTGTCAAAAATAACTCCATTCATTTTTTAAATAAATCAAATCAAATCGTTTACTTTTCATACATAACAAAATGAGTATGATTTATTTTTTAAATCAAATCATATTCTTTTTGCACATGTCAAAAAAACACACAACTACCTTTCAAGATTTTCAAACAAATCATCTATCTTTTATATTTATAAAAAAAAAACACACAACCACCCTTCAAGATTTTCAAACAAAATCATCTATCTTTTACATTTGTCAAAAAAATACACAATCACCATTTAAGATTTTTAAACAACACATGCACATGTTAAAGATGACAATCAATTATCTTACAAATTCAAATCTTTATGCATATATGGAAAAATAATAATAATTTTCGAAATTAAATATTTTAATAAAGTTATGCAAATATAAAAAACTGCCTAACACAAGAGGATGGTCAAAACTGCCTACTCTATGTTCTGGATTGTATTATACAAAAATGAGTAGGCAGTTTTTCTAATACGAGCTTCTGGCCCGATACTGTTTTAGTAATAAGAAGATGCTCTTTACTGCCTTCATTGGTCGTTTCAATATGGTAATCATTACGATGTATATCTTTGAAACTCAATAAATTTCTTCTAGATTGTGAAGAGAATAGAGCATCATCAATACAAAATTTGGTGCCATTAGGCAACACAATATAAGCTCTTCCGGAGCCCTCAATTAAATCCGATGAACCTGATATGGTATGGACATAGGCTTTACTTAGTGTTAAATTTTGAAAATATTTCTTTTTTTTTAGAATTGTGTGAGTTGTAGCACTGTCAGCCAGACATATATCTTTATCATTCAACTCAGAGATAAAAAGCTCATCAATGTGATCCATGATTCTACAAAATATACAAAACTTTTATTACTGATAGAAAGAAAATACATTAATTGAGTGGAACACTTCCATCTCCAATTAAGTGTTCAATACTACCATCAGGATGATTAAAGAAATCAGATACATCAAGATGAGTAACGTCTACATCTACTGAATCTAATAAATCATCTGATGGTTCTACTAAATTTGTTTCGTGCACTTTATTCTTTCCTTTAATAGAAGTTTGATATAAATCAGCTAAGTGCCTGGCCGTACGACAGGTACGTGACCAATGTCCAGTCATTCCACATCTATGGCACACCTCTTCACTTTTCTTTGAAGAATTATTCTGAGGATTTTTACCCCTCTCTGAATTGTACCACTTCTGGTGATATGGTATATTATAATCCCTTTTAATGTTGTCATTCTTGAGACCAACATTTCTATAATTTCTCCTACCACGTCCACGCCTCCGATTTCTTCTAAAGGATGCACCATTCACTTTTGGGAATGATGCAAACCTATTACCATTCACTTCAGGGAATGATATTGAGCCAGTAGGGCGTGACTGGTGGATTTCTAATAAGAGCTTATTATTCTGCTCAGCTACTAGAAGACATGATATAAGTTCAGAATATTTCTTGAACTTTCTCTCTCGATACTGCTGCTGCAGGAGCACATTCGAGGCATGAAATGTAGTAAAAGTCTTCTCTAACATATCTTCATCGGTGATTTGCTCACCGCATAATTTTAATACCGAGCTTATTTTATAAAGTGCGGAATTATACTCACTAATACTTTTAAAATCTTGCAACCTCAGGTGCATTAATTGAGAACGAGCTCTTGGGAGGATGACAGTCTTCTGGTGTTCATACCTCTCCCTTAAATTGTTCCACAAAATATAGGGATCTTTTACTGTGAGATATTCAGTTTTCAATTTTTCATGAAGATGGTGGCGAAGGAAAATCATTGTTTTAGCACGTTCCTGCAGGGATGCTTGATTTCCTTATTTAATAGTTTCTCCCAGGTTCATTGCATCAAGATGTATTTCAGCATCAAGTATCTAGGATAAATAATTTTTTCTAGATATATCAAGAGCAACAAATTCCAATTTTGTAAGATTTGCCATTTTCTACACATATAAATAATAAATATGTGTATCTCAGAAAATATATTTATAAATTCACACAGATAATCATCAATAAAATATATCAAAAATTTCAAATAATATATTGAAAAACTTACAGAGGAATAAGGCCACTAGCTTCAGAATTGGTAGAACCGTCGTGCTGATAACGTATTATGAAACTTAAAAAAAGGAACTACTATTGCAAAAGAGAAATAAGAAATTTTCTCTGAAACTCTTAAGAACTGAAACTTTCTTTCTCTCTCTATTTTTTCTTATGAATTTTATTACAACTGAAGCTCCTATTTATAGGCTTTGAAATTACTATGCAAATTACTATGCAAGTCACTATGCAAATCACTATGTAGAATTTAAAATAATAGTGGTGGGATCATTCACATAATTTAGTAGTGGGACATGGGGCGGCTGATAAATTTCGTTCGTTCATTATAAGTATTGTATAATAGGTAGACAGCTATCAATTATTATCTATGATTTGTTGTAAATTTATTCGTTCAAGATGTGAACTGATTGTTAGTATGTAAGAATTTATTGTACTTGTTATTTGATTGTTGAGCATATGAATTAATTAGTATAACAAATTATTATATAAGTCATTTATAAGAAATAAAAAAAGAAGTTAAATGAATAACATTAAGCTCTCAAGAATTTTATTCTATAGAATACTTTGTTTAAAAGATTGTCATCATCTGTTATTTTTGATTATGTATTGTTATTTAGGTTTGTAAGTTTTTTTCTCTGTTTTTCCTATTTTGTTCTCAGATTTTGCATATTTTCAAATTTGTTACGTTCTTTCTTCAGTAGTTCTGTTTTTAATATTCTTCTATTATTTTTCTATTTAATTGTTCACCTTCTGATTTGCATTATAATAATCAACTAAAACCCAGCAAAGAGTAATGACCATCATATGAAAATCGAACCTTTAACTGTTTAGTACACTAATATAAATGCATTTTTTTTTATTGTTACATTTCATGTTCTATAGACCTCGAGATTCGTCCACCATTAAACATTTTATATTTATTTAAATTTATTGTTGTTCATTATAAGTTCACAGAAGATATTTCAAAAGAACAGATAAAATTGTGTATCTATTTATATATATATAAAGGCGGATTCAGTAGAATACACTTGGCAGCTAAACCATATTATTCGGTTAAAATTTGACACGTAAAACGCTACCGCTCCACTAATAAAACGCTCGCCTGCTTTTCACATGCTACCCATTCACACGCATTTCGCCACTGGTATGGCTATCACCTTTATCCAGAAACACGCCACATTAAGCTACCGCTTCACTAATCAATTTAAATACTGCCTCTTCACACGCTACCGTTATTTCCTCTCCATTTTCAAATGTCGGGATTTACCCCATATGACACGACGTGAGCTTCATTTGGCATTCATGCCGGAAAAATAGGAAAAGAAAATAAACCACTCAGAAAACGGTGTAACTTCTAACCAAGCCCTGCGACGTACGCATTAATCCAAACAACTCATCGAATCTTTCCCCAAAAATCCATTCATCTCTCTCATACCCTTCTGCTTCACAAATAGCAAAGAGAACGAAAATCACTGCATTTCTGTATCTTTTGTGCTCTGTCTCACAGTGCCAAGAAGACACCGACCTTTCTCATGTCCTCTGATCAGATCTATCGATCTTTCGTCTCTTTCTGTCTCTGCCCGCGCGCCCAGAGGCAAAAAGGAAGTGGTTGTTGCCAACTTTTGCTTCAATTTCGATTCAAGATTAATCTACTTCTCTGCTTCCTTTAGCCTTTTGCGATCTAGGGCCGTTGATGAACGTCTCCGATAATCTAATTCCAGTGAGTTCTATTTTCTCTTTGAAGATATTATTTTCGTATAATAAATAATAAATAAAGGATTATGTTATTTTCGTATGCATTTTGTTCCGTGGATTTTCCGTTTGGCATCCATTGGATCCTTAGGCCTCTCGATTTTTGCCACTGTCGTGCATCATCAGAGAAAAAGGAGCAATTTTTCACGCACCTCTCACCACTAGCCGGAACACCATATCACACCATATGATGGCATCACACATCATTGTTTTGGAGCGGCTCGATGCTTATACCGAGGTATACTTCAAGTGATTTGTGACTATTACCCATGGGTTTGTTAATTCTATTCTTGGATTGGTGATCAATTTTGGAGTTTCTATGCATTTCTATTTCAATCTTTGTTCTTCATCTTTCTTTTTTTCATTTTATTTTTATGGGTGGTTGGTTCAGATTTGAAGGCGATTACGTTATACCCTAATGTTTCTATTGGATGAATCATGCTTTATGTCATCTCTATGTTCTTTTTATTTTTGTAGTGATTCCACTGCGTTTGCATATTTGGTCTTTGGTGAAGAGAGAGAAGAGGGGGGGCGGGAGTCTGATAATGTGCTGATTAATTCTTTTATTTTGTTTTGTTGATTGTTTTTTTAAAGGCTTCTGTGACTTGAAGTGCACAACGACGTGCGCAAAGGAAGGAGTGAAGGACCGGTGCTTGAAGCTGCGGTGTATACGCTGTGAAAAGTGCCCTTGCGAGCCATCTGGGACCTCAAGAACAAGGGCAAGTCCAAGTGCCCTTGAAAATCTCCCTGTTTTAAATTGGGATGTTTTTTAGTGTCATGGATTTCCATTTAAAACTATTAACTACTGTTATATAATTTTTATAGAGATTATTGGGTCATAAAAGTTGGAATATCAGAGAGAATAAAAGGAGGTCCTTTATTTGTTTGTTTGTTGGGGTAATGATCATATCATTGTCATATTCTTTGGTTATGCTTCTTGGAATCTGTCCATTTTGTGCTACATATCCCATTAGCTATACAATAAATAAAATGTTTTGATTTTCCTTTTACTCTTTCCTTCTACTGAATATGAGGTCAAACAATTAATTGAAGTTGTAAGTTCTTTTTCTCTTTTATTTTTATTCATTTTTAGTAAGTTTTTATTGTATTTTTAATAGCTTTTATACAAAGATATAATATGGACACTGGGTGTTAATCCCTCTGCAACGCAAGAAAGCATTGCAGAGTGCCTTGAATTTTTTGATGCAATTCCCTTTCGGCCAATCCCATCTCATTCTCAGAACAACAATTTTCGATTCGCCTACCTTTCCTCCTATTTCCTGTAAAAGTTTGTTTATTCTCTATTTCGATTCGACTTTACTGTCTTCGTTTACATCAATTATCTGGGAGATTTTCTTAGACAAGAGGTCTGTGATTATCGCAATAAATGCTTGAAACTCTCTTTTTGGATTAGTTTTTCCATTGGTTTTTAATATTCTTTTCGTGTTTGATTTGGCAGTGTCCAGATTCTAACGTGAGTTCGCCACGCAAGTTGGAAGGGAGGACCATATATTACCATATGGCTGATGAGAATGATGATGTGGACAACGAAACATTGGTTTTAAACTGCTAACTCTTTACACTTTTTATATCCTAATGCATTCTGTTGCACCGTACTTGAGAGAAGGGGTGACTCATCTTTGTTTTGATAAGTAATCTCAACAACTATTCCACTTGAACCATGATGAAACAAGGAACTCTTTTTCCATTAGCAGACTGAATAATATATGTTGGGCTTTGTGGGTAAGGAGCTTTATGCCTTGAAGAAAGAAACCCATTAACGATTTCGTTGGAGAAACAGATGATTTTATGCATTACACATGTTTGATAAAAAACCTATCAGAGGAACTATTTGACATCCCCTGTTTTATAGAGAAACTGTTCTTGCGATTTCAGTTTATCTCCACATTTTACACATTATAAGCATGCGTGCATGCCATATATAAAGTTGTGTTCATATACAAAAATGAACTTCATTATTCTTAACCTCCGCACCATAGTAGGTTAGATGAGATTCTCCATATAACCACGGTTATTGGTGGAAGGTTTAAAAATGGGTTTTTTTTTTTAACCAAAGTTTAAAAATGTTAGATCATGTCATATAAATAAAATGCACTTTAACTATGACTGTTCATGCCAAAAAAAAACTATGACTATTATTATGAGACACAATTAGTATTGAAACTTTTGATACTAAATAAATATAAACTAATTTAGTTTATATAAACCTAATTGAATGACACGATTTATAAATATATATTTATATAGTCCGTACATATATATATAAACCTAATTGATCTAATTCAAGTCTGTTTTCTAATGTTATAAATATAAATTTTTAATACTTTCAATTAGTAATATTTCAAGTTTGTAGTGTCTGTATTAAAACTGTGACCTCAAAAAGTATCTAACATTCAATTGCTCATTTTTAGGTTAGGCCACCATTAATAATTTGAATGTCCTATAACCATGTACATTGGAAAAAAAAACTTTATTTTTAAATTATGTGAAAGGTTTTTCTTATGTGAAGTTGTGGTGCTGATGGGTGGTAGATCTTTTTCGTGTCATGTATTGGATTATCTGAAATATTGATTGTTACATTTGTGATTTGGAGTTATATAGTTGTCATGTTCACTCATTTACAAAGCAACTTAAGGGTGGTTGACCCCAAAATGAGGCACCAATGATAAATTGTAACAGCTTTATATTATATATATATATATATATATTTTAAAAGACAAGTTAAAGTGCATTTTATCTATTTTGCTATGCTGGGGAGGATTTAAATCATTTGATGGACGTTTCAATTATTGGGCATACACAAAGACCACAGACACGGATGCCACAGGGACACCAGTGCATTCCAAGGTGAAGAGTAGTGATTTAAGAGTGTGATCATATAAATTTCTTTCTGGTTCTCCAAGTTTAAAAAATAAATTATTTAAAATTTTAAAAGTCAGCATAAATGACAATAGTATAACATTTTATTAGTAGACGGGAGAAGTAGATGTGGTTTGTAATGTTGTTGTAACTGTAAAATTATGTTAAGTGTTGGGATTAAGTGTCAAATTAGCTTTGTGTTATCGATTATTGCATTAGTTAAAGTTTATGAGTCAGGTGTATTATATATGAGTTAAATGGATGATGGATAAGATTTGTGCCTTATATTTTATGATCCTTATTAATATTTATGTATTGTCATTGTGTTTGATTATATAAATTGTGATGTTATAATATGATAAATCTTTATTTCAGTAATAGTTGAGATAGTGAATATGTATATTAAAATATATGGTTGTAATATTCGGGCCTACGCATTTGCGCGGGTACATGCTCGTTTAAAAATAATGTAACAAACATCATATATTATTTAGTACTCATCTACCATAACTTATTATCACCCTGATGCAAATAATTATGATATATGATGTAACGACTAAAATATGGTCACATTTTTAGATTAGCTGATGATTAATATCATATTATGGCAATTATTTATTTTCATATATGATCATGATAAATATATGGAGAAATAAGTTATGATATTATAAACATTAATATCATAACTTAATGGTTAATTATAGTTATGACTTATAATTATAATATTGATTATCATATAGTGGCTATTATAATAATAAACATTAATAATAAGCTAGGTTATCATATCATAATTAGTAATATATATATATATATTATTAGAGTAGTGGTATGTATCCCCAAGATATAACCCCGTCGCGGCCTCGCGAGTGACATGAGATTTGGTCGTGTTTCATTCCGCCAGAGATTTGATCATCGAGATCTGGCCATGGTCAATTGCTAATGTTGAGAAAGCTTCTGCTGTTGCGAGGAAGACCAAGTGTCGTTGCGACATTTATCCTCTTTTCCCAAGCTTTCTCCGTAACCTAGCTTTTTCAACGTTAATCTTCTTCCTCAAACACGATTCTCTCACATTCCAGATTTATTTCTCTGGGTTATTTTTCGCTCAATTCTCTGTTTTTTTATTGGTCTTTCATGAGACTGCATTGGAGATTAGCAAATGAGTTTTTGAGAACTACCCATCCCGATCCATCTGAGAAGGAATTTTTTTTTTCTCAATCCCCACAAATCACCAATACAATCGGAAGGAAAAAAAAAAAAAGAGTCGATTTTTAGTTTTTTGGTCTTCTTGTTTCTTTATTTTGTAGGAGATTAGGACGATCCTAGAAGCTTCTAGCGTTGAAATTTTAGCTAGGTATTTTCTGTTTGTGAATGCGAGGAAGAGGAAGAAGAATCAAAGACCTGGGTTTGAGAAGACAAATTGGAATACAAAGAAGAGATTTGTTGCTGGATGTGTGAGGTTTGAATCCCTCAGTTTCTCTTGGTTTTGAATAGTGGCTTCGTTTAGGTGTTTTTCATTAGATTACCTGACACCATGTACAACAATTAACTCCAGTAGCAACCTGCAAGCATTCATCTAACTCCAATACCATGTTCGGTGTTGTTTGAATTTGCCAATGGAAGTTGGAAGGAACGTGAAAGTAAAGGGACACGAGATGAAAGAAAAAGAAAATGAATTAAGTTAGAGAGAGAGGAACGGAAAAAGAGGAAGTTCTTAAATAAGAACCCAGAAGATGTGATAAAATATTATCTCTATGAATTGTGATCAGATTTTTTTTTTCAATAATATATTACCACATAAGCAGCAAGCCGGTTGCCTATAGTTTTATTCATATTATTATTTAGTTAAATTGTTGAATTGATTGATTATTTATTTTCCACATTATTATAATAATTATAATGGTTCATAATTGACTCATTATGATATTCTGGTTTGGCAAGTTAATATGCATTTTATACACTCACTATAATTATGGGTTAAACTGTTTGTAATATATATTATTTAATAATATATGGAGATTTGTAAAATCAAATGTTTTATTAATCCATGCAATAAATTAGTATAAAAATATGCCAAATACAGAAATTAACTTTCTTCTTTGGTGTTTGTAGTTCATTTACTTGGGCTCCATAACTACCACAATCTCAAGCCTAACAACACACTGACATGTTGACCATCCCAACGGTTATGGTTTTTTTTTTTTTTTTCACCTGAAGATCCCAACAGTTATGGTTATTACACCACACTCACATAAAGCATACAACTCATAAGGAGAAATTAAAACAAAAATACACGTGTCTGCCAACAAAGGAATAAATTAGCCAAATCGCAATAAGTCCCAATCTCTTCAAACATATCCCAAACTCAATTTGTACATATGCAATTGTACATAGAGATAAAAATATATTGAAAAATAAATTATACAATTACTGATAAAAAAAAGAATAAATCACACAACTAAAAAATTGCTAGATCTTAAAAAAAAAACACACATATATGAGACTCGGGCTTGAATTTTTAAACCTTGCAATTTTTTGGATGAAAAACCATAGTCATGTAGAAAACAAAGTAACAAGTTAGGATACACAATAAAAATGGATCTAGGTAGGTGTTAGCTCATTTAAGCACCCAAGTATCGCGTATCTTGGAGTTTTGAATAAGGTTTTAGATTTAGTTAGCCAAAAATGAAAAGATTCGAGATAAACACTAGTAAATGAAAGATTAAAGAGAAAGAAGAGATTAACAACCTCAGACACAAAAGATTAATGTGGTTCGATCATAATGGCTTATATCCACTGCAGGAACTCTAGGAAATGTATTATTAACAAAATAGATTACAATCTTACAGCCATGGAGATCACAAAACCTTCAGCTCAAATTTTCTACCTTTGAGCACAGCCAAGAACACGGGTTCAAAACTCTAACTCTAGCCTTCATTCTCAAACCCTCAGCTCTCTCCCTCTCTCTCTGTATATCGATTGTAAGCGGAAGAAGCATTCTACCTTAGGTCTAAAGCATTCGAGTCATATATATATATATATATCACCCAACCAAATTACACAAATGTCCTTAAGTAGATAAAATAATTACAGGCAGAACAGAAAAATCAAATACAAGTCATCGGATTAAATATTATAACATCATCATTACTAAACCTTGACACGTGCATCTCACAAATCTCTACCTTGACAAGCTTGCATCCCTTTTCCTTTACAACTCCATCTCTTTATATAGTTCTTGCAATTTCCCCCTAATGGGTAGTAGCAATTTTCTAGGTTAATCAAATCCAAACAATGTTTAAATTTGATGAAGGGTACAGATTTAGTTATCATATCAGAGGGGTTATCCTCAGTGGGTATTTTCTCAACTCCTATGTCTCCTGAAGAGATAATATCCCTAACAAAATGTAGCCTTACATCTATATGCTTTGACAATACTTGATTTCTAACTAAGTGAATGACACTTTGATTATCACAATACACAGTGACACTTCCATCCAACATCCCTAGTTCTAGAGTCAAGCTCTTTAGCCATAAAGCCTCCTTGAAGGCTTTAGTCATAGCAATATATTCTACTTAAGTGATAGATAAAGCTACCACTGATTACATATTTGCTTTTCAGCTTACAGCTCCACCTAGAAACATGAACACCATACCGAAAAGAGACTTTCTGGTGTCCACATTTCTAGCATAATCTGAGTCTACAAAACCATTCAAGCTCCTATCAGTTAAATCACAATCCCCAAATTTTAACCCCAAATACTTGGTTCCTGACAGATATTGAAAAATACACTTTAATGCATGCCAATGTGGTTTTCCAGATTTACTCATAAACCTGCTTACTAAACTCACAGCATAGGTTAAATCTGGCCTAGTGCATACCATGGCATACATCAATCTCCCTACCATGCTAGTGTATGAGATTTTATTCATAAACTCAATATCATCATCAGTTTGTGGTGTTTGTGTGACTAACAGTTTAATATGTTGACCAACAAGGGTAGAAACAGATTTAGTATTGTCCATTCCAAATCAAGTTAACACTTTGGAAATGTATAATTTCCGAGATAAATAAAGAACTCTTTTATTATTGTCCCTATTTATTTTCATACCCAGGATTCTCTTAGCTGGACCTAAGTCCTTCATCTCAAATTCAGCTTTTAACATACACTTAACATGATCTAGATGAATTTTATCCTTACAAGCTAATAACATGTTATTAACATACAAAAGCAAGTAAATAGGATTTCCATCACACCTTTTGTAGTAAACACAACCATCAAAATTACTATTACAGAACTCATTTTGAATCATGTAGGTATCAAATCTTTTATACCATTGTCTTGGAAACTATTTTAAACCATATAAGGATTTATTTAACAAACAAATATGATCCTTACAGAGATCTGAGTAAAACCCTTCAGGGGATTGCATGTAGATAGTTTATAAAAGAATACCATGCAGAAAAGCTGTTTTAACATCTAGTTGTTCTAAGTGTAAATCATTACAGGCTACAACTAAGAGTAAAAGTCTTATGGAACTATGTCTCACCACATGAGAGAATATTTCATTATAATCTATTCCCTCCCTCTGTGTGAACCCTTTTACAACTAACCTAGCCTTATACTTAGGTAGTTCTACAATAGGGATCCCTTCCTTCCTTTTAAAGATCCATTTGAATCCAACCAATTTTTGTTTCTTGGGTTTAGGAACCATTTCTCATGTTTTATTATTTTTCAAAAACTTCATTTCTTCTTGCATAGCAAAAATCCATCTATCAGCTTCTTTAGAATTCATGGCTTCCTTAAAGGTCCTAGGTTCCTGTTCTACCTTTGTTTCAGCAACAGATAGGGCAAAAGCTGTTAAATTAGCTTGCCCAAACCTTTGTGGAGGTCTTATAACCCTCCTCTCCTTGCAAGGAGATAGGTATTTGGTCTATCCAGGTCTCTAGTATCTGCTCTGTTGGTCTCTGTTTGGTCAGTCTCCTTGTTCTGATTATCAGTGGAGGTGGAGGGCTGCTCCACCTCAAACTATATATCAGTTTTAGGGTCAGCCTTTCCAGAGTCAAAAGTGTTTTCTGGCTTCCCTGCCATTTGATTTTCATTAAAAATGACATCCCTACTGATTCTGCATTTATGTTTGCCAGGTTCCATAACCCACAACTTATAACTCTTAACACCTTCTAGATAACCTACAAATATGCACTTAAGTGTCATTGGTTCTAATTTATCAGTTTTATAGTGAGCATAGGCTACACAGCAAAAAACTCTTAAAGTTTGGTAATTTGCAAGTTTTTCAAACCATAGTTCTTGAGGGGTTCTGTAACCCAAAGCAGAGGATGGGCACCTAATTATTAGATGAACAGCAGTGGCTATTGCCTCTGCCCGAAAATGTTTTGGGCAACCCTGAGGTTGCCAGCATACACCTCACCCTCTCAAGGATAGTTCTATGCATCCTTTCAGTTAGGCCATTCTATTAAGGAGTTTCCCTAACAGTCTTATGCCTAATGATCCCCCCAGCTTTACAGAAATCATTAAACTCAGTAGATAGGTATTCAAGACCATTGTCAGTTCTCAAGGTTTTAATCTTTCTGCCCACTTGATTTTCAACTAGTGTTTTCCATTCCTTAAATTTTTCAAAAGTGTTACCTTTTTGTTTAAGAACATACACCCACACTTTCTTAGAATAGTCATCAATTAAAGAAATGAAATATCTAGCCCCACCATGTGAGTTTATCTTTGCTGGACCTCATAAGTCAGAGTGTATGTAATTTAGGGTTTGATGTGTTTGGTGAATGGCTTTCTTAAAGCTTACTTTAGTGGATTTACTTAGGACACACTGTTCACAAAAAGATAAGTCCCCAAGTTTTTTATCTCCCAACAGGCCCTGTTTTTCTAGTTCCTTAAGGCCCTGCTCACTGACATGCCCTAGTCTTTTATGCCATAGGAGAACTTGGTTTTTAGTTCTGTGTGTGACAGGTGATGCCTCACCTATCACTGTTTTCCCCATAAGAGTGTATAACTCATTCTTTAACATCTCTTTCATCATAGTCAGAACCCTTTACTGACTTTTAAGATCCCATTATCAGATTTAAAAGAGTATCCTGATTTGTCTAGAATGCCCAGAGAAATTAGGTTCCCAGAGAAATTAGGTTTCTCTTCCGTTCAGGAATATATCTGACCTCCTTTAGTAGTTTTTCAGACCCATCATACATAATTAATCTCACATTTCCTATTCTCTGGATTTTACAAGTTTTATTGTTACCTAAAATAACACAACCACCTTCTATAGCAGTGAAATTTTTAAACTAGTTTCTTATAGGACACATGTGAAATGAACAACCTGAATCTAAAATCTATTCCCTTCCAAAATCAACTTCTGAGACATTTGGCACTTTAGTACTATCATAACCATCTTCTAAGACTACTGCTGCCTTTCTCTCTTCCCTTTTATCTGTGTTTTCCTTATTCTTTCTATCAGGACAATCCTTCTTGAAATGCCCCTCTTTGTGACAGGCAAAACATTTAAAATGTTTGCCTTTTGACTTTAATCTAGATTATTTATGTTTACTTTTTTTACCCTTCTTTTCAGGTCTACCTCTCACACTTAAGCCCTCACTAGACTCTGACTTTAACTCAGATCTATTGTTGAGTTCTCTGGTAAGAAGAACTAAATGCACTTCTTCTAAGGTGAGACTCTCCCTACCATACATCATAGTTTCTTTGATACTAGCATATGAATAATCTAAAAAATTTAATAACAGAAGTGCTTGATTTTCATCTTCTATAGTGATGTCTATATTAGTAAGATCCAACAATATTTTATTGAACTGATCAAGATGATCATCAATAGAGGTTCTCGGTGACATCTTAAAAGTGTAGAGTTTTATCTTTTTATGGAGCCTGTTTGCTAGGGATTTAGTCATATACAAATTTTCTAATTTTAGCCAAACCCTTGCTGCTGAGTCCTCATTAGCAATCTCTATCAGTACTTTATCACCGAGAGATAAAATAATGGCACTATGTGCCTTTTGTAGGACTTCAGATTTGACTCTCTCTGAGGACAATGAAGATGGTTTCTCCTCTGAGGAGGAGGAGGTCATATTCTTTTCCCCAAGAAGAACTTCCTGAAGTCTCTGTTGAACTAATAGGGCTCGCATTTTAATCCTCTAAAGGCCAAAATCATTTTGGCCAGTAAACTTCTCTATGTCAAATCTGGCGGTCCCCATCGAAACTTAAGCTCTTGATACCACTTGTTAGTTATTTAAGCACCTAAGAATTGCGTATCTTAGAGTTTTGAATAAGATTTCAGATATAGTTAATCAGAAATGAAAAGATTCAAGATAAATACCAGTAAATGAAATATTAAAGAGAAAGAAGAAATCAACAACCACAGACACAAGAGATCAACGTAGTTCGGCCCTAATGGTCTATATCCACTACAGGAATCCTAGGAGATGTATTATTAATAAAAGAGATTACAATCTTACAGCTATGGAGATCACAAAGCCTTCAGCTCAGATTTTCTACCTCTGAGCACAGTCAAGAACACGGGTTCAAAACCCTAACCTTAGCCTTCATTCTCAGACCCTCAGCTCTCTCCATTTCTCTTTGTATATCGATTGTAAGCGGCAGAAGCATTCTACCTTAGGTCTAGAGCATTCGAGTCGTATATATATCACCCAGCCAAATTACACAAATGTCCTTAAGTAGATAAAATAATTCTAGGCAGAACAGAAAAACCAAATACAAGCCATCAGATTAAATATTATAACATCATCATCACTGAAGTTTGGCACGTGCATCTCACAGTTTGTATAACAAATAGATGATTTTTTGGATCTAGACTAAAACGTCAAGATCTGAACACCTTAGCCCCTACATGGTATTTCGAATGGGATCATCCAAGATCCGTATGCCTAGAACGTGATGGGGAACTTAGATTCGGGTTGAGCGACAACCATAGCTGAAAAAGTCATGAGAAGCGATAAGTAGCGCCGCAAGAAAAGCTTGTGGGTTAGGGTTTCAACAAGGTGTAGAAGAGAAGAAGTAGAAAGAGGTAAGAGAGAATGGTGCGGTACACGAGGGTTATGAGAAGAAGCCCTAGACTTCATATATATATATATATACATTAGCAAAAATAGCGATATTTAGTATTAGAGGGGCAAAACTAAAGGCTATGGGCTGGGCCCAATAAAAACACTCATAGACCGGTCCAACAAATTAAAAATATAGTAAATATACACACAAAGCCCAATCTGAATAGGAAAAAAATATAAAATAATAAAATAATATAAAATAAACAACCAATAAATGTAATTAATATATACTACATATATGTTTTATGTTTAAAATATATGACCAAATTGATTTACATATTTAAGATTAGAATTTTATGATATAAATTATAATATAATATATTTTATATAATATAAGAAAATATTATATAACGCTTTAAAAAATTATATTTTGAACTAACATTTTTTTTAAGCTTTTATCAAACTTATTTCAAACAAATTTGCTAAAATTATGAACTTTGTCTATTTATGGAATTATCTTATTTTTTTAACTAATGCTTTTATTTTATAATATATGAAAGCGTGTAATTATTTATCATCAACTTAATTATAATTAGCCGTCAAATTTTTGTTAGAAATTATAATTTTTTCCTAATACATTACATTATTAATGAAATTTATTTCTTAATAAAAATAATATCAATTTTTAAAAATAATCGCATAATTAAATGATATATATATTGAGTTATTTTATTCTCAAATTGCTGTGTAGATCATACAATACATATTAGTTAAGTGATAAAATTTGATTTCTAAGATTTAAATTTATAAAACTCCTCTTCTAAATCAAATTATTTCTTATAAACACTTTATTATATTAGTGAACTATACCGGCTTATAAATAAAAAATTTTACATCAGTTCTCAAGATTCTATTGCGTGCTCATGCCCATGTTAAGGCATTTGGCTTCGGCCCTTTCCCTCTCGTTTTTTTTTTTAATCTTTTTTAAATCTAAGTTTGATCATTGATCCATATTTACCCATAATGCACGATCATAAATATAATAAAGCATTTTCCAAGAGTTGGTAGCCAAGTGTTTCAACTAGTTTTGTTTGTTTTCAGTGATGAAATGAGATAAAAGTTAAAAAAATAATAAAATATTATTGTAATATATTTATTTAATATTAATTTTGTATGAATATTTGAAAAAATAATTTTGAAATTTAAAAAAGTTAAATATTTTATTATATTTTATATGGAGATTTGAAAAAGTACAATGATGAATTTGAAATCAATTTGAGAGTTTTGATTTCATCTTCCAAAACAAACGAATCCAATCTTCTAGTGATGTATATGACGTATGTAATTGGGACGATGAATAAATAGTGTCCCAACAAGGATGATTTTCTATAGTTAGCTAGTGATGTATATAACATGTGTAATTGGGACGATGAGCAAATAATGCCCTAGCAAGGATGATCTTCTATATGAACGTGCAATAATGTAATATATAAAGTGATTATTTTTAATAAATGATATGCCTTTTATAAAGAAATAAATTTCAATCAATAATGTAATATATAGAGAGCATGTTTAGGATTGCGTTTCGAGACTTTAAAAAGTACTTTTAAGCAGTTAAAAAATACTTTAAAAAAAATGACATGTTTGGATAACTTATTAAAAGCACTTTAATCGATTAAAAAAAGCTAAAAATCAAATTTTTCAATAAGTACCAAATTAGAGTTTTTATCAAAAGACTCGTGCAAATAACTATATATATATATATATATTTTTTAAAAACTATCGTAACTAATTTAAAAAGTACTTTAGACATATGGAACTCAAATAGTAAATAGGTTTTTAATAGTAGAGTTTATTACATTAAGTTTTAAGCTATAAGCCTTACACTAAAAGCAATATTTTCTACCGCAATCCCAAACATACACAGAGAAAAAATGTAAATTTTAACAAATACTAATAGGTAATAAAAAAAATACCTTATAAAATAAAAAATTATGCATAGTTATTTCTTTATTTTATCTATAATAAAGACTTGTGTTATTGTATTATTTTATTTTATGTGTGATCTATTTTACTTATTTTATTTTCAAATAAGATTAAAGTAAGATTGAAATAATTTTATAAAGAAGACTAATATAATTTTTTAAGGAGGGGCCACAGAAAATTAAATTAATATTATCTTATTAAATTATAAAACATTAGTATATATATTTTTCCAGATTTTTTTTTTGGGAGGGGGGAGGGGGTTGTAGGTTCGTCGCTGACTCAAGGTGAAACCAATACCAGAAAAACTTCACAGTCTTTTTGGCATTCTTCCTCAATGAGAAACATATCATGTATATCATTGTAATTCAATTTCATTTTTCTGATTGAACTTATTGTCATTCTCATGAGCTCCCATTTATTTGGCAACAATAACAATATAATCAATGCTCTAATCTTATGGTCAAACTCAATTTCTACAGAAATAATTAATTTGTGATTATATGTTGGACTACAGACATACTTGTGGTCATTCTCAGGCTGAACAATTTTTTTATCAAATGCATATTGTTATATTGTAAACTGATTTTCGTACATATCAGATAAAGCTGCCATGAGATCTGTCGTCGTTCTCTCCTTTATAATGTTATGTGCCGTTGATCTAGACAGTATGAGTTGAATAACCTGCATAATCGAATCAACACATTCCACTCAACATTGTTCATGATTTTTGACTTATTCCTTGATAGAAGAAGGTGGAGACTTTGTCCACAGAGACAATCCTTAATCTGCATTAGTTAATAGCCAAAATTTGTGTCATTGAACTTCTCAATTCCAACCTTCAATTTTTCTTCAGATGTCGTTTATTTAGATAAAAAAAACTTTAGCTACTGATACCAATCACTTTGAAAAACACCATACCCATAAACAATGATAATGAGACGGACGATGAAATAAATTAAAAAACAAAAGAATCAAGCACTAACATGACACATAATTTAATGTGATTTGGTAAAGTGCTTACTTTTATATAGGTACAAGTGATTTTATTAAAGGAGATTACAAACACATAGTGAGTTACAAGAACTTTTCTATAGTCACAAACTTAACTCGCTTTCTAGGGCTCCTTTCTCTCATAATAATGCTCACAAGACACCTTTTATCTCGTTGCCATTGTCACAATTCAATCTTACATGTTTTGAACACGAACATAACATATATAGTGCACAACATCATAAATTCTAAGATGACAAAACAAGGTTGTTCGCTTGAGCGAATATTTTATCTAACATTGGATTGAGCCAAAGATCAAGGGCATCTTGAGCGAACACTAGAATTGTGTTTTACTCGAGCCTACCGTCGCGCACACATCTAATGAACAATATGTACGAGCTTCACTTAAGCCAATTGTTAAGTATATCTTGAATGAACTCTTTACTTGAATTTCATTCTAGTGCTTTATTGAACGAGAGTTGGGCGAATTCTTAATTTAAAGTCTTCTTAACTCAAAATCAAAAATCTTCCTAAATCAATTTTAGGCTAAATCAATTTAAATTTTACTTGAATGAGTAATGATAGTGCATCCACCTTGCAATATGAGACGATGTGATTGAATTAAACTAAAAAGAAAAAAAGAATTCTTTTAATAAAATTATATTAAAATTGTGTAAGAGTAATGTTCCGATCATTGCTTATTTAAATTTTACTTGGTTGCTAAAGTTATATTTGGCGTGCAAGATTATTATAAGATGTAAAAATTACTTTTTTACCCATGTAATAAGTTAGTTTATTGTCTGGGTTAGTAAGGTTCTGCATGTAATTTTACTTTATTTACTGTGCACTATAAATAGCTGCACACGAGTGTAACTGGGACGCTTAATTCATTTTTGTAACATTCGGACTTATTCTTTAATTGAGGAAATCAGAAGCTTTCATTTGATATGGTATCAGAGCGATTTCGAGAACCTAGGGTTTTCTTTTTCCCTTCTCGTTCTCTCTTCGATTCCTCTGTTTCTCCTCTGATTTCATGGCGATAGAGTCCTCTGAAAATCCTTCTTCCCCTCCACCACCTCCTATTTCATCTTCTCAAGATATTACTAGTCTTTTTTTTCTCCATTCGGGCGATAATCCTGGCGTGGTTCTTGTTACACAGCCGTTGATCGGAGATAACTATCATACTTGGTCTCGATCGATGACTATGGCGCTCTCTGCGAAGAACAAGCTAGGGTTCGTCGACGGTACGATTCTCAAACCTCGATCTACCGATTCGAACATTTCCTTATGGTCACGCTGCAATAACATGGTGATTTCTTGGATTCTTAACTCTATTTCACCTGAAATTGCTGCTAGTGTGCTTTATGTTTCTACTGCACTTGAGATCTGGAATGATTTGAAAGAAAGATTTAGTCAGAGAAATGGACCTCGAATTTTTCAGATTCAGAAGTCCATTTCCTCTTTGTCTCAAGGACAATTATCTGTTAGTGCCTATTTCACTCGGTTGAAGGCTCTTTGGGACGAATTGGTTAATTACAAACCAATTCCACTCTGTACTTGTGGTGCTGTGCGTGTTTTGAATGCTTACGTTCAACAGGAACGTATTTTGCAGTTCCTTATGGGACTCAATGAATCTTTTTCCTCTGCAAGGGCTCGGATTCTTTTGATGGAGCCATTACCTTCTTTGAATAAAGTTTTTTCACTAGTTCTTCAGGAGGAACAACAGAGAGAGATTTCTCTTCCTCCCCCTGTTGTCGATCCACATGCTTTTGCTGCTATCTCTGATACCTCCAGATCTGTTAAGTCTTTTTCCAAGAAAGACAGATCAATTTGTAAACATTGTGGATTAACTGGTCATATCATCGACAAGTGCTACAAGCTCCATGGATTTCCTCCGGGGTACAAGCAGAGGCCACGACAGCAGTCCATGGCTAATCAAACTGCTCTTAGCAGTGATTCTACTGAAGCATCTCCTTTCTCTTTGACGAAGGAACAATATCAGCAGCTGTTGTCTATGCTGAATTTCAATTCTCAGCATAAATCTGATGAATCTAATCCTATTGCCAATGCTGTCGTGGCATCCTCCAGTTCTTTTTCTGGTATTATTTCTTCCAATATTCTTAATCATAAGTCTCCTTGGATACTTGATACAGGAGCCACTGATCATATGGCTTCTTCTATCAATTTTTTCATCAATGCTGTCCCTGTTTTTAATAAATCTATCAAATTACCCAATAATCAATGTGTCTCTGTGACACATATTGGTACTGTTCACTTGTCTGAACATCTTATTCTTCAAGATGTTTTATGTGTTCCAAATTTTACTTGCAATTTGATTTCTGTAAGTAAGCTAACTGAGTCTTCCATTTGTTGCTCTTTTTCTTCTAATTCTTGTTCAATACAGGACCTGACCACCTCGAAGCTGATTGGAGTGGGTAGGCTGCTTGGAGGACTTTATATCTTGCAACAACCAGGAATTTTTCAATCTCAGCCTTGTAACACCATTAACCCTTCCATATCCCCTGCTTGTTTCAGTACTACTAAATGTTCTTTGTTTCACCTTTGGCATAATAGATTAGGACATCCGTCTGTTTCTAGAATGTCTTTTTTGAATAAACTTGTTCCTAATCTAGTTGTATCTAGTGATCCTTGTATTGTTTGTCCTTTGGCCAAACAACGAAAGTTGTCTTTTCCAAATAATAATAACATTTCTGATTCTCCTTTTGATCTTATTCATTGTGATGTATGGGGCCCTTTTTCCATTTCTACTGTTGAAGGGTACAAATTTTTTTTGACAATTGTTGATGATTGCTCTAGGGCAACTTGGCTCTATCTTTTCAAAAGTAAGTCTGAAGTTTCTCTTCTTGTTCAGAATTTCTTCAAACTTATTAAAACACAATTCAATGTCAAGATAAAAAAAATTTGTACTGATCATGGTACTGAATTTTTTTTATCTTCCTATCTCAAATTTAAAGGTGTTATTCATCAACTTAGTTGTGTTAAAACTCCACAACAAAATTCTGTTGTGGAGAGAAAACATCAACATATTCTTAATGTTGCTAGAGCCTTGTTGTTTCAATCTCATTTGCCTATCAGTTTTTGGGGTGATGCTGTTCTCACAGCCACCTATTTAATAAATAGGCTTCCTTCCCCTATTATTCATAATAAGTCTCCCATAGAAATGTTATCTCAAGTCTCTCCCTCATATATTCATCTTCGAACATTTGGATGTTTGTGTTTTGCCTCTACTCTACAAAGGTCCAGAAATAAATTTGATCCTAGGGCTAGAGCTTGTATCTTTCTTGGTTATCCTTTTGGAATTAAAGGATACAAATTATATGATATAAACACTCATCAGTTTTTTGTCTCTAGACATGTTATTTTTCATGAGCATGTTTTTCCTTTCCAATCTTCCAATTCAGAATTGAAATCCTACAATAATTTCTCTATTCCTCTTCCTTTTCCTTCTCAATCTTCAATAATTGATTTTAATGCTGTACCTTCAACAGTTCCCTTTCCTGATCAGTTCTCATCTGGTCAAGAATTAGTTTCTGGTTCTCAACCAGATTCTGGTTCTTCATCTAGTCCAGAATTAGTTCCTGTTTCTTCACCCACTAATAGTTCTTTACCTATTCCATCAAGAAGATCTACTAGAATTCGACGAGCTCCTGGTTTTTTGCAGCATTATTATTGCAATTCCTCTACTGCACACTCTCAATCAGCTTCATCAGCAGGTTCCATTAAATATGATATTAGTAATTTTCTTTCTTATGATCGTTTGTCTTTGGGTCATAAATCTTTTGCTTTTGCTATTTCTGCTGATGTTGAACCTGAGTTTTATCATCAAGCAGTCAAGCACTCTCACTGGAGAGATGCTATGATTGCTGAGATAGCTGCTTTAGAACTTAATAATACCTGGATTGTTGTTGATTTATCTCCTGGAAAACATGCCATAGGCTGTAAATGGGTTTACAAGATTAAATATCGTGCTGATGGTAATGTAGAGAGATATAAAGCGAGATTGGTTGCTAAGGGTTATTCTCAAAAGGAAGGGTTAGACTATTCTGAAACTTTTTCTCCAGTGGCTAAAATGGCTACTGTTAGAACTTTGCTAGCAATTTCTGCTGTCCAAAATTGGCATCTTGTTCAACTTGATGTGAACAATGCTTTTTTACATGGTGATCTTTTTGAAGATGTGTATATGAAGTTACCTCTTGGTTTTCACACTAAAGGGGGGTCTAAAGTGTGTAAGCTGAATAAATCCCTCTATGGGCTTAAACAAGCATCCCGACAGTGGTTTTCTAAGTTTTCCACCACTCTAATAGACTTGGGTTTTGTTCAATCCAGATCTGATTATTCTCTGTTTACCAAGTCTGCTGGTTCTTCCTTCATTGCATTACTAGTCTATGTTGATGACATTTTGTTGGCTAGTAATGATTTGGCTGCTGTAAATTCTTTGAAGTCAGTACTTGATGCTAAGTTTAAGCTCAAAGATCTTGGCTCCCTTAAATATTTTCTGGGATTAGAAGTGGCAAGGTCTTCTAGTGGGATTTCTTTATGTCAGCGAAAGTATGCTCTTGAGGTTTTACAAGATTCTGGTTTTTTAGCTTGTAAACCAGTTTCTTTCCCTATGGAGCAAAATTTAAAACTTAGTAAAGATGAAGGTGAATTGATTCCAGATGCTACTGCATACCGAAGGCTGGTTGGCAGGCTCCTCTATCTTACTATTACTCGGCCAGATATATCTTATTCAGTTCAAAGGCTCAGTCAGTATATGGATCAGCCTCGGGTCCCTCATATGAATGCAGCATACCGAGTATTACAGTACATTAAAAATGCCCCTGGTCTTGGTTTGTTTTTTCCTGCTACAAACACACTAACTGTGAAGGCTTTTGCAGACTCAGATTGGGCATCTTGTCCTTACAGCAGGAGATCCACCATTGGCTTTTGTATTTTTTTGGGTGATTCTTTAGTTTCATGGAAAACTAAGAAACAGCCAACTGTTTCAAGGTCTTCCGCTGAGGCTGAATACCGCGCGATGGCTTCCACAACTTGTGAAATAGTTTGGCTCTTATCTCTTCTTTTTGATTTTAAAGTTCTTCATCCTAACAGTGCTCAACTTTTTTGTGACAGTCAAGCGGCATTACATATTGCTGCAAATCCAGTTTTTCACGAAAGAACCAAGCACATAGAGCTTGACTGCCATTTTATCAGAGACAAGATCCAAGCTGGAATTATAAAGACATTTCATTTGGCTTCTCAGCATCAGCTAGCTGATGTCCTTACCAAAACTCTTGGATTTCAGCAGTTTCAATACTTAGTTTCCAAGATGGGAGTACATTCAATTTACTCTCCATCTTGAAGGGGGGTATTATAAGATGTAAAAATTACTTTTTTACCCACGTAATAAGTTAGTTTATTGTCTGGGTTAGTAAGGTTCTGCATGTAATTTTACTTTATTTACTGTGCACTATAAATAGCTGCACACGAGTGTAACTGGGACGCTTAATTCATTTTTGTAACATTCGGACTTATTCTTTAATTGAGGAAATCATAAGCTTTCATTTGATAAAGATATTCTTGAATATTTTTAAAATATTAAAATATTAGTAATTATTTTATTATTTTTATTATTATTTTTATTTATTATTATTCTTTAATATTTTATTATTATTTTATACTTATTTTTTTATTATTATTCATAACTCTTCTCAACATTTATCAATATCCAAACCTAACTTCATTGGAAGGGTAGCCAATAGTCGTGACATTGCAGGTTGGCTCCGCCGTATGATTGAGTTAATGTGAAATGAAATTTATCTTTTTATTTATAATTGTGATAAAATTGTCTAAAAGTTAAAACTCTATCAAATTTTTATTTGAATTGTACTACTTAGGGAGTATTTGGTATCCATGTGCTTGGGCTAGGGTTGTGCATATAGAACGTAATAAAAATAAAATTACCTTTTAGATGAAATGATGTCGTTTTGATTTTCATCTTCAAAAAGTAGTTTTTTTGTTTTGTTTTAATTGGCAACTCTCATCTTCAAAATAGTTTTGAAATAAAATTCAAGTATCTTGTTATAAGGTAGATAACTAGATATCTAATAATTAAGGATGTGAATATTAATAAAATTATATATATTTTTATTTTTTTAATAATTAAGAATATTAAAAAATAGTAAAAAAATAAAATTTAAATATACTAATAAATTATAAATGAGTAATGAAATAGTAATAACTTTATCACTACTTATTTTTAAAAGTCTTTTAAGTTTTTAACCAATCATACTCTCCACGGTGGAAGAGGAGAACTGAAAATCCTTCTGTTTATGCTCGGGCCGTTGGGGAAAACGACGACGATTCGTTGTTATATATATCTATAAAATAAATAATGAAAAGGAAGCACATATCTAAAATTTGTTGTACTGTGCAGTTTGCAATGCAGTTTTGCACGAATCAGAAAAGCGTCTCATTTTTTTAGCTTTCCCGGCTCTTCCTCTTCTCCTCGCGGAGAGGAGAGAGAGAGAGAGAGAGAGAGAGAGAGAGAGAGAGAGAGAGTAGAGCTTTCGTGTTGAACCAAAAGCAAATTCTCTCTCTGTGCATAGGGTTTCCACTCACCCCATTGCCACGCTTCCTCGCTCCTCCCTTGCCTCCGGTTCTACCGACATCTTCTCGCAGATTGATTCGAATTCTCCGAATACTCCAGATTCTTTACATAATTTGAGGCTTTTTTTTATAGGTCCTTCGTGGATAAAGTCTTTGCACAGATTGAGGTGAGATTCTTGTATTTATTTCGTTTTTTTATAGGTTCTGATTAATTATGATAGGTACATTTATCTTAACCAGATATAATATGATTATTTTAGGAGGCTAGGCTCTACAAGTCTATTTCTTTTGGCATTTGATAAAAGATTTGGGTTTTTGGTCTCTCTCGGTTGTTATAGTGGTTCAGCGTGCCAAAGAATTCGTCTGAATTGCATGTGCCTGAAAGTTTTGCTTCTTATTAGATTTTACAGTCAATTTCGGTGTCATAGGCTTTCCAACGGTTGATCTTCCTTGCATTTTCTGAATGTGTTTCTTTCTTACAGTTTACAGTTTAAGCTAACACATTCCAATTGAAATGAAATCTTTAGGGAAAAAAAAACACACACACAAAAAAAAAATCTTTTTCACATAATTAGGATGAATTTGATTAAGGATCAGCAGAAAAGAAACAAGGGCATTATCAAAGATCCAACAATGGTTGGAGTCAGCCTATGTAATGCAATTTTTGGTAAGTAGCATATGAAATGCATTTATGAAGTACATTCTTATGAGGGACCCTGATACTAATACCACCTCAAAGGCCAAATCTCAAGCTTTTCCCAAATTTTCTATTTAAGGGTGAGCGAGTGCGGCTAGTGTTGCATGCATGCATGTGTGATATTTATTATTTTGCTAGATGTGGGCTTTGTGTATTATTATGAATAAAACTTCTTGATTACCGATAAAAAAAAATTGAGTTAGATGTAGTTAATTTGAGATCATAGCGAAGTTATACTGTTGGGATTGGGGCATAGCATTACTCTGGATTTAATATTGGGCCCTTCTTGCTGCAAGGGGTAGCACAATTGGCTGGCTCCATGCATCATAGAGTGGGGTTATTGGTTGGAGTCTTTCCCTGCCCATCCCCATATGCCCAATATCACTCAATAAAGTGACAAACCTTATATAGTGACTTTTCTAATTCTAGTGTACAGATACGAATTACATCTCTCAATGGTATGCTCTCTCGGAAGTGGGAGAATGGCAGCCATGGCAAGGCTTCTTGTGGCTGGGAGCTTCTCACAAACCATGGCAGGTACAATTAGTATGAGGTTCATAGTTTTATAGTCTTACCATAGTCTCACCTATTAGGCCGTGTAAATGATGATATAGTACTAACAAACATATTAAGTCTTGTGTATATGAATTTTCATCTGACTCTCTCCATCCATGGACAGATGTGTGTGTTTATAGTCTTGGGGAATATGAAGTAAGCTTTTTTGAAATTTTACACGTAAGAAGTGTGGGTTAAGATGAATGATTCCAATAGTATTAAATCATCTAGTTTATTTTCAAGTCAACCCGATTAAACTCAATTTTTATATACTTCTTAGTTGGGGCAAAGTTTCAGTGACCAAGGTTTAGCTATGCAAGCTGTAACTGATTCAAGTGGTTGTGCTTTATTTGCTAAGTAATGTTGCATGAATCTAGGTATATATACTTCTAGTTCTAACCTCAATTATTATAACCATCTTCCTCCTATTGGGGTTGGCAGATGAAGTCAGGCATCGGAAATTATCTGCTCAATACATATGTAGAGAACTATGCGAGGCAGATGAAGCAAATTTACTTGATGAAGAAGGTATTTTTTTGCAACCTTCTTTTTTGAAGAGCTAATCCAGCTTTATTTTATTTGTTCCTCAGTCTAGTGACTATCTTCCTTTTACACGAAAGTCATATAGCATGGTAGTATTTAGTATAAAAAGGTGATTTTAGAGTGGTTTTTGGCATATCTTCTAATTTACCAGTTGGTGTTGCAAAGAAATATCTCTAATACCACTGTAGCATCATGGGAAATCTGTCTAAAGAGCAGTGAATATATAGTCCTTCAGGAAATAATGAAACTGGTATACAAAGAAATTTTATGGATATGGGTCAAGTTAGATATGATGCGATCATTAGACGGAGCATTAAACCAATGGTTTCCTCCTTGCTGATGTGATCTTTAGACGGAGCATTAAACTGCTGGTTTCAGAATGCTTAGACCTGATGACCTAAACTTTTTGAGGGATGGTTTTCCCTTTTTGTTGTTCATGTAGTGGTAAAAGGCTCAGCAGCTACTTCTGCCCGCTTCCGCTTGCGGAACTTGAGGTTAAGGATATTACTAGTAAGACTTGAGTCGGAAAAGTTTTCCTTGTCACATTAAGGGTATTGAAGTGAAGTTCACTTGGCAAAATATTGGAATCTTTAATGACATCCTTCGCTTTAGAGTTATGCTACAAGCACGGGACAATTTATGGCCCATTTGTGGACAGGCAAAATTTTCCACTGTTCACATGAACTGTGGAAAATTTGCCTGCATTTGTGAATGCCCCACAAATTATCCCATTCACCTATCGTTTATGTTCACTTAATTTTCTATCATTTTCTCTCTATGACCAAATAGGTGGCTAAGTTTGAGCGACTCTGTAACTTTGGCTTTCCTGAAGTATATTAAACAAACTATGTGTACATTCCTTCTCCCAGGTGGTTGGTATTGTTTTGGAAACATTGTTTAGGGAGTATTCTACTAACAGCCATGAAGTGTTGGTATTTGTTAGTTGATATGCATTGACCTGAGGTGGTTTCAAATTTAAAAGTGTCCATGTAACATGAAAATATGCAGTCAGTGACGGATATGTAGATTCAAAGTGACGGATTAATGAAATTTTATTTGATAAGTAATTCATGAAATTATATAACTTATTAAAAACAAGACCTTGTCGGCAAAGTTTGTTTATGCTATGCTTACATATTAGGATATGTAATAGTCTTGCAAAGCTCCTTTACTTCAGCTCATGTCAACAGTGTGACATATCTTTGCACTTCCCAGTTTGTTAGTTTAACTTCTAAGTGTTTGTGGTTTCCTTACGCAGATATGCATGTATTTGGTTTGAAGCCTATGGCAGAAACTTTGCAATTGGTAAGGTTCGGCATCACTATAAATTATTTCATACTAGAAATTGTTTCTTTGTGACATGGTGGTATAGATGCTAGTGTGCTAGAGATCTTCTTTAATAATTGGTAATTCTTTAACTTTTTCTTGATTTATATTTCTCCCACAAGGCTCTAAAAGTGGTTTTCACCTGTCTTTTTGTTCCCCAAAGTTAGTTTAGGGTGATGTTTGAAAATTTTGAAAGGAGAATCTCCAATCAATTTGACTTCAATATGGATATTTTGCATGTAAAAGGATGGGAAATGCTTGCAAGATATGTAATTTGATCCTCTGGAGGTGTGCCATATTGATGCTAGTCCATTGATTCTTTCCTCACATGTAAGATACAATTACTGGCACATTTGCTGCTATATGTTGCCATGATCCAGTAAGCTTCTAATATTTCTAGAAGAGACTATTGACAACCTGGATACTATATGAACCCTCTTTGTAAAGAAGTTTGCATGCAGCTGTGATTAGTTGGAATCGACGGTTATTTTCATAGCCTTTGTTCTTTATTATGCAATTAATATGGGATGTACTTTGATAGAAGAAGCAAATAGAGTGAAGGATGCCAGTGTATGTAGGACTACTTGTACTGAGGGTATCACTCAGATCTTTGTAACACATCTCTAGTATGTGACATTTTTTGCTTTTTGGAGCCTAGTAAGAGCTCTTTTAAAAGTATTTTTACTAAATTTATGTTAATTGTGGCTGTAGCTCTTTTCCCTTGCTTCTAGAATATTTTGGGAAAAAAAGATGACCTACTGATTTTGTGAAAAGAGAGGGGGACCCTCTCTCCCCCCTACCTTTTATTGTGTTAAATGGAGTCAATGAGTAGAATTTTCTTGTCAGGTTTCTCAATGGGCTCTAGAAATAACGAGGAGCTTGTTTTGTCACACCCATTATTTGTTGATCACACTCATATTTTGTGAGGCTTTCCAGGAATATATAATTCGTTTTCATTGTCTATTCCCATGTTTCAAAGCTGTCTTAGGATTGAAAATAAACTTGGCAAAGTTAGAATCAGTATGGTAGGGGTGGTGGAGCAAAATGGCGGGGTGGTGGAGCAAAATTTAGTATGGTAGGATGTCATCTTTATGCATGAAGTATCTAGATCTTTTGTTAGGGGATATTCACGGAAAAATTTAGTCGGTATAACATTATGGAAAAGATGGAACACCACTTGGATGGGTGGAAGCAGCTATACTTACCTAAATGCAGGCATGGTCCTTTGATCAAAAGTACTCTGATCTACCAACCTATTTGTTATCTCTACCTCTGTCCTTGCTGGTGGAGCCCAACATCTCAAAGGGCTTTAAAGGGACTTATTGTGCAGAGGAATTGGCAATGAGTTTTTCAAGTTGCACCTAGTTAAGTGGTGTAAGACTTGTATCCTAGCTCTTCCAATGGCATTGGCATTAGAAACTTGTTCTTTTTTTTTTCCCAACATATCTCTTTTGAGGGAATGATTATGGTAGCATGACATTGAGAAGGAAGCTTTATGGTGGTCTTTGGTTAAAGACAATATGGTATCCTGTGGGGAGGTTGGTATTTAAATGAGGTTAGTGAATCTTTTGGAGTTGGGTTGTACAAGAACATCATATTTTTTTTTTTTGGGGGGGGGGGGGGGGATTTCTCATGTTTTATTAGATTTGAGGTGGGCGACAAGTCTAAAATTGGATGTTGGTCCAAAGTCTTCTATTTATTTATGATGGGGGAACCACCCCACGACAGAGCCCTTAGGACTCACCAATGGAACCTAAGCCCCCGTGGAGACTAGCCCATCAACCCACCGCCATGGCCTCCCACTTAAATCACAGTTTGATCCCAGAGGGAATTGAACCTGTGACATGGGGCATATGCACACAAGTTCGCCTTGCCACTTGGGCTACCCACAAGTGAGCTAGTACAAAGTCTTCTTAAGGAGGCTTCATTTGCAAAACACTTGCAATTCTTAGATAATATACACTAATGGAATGTTTTTATTTTTATTTTATCAGCTTATGATTGAGATTAACCACTTTTCTCTCTGTTCTTTGGCCAATCGTTTCTTTTAGGTGGAAAAGTGGCAATGATGATCAATATGTTTGATCCTATCCAAGAGCACTTATCCCTAGCTCATCATTTCTCTGGAAGTACATTTGGCTTTTGAGGATAGCTTTCTTTGTTTGGAGGCTGCCTTAGGAAAACTTTAACGATATAGGATTTACATAAAAAAGCATATTGTAGTATTGGGGTGGTACTGGATGTACAAGCTAAATGGTAAGAATGTTGATCATCCTCTACTACAATGTGAGTTGGCTAGAAGTTTACGGGCATTATGATCAACACATTTGGGTTAATTGGTTATGCCCTAGAGGGTTGTGGAATTTTTTTTTTTTTAGAGGACGGGACCCCAAGTTTATTGATAGTCCTCACTTTATGGTGGTGACATGTTGGAATCCTTATGGTGGTGACAAAAAGTCGGACGTTTAAAGGATGATCTTTGCGATCAATGTGGTGCATTTGGCAAACCGCTATATTCGATCTTTGATGTCTGCTCACATTAGCTTCTGATTCTCCAGTCTGCTAGTCTATATGGACTTTTGCTCTTTCTCTTCTCCTTGGTTGCTAGGTATATCTTTTTGCATACTTGTTTCGTACACGGGCCTGTGCCCCTCTATGCTTGTAATAAAAAGTGCATCACTCGTAAAAAGGGAAGCGATCTTGTGAAAGTCTTTTTTTTTTTTTTTGTGACGTAGGTATTGTAACTTATCCAGGGCACAATATACTTTCTGTTCGCTTTATACTGAAGGTCACATAAAAAGAAAGTAGCTTGTTTGGTGCTTTTTTTAAAATTGGAACTGCATGTTACATCAAGTCATCCCAATATGCGATTGATTGAGATTACGATTGTGTTTGTTTATGTGAGGCAGATTGGCATTTCTATAAGTTTTCATTCTTTTTTATTTTAACGTGTAAGCTTTTCATTCGCTTTGTTTATTTGACTTTTTTTTAAATAAACATGAAGGTATGTTGCAATGCTTGCAAGAAGCCCATCAAGGCTAGTCAATATGCGGCTCATGCAGGTTTGGAGCCCCCCCCCCCCCCCCCCCCCAAAAACTTTTTCTCAGAATTGCATGAGTTTCCATTTTCCGAAAAATAAACTTGTTGAAGATTGAATTTTAGAATGTTGATAAGAATTGAAAGTAAAAAAAAAATAAATGCATGTGTCAGCTGGAATACATCCAAAGTAAAAACAGCAAGTGTCAGCTGGAAAACATCTTCAAAATAAAAAACGGACAAGTTTCACTTGTACAGGACCTAAGCTTTCACTGGCTTTGCCTCTCATTAACACTGCCATCGTAAGAAGAGTCTCCAGTAATAACAGACTGCCAATAATTGGAGAAACAGGGAAAGAATTTCTGTTGTCATCTGAGAACCTTGCTTTTGTTAGTTTACCTTCACGTGTTGTTTTCCAAGTAGTCACCGAATGTTAATAGTTGGGATTGTAGCTGTAATTTCTCAGAAGATGCTGTTCTGGTGCTGAGTGGCTTTCTTATTTTTTTCTCATTTTTTTTTTCCAGAACTCTGTAGGTCACTAAATTCTATAGAAGAAACTATTTTGGAGTTCGATGACAGTGCTGTGAACAGGAAACTTCCAAAGAAGGAGAGAAAGAAGTTATTAACTGCTTATTCTAGTATCCTTCACAAAGAGTTATGATGGCCAAGTTTAAATGTTCAGTTTGTTGGTCTTTTGGACAATTTCCCTCTTCTGATATATATATATATATACATATATATATTTTGTGAACTTTGTTTTGCCTTGAATTGAAGAATATGACTAGTATCTGGAATGAGTTAGTACATATAATCTTTTTCTTTGTAAACATCTTCTGAATGTTTGAATCTTGGGTTTTATTTTGTATTATGATGCTGGATGCATTTTTTTGATCATTCTTAAGCTCCCTTAGACCAAGCTACTCCCGTTCGGGGGAAAGATAAGTCTGAATCCGGGGGTGCTGGTAACTCTGCTGTATCAGAATCCCAGTTGGACAATCAAGCTGGAATAGCTTCCTGTGCAAAAAGTAACTTCATTTGCTTATGTGTGGGTGTGGGTGTGGGTGTGGGTGGGGTTTTGTATGTCTACCAGTTACTTTGACAACAGAATATCGAAAAAAGAATCCCACTATTAGCCGCATTTTGGTGGGGGAGGGATGTGGGTGTGTTTTCTGTACCGATCATAGGAGTTATCTTGAGATTTTTATTTCTAGAGGCTACGAGTGTAATAGGATCCCTGTTGCTTGTCTTTGGTGGTTGAGAACAAATAAGATATAATGGATCTGTTTCTCAGACTTTTACCTTGCTACTATTGAACTAAGGTTAAAAGGTTTGAAGAAAAAATCACTCTTTGGGGTAGGGCTGTCAATTTTTGACACGATGTAAGAATTGGCATGTTAAAATAGGGCTAGGGTTGGGCATAATTGGGTTTGGGTTACTTATAAAAAAAAAAAAAAAATTGGGTTTGGGTCAACCCAAATGTGACCTGATTACTAATCTAGTTGTGTTGGGTTACCTGCAGGTTCACAGATTGATCTGTTTAGGGAATACGAATATTATCATTAGACAGGGGTGGGTCTGAAGGGCCCTGCCTTAGAGAGGTTTCCCAACATAAAAAAAAAATATATTATCAATAGGGTTATTGAGGTAACCTTGACCCGATTGACCTGCCACATAATACAAAGATAGAAAAATATGTAGGGAGCTTAGAGAGCGTACTCTTGATGAAAGTGATTATGCCCCCTTTTGACAAGTATATCCTTTTCCAACCTACCAACATTTGCTCAATCTTCTCAATTACCTCGTCCCAACTAGGTTTGCGTTATAAGCATCTCCAAGAGGAAGACCAAGCTATATTTCGTGGGCAAAATGATACCTAACATCCCAAGCTCTGAATATGAGCCGGATGGACCATTAACATTTGGATTTCCTTCCTTCGGTTGCTATCTAGGTGATAGATGCTAGCTAGAGATAGCAATGTTGACTGACTGCCCACCCGAGAAAAGGAGCTATAGATAGGGGTGGTTGGATGTGGATTGAGCATTTTGTTGAGTATTGTTTTTGCGTTGGTTAACCACTTTTTGATAGGACAAATGGATGTCCAAATCTTGGTCTACCACCCCTTTCTTTAAAAAGAAAGAACTCTAGTGAATGACTAAGAGGAAGTGACTATGGTAGTTCAGTTTTTACAAACATTGCTCATTGGGAACCAAGTTGGACTTATCGAGACTCACTTGTAAGCCAGAAACAGCTTCAAAGTAAAGTGTCACATGCAAAAAAGTAAGCGAGAAATGTTAATGGGATACCCCATACTTATTGATGATGATGAGTGTAGGTGGTGTATGAGATTCTATGTTGCTTAGGAAGGAGGGGTTATTGCTCTTTATAATGGTTCCAATGGTGTTTTAATTGTACTATTGACTAATTCTTTTGAAGTAGGGCCCAAATGTGGCTTGGGTCTCTCATGAGACGTTACAGTTAATAGTACTATGATTAGTGCTTTCCACCAGGGATCTTGAGATAAACTTGATTCCAACCACAATCGACATCCAACATGCTATACGAACCTCCAAGATGATGACAAATCAAAATGGTGACAATAGATCCCATTCCTTGAAAACTATTAAAAAGCACACTAGAGAACCGTTCGCTAGGACCGAGAAACAAACTGTGGAAACGCAATGCTTAATTCATGAACACCATCTATCTCCAAATCCACATCTCTACTACAAACAGAACAGAAACTCTCAATTTATATGGTCATAGACCTTCTTTGTATCTGATTTGCATCCAATACCCAACACGCTGGATTTAATCCTACTCTCCAATACTCATTAGTAGTGAGTACCAAATCGAATATTTGTCGTCCATTGACAAAAGTATTTTGGGCTTTAAAATAGTTTTCTCTATTTTCGAACTCATTCGATTGGCCAGAATTTTGGATATGATCTTATACTCTCAATTGATTTGACTAAGGGGGCAATAATTCTTCACATCCAAAGACCTTGGGCTCTTGGGAATGAGTGCAATGAAAGTTGCATTAAGGTTCTTCTCAAACTTTCCAAGTGCATAAAACTCTTGGAAGTACCTCCAACCCTCATGAATACCACTACAATCCAACAAAATGGCAAATGATCGGAGCATACCCAAGTAGTTTGCAACACTTAGGAAAGTGTGCCTCCTTTCAAGAAGGAGAAACCAAAAATGTCCAAACGAGACCACACCCGGTTGTTGGACCATGTCTACGCACCACTAACAAGAGGTAGATCCAAGGGTCTAGATAAAAAATAAACTCAAGGAACTCCTCGATAGCCGAACTAGTTCGAGACTCCCCCATTCTCTCACTCGAAAAAAACGTGACATTGAAATCTTCACTAATGCATTAAAGCATATTTCACATATAATACAAACCAATAATCTCATCCCCTGAGTCTCTATTGCTCTCGAAATTTGCCCCATATATACCCTTGAAAGCCCTCTCAAAACTGTTCTCAACCCAAAGCCCCCTTAGAGGCAAGATAGCCCCATCCCACATACGAACAGCCCCACAAACTTCAAATAATGATTCTATCGATGAACTTTAACTTACTTTCTTGTAGTCAAACAATATCCACCCGTATTTCCTTTACTTATAAAAAAACAAACGATATCCACCTTTGAAGATTACAATAATTTTTTTATATGGAAGCGCTTGTCAAAGTCGAGCCCCCAAACATTCCAAAATAGAATCTTGGGCTTCAAAAGGAAAGATTAATCCCCCTCCCATTTATTCCTACCACGGTATTCACTTCCTTCCTTCGCATCAATTTATGAAGCGAGTCTCTGTGATTCTCATTCTCTCTTAGCTGCTGATTTTGGAAGATGAGAATTTCCCTTCTGATTACTTGTCAAAGGAAAAAAAATGTTTGATTATATGTATTTGTAAAATACAATTATTATTTGCTTTCTATATAGAAGTTGTATTTGGTTCAGGTCTTGAGTTTAGCTTGCTTCATTGCTTTCCCATTTTCTTTAGGAAATTCAGCCTGTATGGATGTGGCATCTGTGACGGATGTTTCTGGAGCTAGTCCCAGAAATAAGGACCACCCAACTTGTCTAATGCCGCCTCCAGCAAAACGTTCTAAACCGTATGCTTTCTTTGTTCCTGTGGTGCCACTTTGCTCTGAATGCTGATCTTTTGAATATCTTCAAGTATTTAAAAGAAGTTCTATCTGAATCTTGGACATATAGAGTGCATTAGACTACTCATGTGTTTTTTCTTGTCCTGTATTTTACAGATTTCTGCTGGCCTCATGCCCAGCCAGATAAAAATTGTGGTTGCATGTTGAAGAAACCCTTTTAGTCCAGAAGTCGAAAAAAGAACTTCTACAGGGCTTTTTTAAAGCTAATTACAAAAGAATTATTATTTCTGTTTTAGTAATGGTCTATATTAACTACAAGCAAATGGGACTCCAAATTAGATACAATGTCTAAGTGGATAGTGATTTGAAATATGCCTTTTCTTAAGGCCAAAAGAAAAGAAGAATATGGCAGAAGGACGGAGTGAATAGGTATTTTCACTTTGGGCAACTAATTCTCGTTTATCCCCAAAAAATGGCTGCTTTAGATTCTTGTGGGGGAAGAGGAGTCAAATGACATATCTTCCTCCTATCAGAATGGGGGCAAGGGTGAGCTCATGGGTTTAACATCCATTGGGCAGATGTGCAACTTACAAGTAAAATAATAATAAAAATCCATTCTTTATTTGAGCCAGTTATAAAAACACCCTCCTGAAACTTAATTGTGGATTTTCAATATGTAATTCAATTGCTTTATTGTTTTGTAGGATTGCAGCTGGTTGTATACTTCTATCAAATGATTCAGAAGCGATATCTGGTGTCAAAAGAATCATAAGCACTGCAGATGCATTTCCCTGTAAGGCTGAACTTTTATTTGTTGAGGCTATTCCGATTCCTTGGAATTTTCTGAGCAAAATATATATCCTAGTCGCATTTAGTTGATGGATAGATAGACGGTGAATGAATAAACCATCAATCTTGAAGGCATGAGAAACCGTATCTCATGGTATTTCTAATAATGTCTTGCATTATTATAGTCTAATGTAAAGTTGTAAAGAATTAGCTTCTGCTTCCAGTCACGATAAAATTGTCATATAAAAATTCTTGACATAATAGTTTTGAATGTTGTCCTGAACTTCTCTTTTTCATTCTCCTTCTCTACTTGACTTCAGAAGTGTTTTCTGGATTCACAGTATTTGACAATGAATCTTGTGGCGTAATTCTATCAGATGCTCCAGTTCCTCTAGCTACAAAAATATACTACTCACAAAGAACTTGTCGTCACCGAACAGAACTTACTCATCTTTATTGTGAGGCATCAACCAAGGAACTTTGCAGTGATATGGTGAGTTCAAAGAATTTACAGGAGAACATGATTCCGTTGCAAGTTTCAACTACGAGGGAGTCTTCAGGTGAACCAATGGAGGACATGCTCACCACAAAGGTTTGCCCCTCTATTATTTCTTACTTTTAGGGCCGCTTGCATCCACCTGGGCTGGTTGCGGGGTTTTTTTAAAAAAAAAAAGATATTTAAATCGTAGGAATATATGAAAGTGGCATCATTCAAAATTTTGTGTCTTCATGCATTGTCGAGTCATTGCTTTTTAATTGTTGAAACTTTCATTGCTCTGTTTTAATATAATAGAGAACAATTGACTTAAAGCTGTCATTATTTTATTCCTTAAAAAGCAGAGGCATACATACACCTTTTCTTCTGTGCGAAGCCCTGATCAAATACTTGCACAAAGTTCAGAAGTATGCTTGGGTAAAACTGGAGGATTCCTCTCAACCAGTGACTTCCCCAATCAGTTTCCCGTGGATAATGTTTTGAGGCCTGAGGCCACTCCTGTTGGACTGAGAAGCAAATATATTTCAAAGCCTTATTCTTTTGCTGGCAATTCAGGTAGTCCAACTTTTACCACATCTTCATTTATGAAATCTTTTTGGATTGCCTGCTAATGCTGCGTATGAGTTTGAGCAAACAAATTAGAAGGTTTGGGGGAAGCTTCGATGCTAATCTTAACTACAACCTAAGCCTAAAGGCTAGTTGAGTGAGGGCCATGCATCAGTGAATGAATTCGCTTCTTTTTGGCAGTAACTGCAACTTCAAAGGCCCATGTCCGTTTGAATAATGAAATGAGATGAGATAGTTTATGAATAGTAGTGAGATTATTGAGTTAAAATGAGTTGAGATGAGTTCTCTATATCCAAACAGACACCCTTAAGCCTTTTTATGTTCAATATCTCAAAGTGAAGCATCCCTCTTACGACAATACAACACCACCACTGGAAATATGCCACAAAGCTCGTCCACCAGCATCTTCCTCTTTCCCCATGTCCCCCATGTTCTTTTTTTTTTTCATATGATTTATGGTGTAAAATACATTGAAGCTGGGAAATAAGTTATGGTTGGGTCCTGTCTTTCGTTTTGTAGGAAAACCACTGGGAACCATGCAGCAGCCAAATGGAGGTGTTCCTGTTTTATAGAGGTCCAGGTGGGGTTTTTGGCTCGTAAAGTTGTAATTAACCCAATACGTGAGGTTAGGAATTAGAACTTTTATTTTTTTTTTTGAAATTGGTAAAAGGAAATCATTCCAATTGTTTATTCCAGCCTTCTGGATTACACTTGATCTCTCAGACCTATGTTTATAATCAATGAAAATGAAGGAAATTTTCATTAAGATTGTAGTAAGAAAGAGGGGTAGCGGTTCGCATTGCTGCTTGTAAGTTGTCATTTCTTTGTTAATACCATCTTCTAAGGTCTCATAACATGTCAATTGTATGGATTTCAAGATCCTGCTGGAGTTTCCAGTCACTGTTGAAGTGATTTCTTTTTATTCGATGTGGCAAAACTCATATGAAATACTTTTTAGTGTTATTTGATGATGGCTGCATCTGAAGGATACTTTAAAAAAAAAAAAATTGAATGCTATGAGTGCAAATCCTTTTCGAGTGGATATTATTTGAGACATATCAATCGAGCAATGCTAGGGACAAACGCCACAAACAAATGGCGGATAAACGCTTATTGATATGACATGATAAATAAAATGTTTTGGATCTATTTCATTCAATTTTAGATTTATTTCTTCATTCATCAACTTACAGATACTGTATAGTGCACAATAAGTATCAAACACTACAAATTGTCAGTTGCGTTTGTCTGTCGTTTGTCTGTGGCGTTTGTCTCTAGCATTTTTTAGATCAATGTGGTGAAGTTGGAATCTTTGGCAGGTTGGTTTCTATTTTGCTATTAATGCAACAACCCACAATCGAGAGAAAACGTTGCGTACAAGGGTACTCGGCATATTAAGAGCGTGATGCCACGTGTCAGAAAGTATTTAGCCTTATTTCTTTAAACTTTGACAAACTATAAGAATTGAGAAGACGATTAAACACTTTTAAAAGGTAAAAATAACAAAACAAAATTAGCTAATAAGAGTTCTATTTTGTCAAACAAAAAAAAAAACTACTAAGACTCAAAAAAAAATAAAACAACAAATTTTAAAAAATAGATTAAAAATCAAGAAATTGGAAGAAAAATAGTTTTGAAATAAACATAAAACTCAAAAGACATAAAAGGGTGGCTAGTTGAATAGTTGGGGCTAGGGTTGAAAATCGAAAGTATTAGTGCGGTTTTGGTCCAAAACTAAAATAGCATCGATACCTAAAATATAGGATGTTCTCAGTCGAAACCGGTCGACGGGAAGGATGGGAAGAAATAGCATCGGTCAAAGCTTAACGGTCGATATCATATTAGTTCATCGATAAGTGGATCAATTTTTCTATCACCAATGATTTCTCCAAAGTCTAAATACAATCCACCATCCAAACACCATTCTAACTACTAAAGAAGCTAACAAAAACATTATATATAACTTACTGGCCAATTCAGTGGTTTGGCATTGGTTCAAACCAGGACCAAATTGTCTGATGACAGTTTTAAGGATTTTCAACTAAACGCTGACCGATTTTCTATTGATTTTGGCCGATTCTTGAATCTGGCAGCTGGTTTGAGTCGTTGACAGCTTGTTCGGCTGGCTCCTGTACAACCCTGGCTAGGGCCTTTGGGGTAGTCACTAGTCAGCAACCTCACCAACACATTTGCCCCAGAGTGTAAATGTAATGGTAAAGAGATTCAAGTTAATGCATATTGTGGAGTAATCCTAAGTATAAGTCTAAAGCTTACAAGGTTTGGATAGATTTTTTGTAAAAAATAGGTCCTACTAAAATATAGTTTTTATTATACTTTTTAATATTAAGATCTATTTTTTTATAATGTGGGACTAATATATTTAAAAATTGTACAAATCATGTTGAACATTTAAGTATTTTGTATAGCCCCTACGTAATCACATTAATGTAATGAAAGGTTGACGGCATCCATATTATGTCTTTGCACTTGGCAATTACGGTAGAAAATGATTCGAATGAATTGCTATCCTCCTCGCTTCTTTCTTGTGGTCAAGACATCCTCTTGCCAAACACAAAACTAAATGACTCTTTGCACTTCGGGAAAAAAGAAGGAAACAACTCAATGAAATATTTTCCTCTTTGCCCCTTTCAAGCAGTTGAGGCATCCTTCTACCAAATGCAAAGCCAAGTGACTCCACTTGTATTTGGTGAACAAAGGAGGAAACAACTCAATAGTGTTTTCTTTCTTGCCTATTTCGTGCAATTGATACATCATATTGCCAAATGCAAAGCCGAGTAACTCCATTTACACTTGGCAAGCAAATGAGGAAACAACTCAGTGGGAGTGTTTTCCTCCTTGATCCTTTCATGCGGTCGAGGCATCCTCCCGCCAAATGAAAAGTTAAGTGTTTCTACTAATGTTTTGAATACTGTATCGGTGAGCGTATCAGTTAAGGCACTAAAACGAAATATTTTGATACCGATACTGTTTTAAAATAATTTATACGTAAGTAAATTAAAGATATAAATACATATATAAATTATATTTCAAAACAATAATTAATATAGGAATAAATTATATATAAATATATATGTAATTAGTCTAGTCTGAATTGAGGTAAAAAAAATGGGAGTAAAAGGCCAAATACAGGCTAAAATATTGGCCGATACGAACGAAATATCGGCTGGTACATGCCGGTATTTGAACTTGCACGAAATAGGTAGTATACATGTACAGTCCAACTGGCAAGAATGGCATATACCGGTCGTACCGACCAGTATTTAAAACACTAGTTTCCACACGTACTTGGCAAACAAAGGGAAAAACAACTCAATGGAGAGTTTTCCTCCTCAGCACCAACACATACTCACACTTGGAAAGCAAATGAGGACATAAACATGCTCTACCCTATCACATAACAATAAGAATCAAAATCCAATCGCAAAATTAATCCACCAAACAAACAAGTCAAAATACCATCCACCTATAGCATGTATAAATCACAAAAACAAATAATCCCTTGCAGTTATTAAAGTAAAAACAAGTTAACAAAATAGGAGAATATTACAAGTATCTTACGCATCGCCAAAACCATAACATATGTCTAAAAGAAAAAGAAGATCAAGCATCACCACGATTAGAAGGGAAAAAATGGTAGGCATCTTATCCCTCCCTAAGAAATCAAAAATTTGGCCAACAGTACACCTGGCCTTTAAGTGTTTCAAATTAAGCTTTCGCAGATTTGACCCAGGATGAGAAAGGAGATGCTCTCTCAGTTGCTTGAGGCTAAGCTTGCAACCCATATCCCAAGCTTGCTTTTGAATGGAACGAGTAGCGGCTAGTTGGAGAGAGAGGTAAACAATCTCTTCATGACAAACCTTCAGGTCGGTGGTCAACTTAACCACCCTCAACTCCGAAAGTTGCCAACCTCTTCTGATAGCTTTCGAATAGTTGCAGATAATGTTGATCATGGCCTTTAAGATCTCGGTTAACCTTTTCTACATGTACCCCAATGCTAATTTTTTTGCCATGAGTGATGCTAAACTATATCGACATGTTTAGCTTGTCTTCTTCAGCTTGGGCCATGCAGTTTGTGTAATTAGAACTACATTGGCCAAACTCTTCCAAGTCTCTGCTCATCTGTATGAGGCGTTCGCATAACGTGTCATGCTCTTCCACCAAAAGATTCATCTCAAGGTTACATTGTGCCACCTCCTCCTGAGATATCCGCCAATCAAGCTAAACAATATATGTCTCCTCTTGAAAAAATGATATCTAATCCTTCAATGAATGACAATAGGACTCCACCTAGAACAAGTTTCTCGCAATCCCTTTCTTATTGGCTTGAGCAGTTAGGACGACACAATGCACTCGAGCTATAAGGACCACATCAGCTAGTTCTCCTCTTCCAGTCAATTTGGCTATCCATTATCCAGAAAGCCAAGTGATCAACTCATGTACAACAAAGCAAGTCATAAATTGCAGATCAATAAGAAACGAAAAGTTAAAAGAGTAACTCACAAAGGACATAAAACCTTGAAGCTTGTGCACCATGGCTCAGAAAGCCTCCTCCTTATGTCCCTCTGCTGGCAGGGTAGCACTAGTGAGTGAGAGCCCTAGGGGCCAGGCAAACCCGAAATGTCAGGAGCACCCTTAACAAAAGTCACCAAACACCTATCTTGCCTACATCCCTCGCTAAAGTAGAACTCAGGTGGTGGCAATAAGGAGAATTAGGCGCAACAAAGGGTCAAAGGCATTATCCTACGCTTGCTAGACTGAAGTGAAAGGACTGTCTCTAAGAGAAAACATGCTCGGAAAGGATGATGGTGAACTCACGGTCATTAGGAACAAGCCCCAAGCCACCTGAACAAGAAACTCACTATAGGCAATTTCACCCGAGTTTATACCTCTCGTCATGTTGTTTTTTATGAGACTCTCTTCCGCAGGTGTCCACCCTCACTCTCTCTCGATGATTGAGGGACTGTCCAGGCTCTTCTGCACAACCTGTCCTCACCAGATTTGGTTGATTTGCCCCCGTATTGGAAGGGAACTCCCAACCAGTAAAAAAAAAAAAACCTTTCTTTGCCACTCCTTAGCATGTTAATAACGACATTCTAAGCACACCACTTGATTATTGATACAAGACCGAAAGCTCCTATTTATACGCCAAACATTGTGGGTAGAAAGGAACTCTTTCTCCGTGAGGTATTGTTATTCGCCACTAGTGAGCTCTAGACCTGTCTCCATGCCATGCAACAGGTCATTGGTATCCTTCACGCATTGAGTACAAGCTGGGGGGGGGGGAGCCAACTTAAAAAAATCGAGGACATCTCTAACAGGTTGAAAAAATGGCAACGAAGTCCCATCAGGAACTTAATAAAGGAGGTGTGCTACCCACATGCCACGCAACAGGTCATTGGTATCCTTCACGCATTGAGTACAAGCTGGGGGAGAGCCAACTTAAAAAAATCGAAGACATCTATAACAGGTTGAAAAAATGGCAACGAAGTCCCATCAGGAACTTAATAAAGGAGGTGTGCTACCCACATTGTACCCACATTGTGCGGGGCAGGGCGGGGTGGATTGAAGGGCTTCACACCCCTGTCTCCCGTTGCGGGAGGGGGGAGGGGGTGGAGATATCTTCATATACAATGGTATATAATTATGTCATATTTAAAATTAATCCAAATTGATAAACTAAACCAAATATAAATTGATTCAAATAGGATACTCGTAGGAATCAAGCTGGAATTTTCTCTTTCTATTTTTTTTAGGGATCAAGCTGATCATGTTATAGGATGGTCATAGTTAAGTCTTCCTTTATGTGATGACCCTTAAAAGTGATGCGCATGATTCATAGATAAGCCAAAAATTCATAGGCTTGGATTTGTAGAACTTTTGGAAAGAGGTTATAATTCAAAAGCTTTTTCTCTAATCTAATAGCTGTTACCCTTGTTTCATCTTAACCCCACAATTCTCTCTGGATTCCAACAATGGTGGAAAAGGGCATACTTCCGTCGAGGTTTCTTTTCTACTTAGTAACCATTTCTATGTTCCTTCATCTAGAGTCCAGTACAAACATTGAGAAAAAAATTTCATTTATAGAAATAGCTTAAGAATATTCCTCCCTCATGGGAGAAAATGAACTAACACATTTAAAAGTAGATAGATTCAAGACTGAAGGCCGTAAACGATTGAGAGCCATACTTGGAACTTGAAGGATAAACGCAAGTAGAAGACGCTACAATTATGCACTGCAATCGGTTGAGGAGCGAAGAAAAATTTCAAAATGTTTATCTCAATAATGGTTTTCTAGGAATGCTTAAACCGGAGAGATCATGAGAACTTGAAGTTGGAGAATGACTTTGCATGAGTGGTGATGGAGTCGACAAGCAAATGAGATGGCGCCAAACACACAGCTTCTTCGGTGCCAAACACAAAGGAAAGAAGTACTGATCAGGGTTTGAAATGAATCATGTATTTTAGAATTGTGAACAGTATCCTCTACATCGAGCGGGATTACTATAGCAAAATATAAAGTAAAGATCAAATACAACATCTATTGGAGTGTCACTTTTGATCAACTTTATGTTTTACAGAAAATTGTATTTTTATCAAATCCATTGGGAACGCTCTCGGGATTGGATTAAGCACACGTACCTTTATTTAGATTGGAAAACATTGTTGTACTTCACTTCTTTAAGTCTAAGTTCTTGAAATTCATTCCAAATCATCCCTTAGAAAGAAAAAAAAAATGTCTATTTCGATCATCTGGTGAAGGTTGCCGATTTATCCAATTAATTGCTTTTATCGAGTTTTGCTACTTACAAATTTAGTATCAACACAATATTTGTTGTGCGATATTTTATAATTATAAAAATTAAAAATATTAATATTATTCATCGTTTTGGGCAGGGGCGGATCCAGCTTAGTGCTTGGGGGGCTACCGCCCCCCCAAGGTTTTTTAAAAATTAAATTATAATAAATATATATAATTATATATATATAATTAAAACTCTCTCTCAAATTAAAAATAAATAAAAATTGCCCCCTCCAAATTTTATTTATTAAAATTATTTATCTAAATCTTAATATATATCCATTTATATTCTAACTTTTAATTTCACTTAAACTCAAATTACAACTTATATAATCTTACAGTTACTCAACGAACAGTCTAATTCTAATAAAAAAACTAATAAAAAAATTGATTATAAATTTATATAATTGTAAAATTGATTGATTATATTTACTTATTTAGTTTCAGTCTAACTTGTATGATTATGAGATATAGTTTGTTAAAAATTTAACAGCATTACATCATTATTTATTAGAAAATTCTTAAATTTATTTTTAATCTATAAATTTTTCTTAAATCATAGAAAAATGTAAGCAAGTACTTAAAAATAATTAATTTTTTTTTAAAGAAAAAGACGTGAACAATTCGGAGATTAATATACATTTAGAGAGCTTGTTAATAACAAAATATGACATTTTTATTACTGATGATCATCCTTATAACATTTATATTTATTGTATATTTTATCGATCGCCCCCCCAAATACAAAATTCTGGTTTTGCCCCTGGTTTTGGGCTTTTTGGGATCTAGTCTAATGATGTGTTAGCTATATAAAAAAGATCAAAGCTTGCAAATACACATATATACATATTTTTTTTTATTTATTTAGATAAACTCTATTGGGAGATACTAATAAAGCCAATGTTTTTTTACGTGACAATATTATCATGAATTCGAAAAAGAATAGACCAGATGAAGTAGAAGGATCATCATCATGTTTATGCATGCATGCATGCATGAGACTCAAACATTGATCAGCAAAGCAAATTCAATTTGGATGGGGTTGCAATATGTTATATACCCTTTTCTATTTTGAGAAGGAATCAACGTGATTAGTTGGTAGGGAAAGTATATATTTTGTTTTATTTGGCAAATATTGAATGCATAGTGAATTACTTATGCTATGATCATGAATTTTACCATTACATGCCATGAGTGAACATCTATCACGCTAACAAGAGTGTAAATGAAAAAACGAATGGTTCAGTAGCTACATATATTTGGATACATGTGCATAGAAAATATCATACACGAAATTTATAACCTTAAGGAGGTGGTGGTCCAGGAGGTCCGGGTGGACCAGGTGGGGCGCCAGGAGGCCCAAGCGGTGCAGGTGGACCAAGTGGTGGCAAAGGAGGCCCAGGAGGCAAAGGCGCCCCAGGGGGACCAAGTGGAGGAGGAGCTGGTGGGCCAACCGGAGGCCCAGGTGGACCACCAAAGCAATCTTGTAACAGCCAACAGCAGCATATAAAGTAGACACTGCGAAGCAAAAAAGAAGTGCTAATATTATTTATCTTAAGTTTCATCATTCCCAATCATACTAATTTACGTGTCACATTTTAAGCCGTTTGTATAGCTTAGAATTAGGTACTCATTTCTCTCTTTACCCGCCATTCTCCCTTTCTCTCCTCTTCTCTTCTCTTCTCTTCTCCCCATTCTTTTCATGCCTCAATGGCCATTCATCATCCTCTCTTTTCTCTCATTTCTCTTCTCCTTCTCTAAGCCAACTTCTCTCTTTGCTGTCGTGGGTCACGAGTTATGAGTCACGGCCAAGCCGTAGTCTACAATGATACGACTGCATGCATCTGTAAATTAAACCGTAGTCGTGGCTGGCCTATCAGTCTACGCACAAATCTAAAGATTTATGAAGATTTGTGGGATTTGTAACTTTGGTTAAGACTTTTTGTTGGATCTGCATAGTTTTTCTTATGTATATGCAATTTTGTTGTTTTTTTTTGGGGGGGGGGGGGGGGAGGGGGGGGGGGGGGGGGGGGTGTTGAGAAATGTGTTAGTTGAAGGGGGTGGCCGGATAGTGTTGGCGTCAATCCGCCCACCCGGTAGGTGGATGCGGACGGTCACCCTTCCTAGACGGAGACTGGGTGTGGGACCCTACTTGAGTCTTTAAAATTCAAGATGAACAATATTGGTAATTGTTATGACTAAAAACGCAATCTACTTGCATTGCTAAACTTGCATGTTGAAAGAAGCTTGAAAACATGGCTTGAATCTCAACTATATTTTCTCTCTGACAGAAAAGAGAACCACCAGAGTAACATTGACATCAAGCAATCTAGTACCGCTCAGCCAACTTGGAGGAAAGGCGGAAACAACGTTACAAAAAAGTCAAAAAGTTGTGCTAAACATAATCAATTGTTGTTTGCCATTGACATCAGAGAACATGTGGAATAATATTGGGACGTACCAAGAAGATATGGTGCTGCATAATCCACTAAACAAGCCATCCACAAAGCCCGTCGGTTCAGGCCATGGAGTCGGAGGGCCGGCAGGTCCAGGTCCAGGTCCAGGAGGACCCCCTCCAGGCGGAGGCCCACCCGGTCCACCAGGACGCGGCGGTCTCATTCAAGTCCTGAAAGCCCAACACCCCAGTACAGCCGCTGCAGTTGAAACTTGCTGCAAAACAAAGTCTTGAGAGACTGTTTTTGTGTGTTAATTGAGGAGACAGGAATGTAGGGAAGCAAAGAAACAAAGCATCAGAGAAAAGGAAGGAGTTCACGGTGTTTGAGTTTGTAGTTTGGCCACTTGAATGATGGTTAAATCAAAACGTGTGCTAGTAAAGGCGATTCTACAAGGTTCTTGGCTTCCCAATCTACCTGTCAAGCCCAACACCAGCTTCCTCTTTGCACCTACCCTTCTTTGAGGACTACAGTCTACACTTTTGTAGAAAAGAAGTTTGAAGGATACTAAGGTAAAGAGGCAAAGATAATTTCCAACGTAATTTTTAAAATTGGCTAAAATTGCCGTCTCTCTTCTTTCAAAATTTCCTATGGGACCAATAGTTTCTTTTAAAGAGTAATGCGAAGTACAAAAAGTTTATAGACACAAAAAGAAAATATTTTAGACACAAAAAAATTAATACAAAAATAAACCTATAAATTAAAATAATTTAATATAATACGTCACATTATAAAATTATTTTTATTATAAAATAAATTTAACAAATCTCTTTATATGCAACATTTCTCATTCTCAAATAGATATTTTGTTAAAAAAAAGGGTCACACTAAAAAGGAACAGATATTTTTTTTCACCTTTTGAGGTGAGATCCATTTTGCAAAGCTTGTGTATTCCAAATTTGTACAAATCATTTCTCTTTCCTATCTTATAAAATTTTGCCAGCCTCACCGATCAAGAAAATACTCAATGACCCAAAATGATGAGTGGATATTTGGGTTTAGATATTGATTAGGTCGTGGTGTGGCTTACTACAAATTGCCAATATTATTTCTCAAGTGAATATTTCAGCATCATTCATAGGTAGTTGTCACCAAATATTCTTGAAAATTGCATACTTAAAAATAGTCACCAAATATTTCAGCATCATTCAGTACCATTGTAAGACTTCAGCACCATTAATGTGCCAAGTAGAGTACATATGATCATATAATTGGGTTTGTTTCATTGAATGTGTAGCGTTATGCAAATGAATGGATCGGATCGATTGAGGTAAATAAATGAGTAAATCTTGGGTGGGCAATCATTTGATCATTCAAAGTCCAACTTCACCCCTAAAAAGAGAAAAAAAGGATTAACTAATATATTTGTTATATGAACAACCTGAAAGCAAGATCGCACATTTGAAAATATAGTTCAATCTTGACAAGTAACCAAAGAATAAAGAAAAAGCAAACACCATTAAGGTTCCCAAAGCAAATTTATTAGAACTTTAACTGACCTAATAGAGTATTTCAGCTCAAAGAGGGAACTAAAATAGAACATATACAACTTTGAGAAGCCTCTCACAATACAAAAATAGAAGAAGAAATGTGAAAACTTGGATGACAGTATATATATTACCTCTGTTCAATTTAATCGGCTTTCCCGGCTCAGAATTTTAAGGACTGAATCAGCAGCATTTGCAGCCTCTTGAATATTCTCACAAATACATAAAAATTTATATTACACGCCTGTGTCCCTTCGATCCGAGCAGACCTTATCTTTTTTTTGATGATCTTGACTGTGCCCGACCATCACCAGCTGTATGTTTCTTTCTTCTCGGAGGACCACCAGCAGCAGTGTCCAATGGGCCAGACCAAGTTTGGATAGATGGTTTTGAATACGAGAAGTGTGTAGAACTGAATGGAATTTCAGAAGTATCAAAAACAGGATCGATATGATGTGAAGAACCCAAAGGATAGCCAAGTGCTCCATCTTGGTGCGGAGGAGGAAATTTTTCACTCTTGCTCTTTGCATTTGCATGTGTTATTAGACGTCTCCTCTGGAAAAAGAAGTAACATAAAAATAGTGTTACTATTCAATTGGAAGTAAACAACAATGGCTTTAGTTGTGAGGTTTAACAATAAGGGCCTGAAAGCAAACTAAAAACTGCAGTTCGAGAAGCATTTATAACTTTCATATTCTGCATTGAGAGAGAGAGAGAGAGAGGCACCATGTACACAAGGGTCAAATCAGCTAGAACGGCTGAAAACAAAGTTGTTCTAATCTACATCCCAGAAGCTTACTAGCTAATTTGATAATTACTCAAGACCTACCCTGGCACATCCTTTATTTGTTTCATATTTTTGCCTTTAATTTATTTGCCACTCAAAAAGTTTAATCTGATAATTAAATGCTTACTAATCAAAAAAATAATTAAATCCTTGGTTCAGATGCTATAATGTTAGATATGATGTATCTTGACCCCAGCATAAAGTTATGTCCTGCAATCCGATATAGTAGGTCAAATACTAGTCAATTGCCACAAAAGTCCATACACATCAAACCCAGGTGGGTCATCGACAGTTTATTCACTTTATTTACCAATGATCTGTGAGACATTGGATTGTTAGCAAGTATGGTGTTTCCTATAAAAACATATTCCTATTTCCCTGTTCTGCCTTTGACTGATATTGAAAAAAACCGTCGTATTGTTTCTAACTGTTTGTTTACATAATTATTTAAGCATGTCAATTTCACCATTTAAAGAAAGTTCAAAGCCTGTACTATAGACACAACTAAATTCTCGCTTATATAGATGCTCGTATACACTTCACCAGTTAAAATTTGGGGCATCACTACTTATAGCAGCAAATGACAACAAGAGTTTGTTCATAAAACAAATTTTGACAGAAAATAATTTTCTCCTGTTTTGGAGGCTTCCCCATTTTGCATCATTCCACCCCACGAAGACTGTATGATGCAGTAAGTGGTATGCAACTTCGTCTTTGTGAACCATGTCAGCTATTTCAGACATCTAGCAAGCTCATATTATGAGTTCCCAAAGGTTCAAATTTCTTTCATTGCTTCAAACAACAGCACGGTTCAGCCCTCACCAACTTCCTCATTGGCATGGAAGCCAGTTGTTCCTTTTTCACTTATATTATGCTAGGTAATGACCATAATAGGCACCCATATTGGTGTTGGTGAACATATGCTAACAACAGGCTCTTTTGTTTTCAAGGGGATCTGCAAGTGTTTGAAATTGCTTTCCCTGAGGGAGGGAAAAGGAAGACATGGTGTCAACCATGGAGATCCACAGGTTTCTCCACATGCATCTACCTAATCTGCCAAATATCAAAGAAATCTAAAAACGTTCCTTCCTTAGTTTTGAAGGTAACATTTTCTCTGCCAAGCAACCTAGCATATCCTGGAAAGTTATCTGGCCAAAAAACTTATTCTATCTGTAAATATGACTGGGCCTCAGCTACAATGCATTGACTTACAGACAAAAAAAGCTAGAAAGATACATACATACATACATATACATACTTATCAAATATAATGCCAAAGGAGGAAACTTATCTGACATACATCAAGATTGGCTTGAAGCTCAGCATTTGCTTCTGGAGCAGGAATTCCCCTTAAAGCTCGATCACGCTGACGAGATCTTCTCACACCATCTGCATTAACTTTACCAGCAGCTCGCAATCTATATACACAAAGCTCATTTAAGGTTAGAATTGGCGAGCTTTGGGATGCACTGGGGGTGTAGGTGAAGAAAATGGAATACACCATTACTTTATATTTAGACAATCACATTCTCATGTTTGCTAAAAAATGGGAGTGCAGGTGAAGAGAATAATTTTTTTTTTATAAGTAAACAAATGTAATAATAATAATAGGCTTAGCCCAAGTACACAAGAAGGTATGCACGAGTTGGCGCAAAGAGAATAAATTTTCATATGATCTAGAAACTAATACGAAGAATTTACTTTGCACACTGAATTATTAGCTCTTTCGCAATGTGTACACAAAACTATAAATAAATGGTGGAGGTAGTTCAGCGTGAGAAATGTATTATTCCCAATTAATAAACTGATACAAGAAGAAATGGCTAATAATTGAGGCATTATTAGAACCAAAAAAAAAAAAAAATCTTTCATCAGATTAGGCAATCTCCATGAAAAAGCCATGGTGCCTTAGAACTTATTATTCATTTTTTTATAGGTTGTGCCTTAGAACTTATTATAGAGGCACCAAAATTGATATATATATATGAAAACTGTAGCAAAATTCTGCAATGCTTGCACTTTGTTCAATTCCTTACACACATTGCCTGACGGTTTTTCAGAAAGTTGGACAGCACTTCATAAAGAATACAAACAACATTATAAAAGCTTAAAAACCATGCACTTCAAGAATTCAACCAAAATTAAAATTGATTGAAGTTATCTACCTTCTAGCTTCTTCGTCTCGTAGCTTAGCATCCATCTCCTTGCTGGGAGGATATTTGGGAAGGCTAGAAGGCTCGCATGCATATGGTTTGGTTGTGAAAAACTGCCCCAAAAAAGAAAACAGGCTGTCAAATATGCAATAAATAGAGGATCTCTTTGTATCTTTACAGGTAAAAGTATAGAATACTATTTATAAAAAGACATACTATTCTACAAAAGAACAGTTTATGGCTTCAGCTAAAGAAAATGCCCATTTAGGCATATGAATAAGCTCAAGTCAATCAAACTCAAATCAAGAATCAATGGCCAAATACTCTCTTTTTTATCAGTAAACAAGAATTTATTTGATGAAATAAATAGGCATGGCCAAATACTTGTCTTGGCTAGGCTTGGCTCAGCTCATTCGCATCCAGCCATTGATCCATGACCTTTTTTTTTTCTTTTTACCTGTGTTGACTTAAAGAAGAAGAAAAAATTGAGAATGGATGCAACTAGATTAGTCCAGGGCACACACTACAAATAGAATCTCGATGCCAGGATAATCAGACTAAGTTCAAGTAGCCAAAATAGTTTTTAGACCCTTAAGTTCATCTATCCAATACCAAAGTTTTGCAGTCATTATAGGAAGCATTTTGTGGTTCATAGTATCTTAGATTATCTCAATAGAAAAGAAGCGTAAAGCTTTTAGATTTTTAGTTGTCATTACTCATTACAAATTAACAATTGAAACAAACCTGGAACGGAAGATCGTTAAATTAAAAAGAACATCAAAAGGAAGTTAATTATGAAAGAAGTGTATGTTTCCAAAAGAGATTCACAGTTTCCAATTACCACCTCTAATAATGGATGTCGCAACAGTCAAAGAAAAAGGTGAGAACACTTTGAATGCATTCCGTATATATATAATATTATCATGCTTATCATTATGTCAATCAGATATTATGCCTCATCATGTGCATTATTTTTAGGCGTGTACATGATGAAACTTTTTTTAATAAGTAATCAAAGATATCTTGAGACGTTGATATTCTGAGCAAACCCGCCAAAGAAAAGCCAACATTGAAAAGAGAATAGTAGCTAAAAAGGCAAATTAAGAATACTAAATATGGTTAAACGTAAAATATCACTTCACCGCATTGACAAAAGGCAGATTAAGAAAGTTTAAATATATGAGTTGAATGTAAAATCTCACGTCACTCCTCAATGCAGCAGTGGCAGTCTGACGTTCAGCCGGGTCAATTGCAAGGAGGGTCTCAATTAGTGGGAAAGACGATGGTGGAAAATCTTTAAATGTCTCTGCTATGCATCGCGTGTATGATTGTTGGGGCTTAAATATGGTTGCATGCGGCAACTTTGACTTTTTCCAATACCCTTCAGATGGAGAACCACAGAGCTTAAATATCTTGTGAAGCTGCTCCACCTAAGTAACATATGCAGAAGCATAAACAAGAAACTTCAAGTAACACCAAGAATGCAACAAATCTACAAACCCCCAAGATATAAATGAGCCCACCAAAAGCATCATAATGAAGCAATAAAAGAATCTATACAATGTATTCCAACATCAAGTAGTTACCTCTGTGCGACCTGGCATGATAGGCTTCCCGGCCAACAACTCTGCTAAAATGCAACCAGCACTCCAGAGGTCCACACCTACACCATAATCAGTAGCTCCAAGAAGAAGTTCTGGAGGTCGGTACCATAAAGTAACTACCCTACTCGTCATAGGCTGCTTGTGATTAGGGTTGAAGATGGAAGCCAATCCAAAATCAGCAATCTTAAGTACTCCTTCATTGTCAAGTAAAAGATTTGACCCCTTTATATCACGATGCAGGACATGGCGTTTGTGACAATGTTCAAGCCCAGATAATAGCTGATGCATGTAACACTTGACCTGCCATATCAATAACATACATGAGATAAGAAAACAACTTCTTCAGGATAACTGGCTAACTAAGGGCCTGTTTGGATAGTGAGACGAGACGAGACAAGATGAGATGAAATAAGTTGAGGTGGCCTGTGAATAGCAGTGAGATTGTTGAATTGAGATGAATTGAGATGAGTTGAGAAGAGATAAGATGGTTTCATTTCACCTCTGTATCCAAACGGGCCCTAATAGTTATCTGAGGCAAATATATCTTCAACTAGTCCTAGCAAAAACTGGCAAAATAAGATTGCTAATACCTGAGATTCTGTGAACTTAATTCCGGGGCTTGCAGCAAGGCCAGCCAAATCATGCTCCATATATTCAAACACAAGGTATAAACTACAGGACATCCTTGAAGTCACAAGACCTTCCAATTTTACTACGTTGGGATGATCTAAACGGCGTAGGATGAGAATCTCTCTGGCCATGAACTTTACACTTTCAGGCTCCAAATTATCAAACCGTACTTTCTTCAATGCAACAATCTTCCCCGTCAAAGCATCCCTGGCTTTGTACACATTACTGTATGTGCCTTGCCCGATCTAATAGTGATGATAGATACGAGTACGACATTAATGACTGAGACATCCATACCTTCTTACTTTATCAGAATAAAAAGATTCCTAAATTAACTATCTAGCATTAATTTATTTTATTTTATTTTATTTATAAGTAACTATCTCGCATAAAATTATTCGAGTAAACCACATTCCTTAATTTTTATTTTTATTTTTTTGAAGGACGGGGTTCATTTAAGAAAACTGCTACATTAATAAATAAATTACACAAAATAATTTTACAAATTGACTTGCATTCATCTGATCTGTTAAATATATATTTTTCATAATAAAAATAATTTTATAATTTGACAAATGAGATCATTTTTGTGTAATCTCTTTATAGCTTAACGATTTCCCTTATTTGACGCAATCCAAACGACGTGAATGAAGCAAAAGACAACTTCAATTTATACATCAGAAGATAGAACCCAAGTAGTATAGCGATCGAAGAGATATTACCTTGTCGAGCTTCTCGAAGGTGTCGGCCCGCCGGGGAGTCCATCCATTGATAGCTTCTCCGGCGACCGCGGAGAGCCAAGATGGCCAGCCGGCGGCGACCTGCTCGCCTTGCAAATGCTTCGGCGGATTACTCAGCCGCGGATTTGGCCTAGACCTTGAAGACCTTTTACGCGGGCGCGAGCTCTTTTCATCCTCGTCATTCTCCTTCCGATTTCCACCATTCTCAGCCTCCCCAAACTCAACCTCAACCTCAGCTTTGTCATTCCTGACCTCCTCCTGCTTCCTCTCCTTCTCTACAGAGATCGGCTTCGCGGACACCTGTCTCCCAAACACGCACCCCATCCCCCCTCTCTCATCGGCTCATCCTCTCACCACATTTTCCTCCCCTCACTTTCTCTCCATCCAAACAGACCTCTCCAGCCAAAGAATCACATACACGCGCACACAGAGAAACCCTAATGGGAGAAAAAAGGGAGCTAGATTCGATCAAAGAATGTGCATACGCTAATTGAACAGACCGAAGCTTTTTCGAGACAAAAGGAACGGAGAGCAATGATTCGGAGTTGCCCACAAACAGTGGCACAGTCAAACAAATCAAGCTATAATCACACAAAAACACCACCACCAACAAGAAGAAGAAGCACTCCCAAAAGGTAAAGCAGAGAGGAACAGTAAAGTAAAATAAAACTAGCTTTATTTGTGTCCCTGTGTCTGCGTTTTTCTTTTTTCTGATTTTGGGACGGAGGATCTCAGTTAGCACAGTGGGCTAGCACCCAGTTGGACTTTCCTCGGATTCAAACATCCCTGTACTAGTAAGAGAATGTTTGGAAAGAGAGAAAATAAAAAAGAGGAATATTTATGGAGATCTCCCACCCTCTCTCTCTCTCTCTCTCTCTCTGGTCTTCGTATATTTTGACCGATCTGACCGATCTTTACATAGGACGCGCGAGTGAAGTTGTCTTCCTCATGTTGGGATTGCGAAGGTGGGGGTTGGGGTTGAGTATTATTGTGTAGGGGAAGCTTCCATGCGTGTACCGTCAAAGTCCAATAATTTGTCGCCACGTCGAAGAAAGCACGCGACATACTGTACGGTGCGTCGTAGTTCGGTTTTCCTGTTTTAATGTGGCGAAATGTAATTCGCTGTTGCGTATGGAAGTTGCCGTGGGTTCCACACTCGAGTCTCCAGACCAAAAAACAAGAAAAATATAATACCAATGGCAATGGCGTCCAGTTTTCATTTGACATTTATCTTCAATTTCTGCAATTCCTTTTTTAAAAAAGTTATGTTTTTTTGTTATTATTTGTTATATTCAGAACCATTCTCATTTTATATTATTTAATTATTACATTTTTCAAATTTTCATATAAAATAAAATAATTAATTTTTTCAAATTAAAAAAAATTATAAATAATATTTTATCTAATTTTTAACTTTTATTCCGACACACCTTATCTCATTTGTGAAAATAAACAAAACAATAATATTTGATATTAAGATTTGACCCACTTCATACTTACTATAATTAAAAAATCCTAATTTTTTAATTATATTATATCAATTATTGATACCATACATAAGCGATAATAAAATAATAATAATAATAATAATGATAGAAAAATATTTCAATCATAAAAAAATTTCACAAAAATAAAATCATAATCTAACTTAGTTTAATATGATATGTTGTATTATAAAGCTATTTTTAATGTAAATTATATCTAAAATATCATATTAAGTTATTAATTTATGAATTTATTTTTATATAATAACTATAACGTTTTTCATAATAATAATAATGATGATGATATAATTTTACTTTTTTTAATCTTTTAAAAAATCAAAAAGAAAATTTCCCAAGTTTGTTTTAATTTTGAACCTTCTCTCACCTAATTTTCATTCAACCTAACTTCTATTAAACCTAACTTCTGATTAATAGTACAATGATTAAAAAAAACAAAAGGGGAAGGAAAAGGGAAAAGTTACCAACTGCAATGATGGATATATTTTATCTTCAACATAAAAGAAATTATTGTAAAAATAATAATAATTTTTTAAAAAGAAGAATAATGTAGCTAAAGGCTTTTGAAACCTCGTGAAGGTGAAGCATATTATAGAGTAGCAAATGTATGTGCTGACATGGCAATTAATAGAAATAATTTGATTTTTTTTTTATTTTGAAGGAATTCGCAAATGTTTGAATATCAAAATTATCTCAACTTATTTTATTTTATCTTATAATTATAATTTTTTATAAATTTCTACATAAATACAATAAACAAGTTCATTTTTTTTTTCAAATTTTAAAATAATAATAATAATAATAATAAAAAATAAAATCTTATTTAACTTTTATTAAAAATTATATTATCTAATCTTATTATTCAAACACAACCTTTAGAATTACCGACAGAGAAGAAATAAGGTTGTTATGGTAGCATTGGTAGGTGAGCTTCTGTTGACAATACTTAGGTTGATCATCCTTTTCGTTGGTGTTAGTTTAGATCGAAGTGGGTTTGATGAAAATTTACAAAGAAAACATTGGAATAACAATTCAGGAGTTTAAGTACCTGTGATTAGTACATCAAGATGGATAATGAGTATCATATAAAAACAAAATATACGTCAATATGTAATTTTATATATGGGACCTCCAAAATTATCTCAATAATTTATAAAAATTAAAAAATTAAAATAAGTAACAAACTTATAATGTTTACAAGTTTTGACAATTTCTAATTAATTTCGAGACAATTTTACAATTAATAATGTATAGTTTAGAGATCCTACGGTTAAATAATTATTAGATAATTCTGAAGTATGGACATGTATCGTCAAACAATAATATTTAATGTAAAAATTTTAATTACATGTCATCATGTGATTGGACGAGGGTACCACATTATCGCTAGTACTCTTGAAGTACGTAATAATTCGTTTCCCATGGATTATCATATTACTTGAATAAATAATTTATTTTTTTTCTCATTCTCTCTACTACTCAATTTTGATGATAAGATTTCTGAGCATGGCATAATAGAATTATTCTCATTTAAGTTGAAATAAATGGTATTCATTTAGTCAAAAGATCTTATATTTTATACTAATTGAATATTTACCTATTTCAACTGAATGGAAAGCAACCTTCTTAAATAATGAGAATAATAGGTTCTAGAATATGGTGAAGCTTTTACTTTTCCTTATAAATTTCGTAGGGATGGAAGGTGAGAAATTAGTTCACGTCACTATAAAAAAATCAGCTTTTTGCAATACCAAATTTAATTGTAAAAAATGAGAAAAAAAATGTTATAAAAAATTATTTATAACTAAAATAATCATTTTAATTATAATTAAAATATTATAAATATCTTTTTTTTATAGTGCATTGTATTTAGATAATAAGATGATTTTAGATATTTTATAAATAATAAAAATAAAATATTAAATAATAAAATAAAAAATAATCCACTATCCAAACTAGCTAAAATAATATTAATAAATAATTTTAAAAAACAGGGAAAAAAAAGAAAAAATGAGGGTCAAATTAAGAAGCATGTACGTCCAACCAATTATCACCATACATAGCAATATTTTAAATACCATACCATACCAATCGGTATGGCTGGTATATGTCATACCAGCTAGTTGTACGGTATATATATACTATCTGTTTCGTACTGGTTCAAATATCGATTATATTAGTTGGTATTTTGGCTTTATTGGCCAATATTTTTAACTTATATTTCAACTAGATCGGATTTTGGTCTTTTAACTTCTTTTTTTTTTCATTTTTTACTATTTTTTTACTCCAATTCAAAATAGACTAATTACATATATATATATATATTTTTTTTTTTCATATATTGATTATTATTTTGAAATATAATTTATATATGTATTTATATATAACTTATTTATATATAGATTATTTCAAAATGGTACAAGTACTGAAATATTTTGTTTCAGTGTTTTGACTAGTACGCCTATTGATACGTTATTCAAATTAATAAATAGGCCTTCTTTAGTTATATGATTGGATGAGCTAAACTAAATTAAAATAAAAATATATATGAATGTTAAAAAGATAGTTTGTGAATATTAAAATAATTTGAATATTAAGAAAGTAGAGAGAAGATTTTGAATAAAAAATTATAAAGTTAAAATAATGCTAAAATATTTTTTTTATTTTAAGATAAAAATAAAATAAATTCAAAGAAAGTATAAGAAGATTTTGAATAAAAAATTATAAAGTTAAAATATTGTTTTTATTTTGAGATTTAAAAAAATTAATTTTTTTTATTTAAAAGTTTGAGAGAATTGTAATGATTAATAATGATTAGATGAAAAAATTTTAAAAATTAAACATTTGATATTAGAAAGTGTTTGTGCTTGAATGGTTATTTAGACATTAAAGTAAAATGAAATAAAATGAGGAATGAAATGGTCTGGAAAATCAAACGGGGCAATAGTCATTTACTATTAATTTATCACTTAAATTATATTTATTTTTTTATTATTTTATTTTAAGTGTTTTCTTAACATTGTTAACCATTAAGAAGAAAAATATTAAAAAATATAATTTTAATAATACCTTTCTTAATTATTAAATTAAAGAAGTGACGGTTGAATTAGGAAACACGTACGGTTAAATTAAAGAAGTGACATTGTTAACCAATTATCACCATACATAGTAATCTTTTAAATATCATACTATATCAATTAGTATGGTTGGTATATGCCATACCAGTTAGTTGGGCAGATATATTACCTCTTTCATATTAATTTAAATGTCAGTTGTATTGGTTGGTATTTCGATTGTACCGACCAATATTTTCAACTTGTATTTCGATTGTATTGGATTTTTCTCTTTTAACTTTTTTTTTTTTCATTTTTTACTATTTTTTTACTTCAATTCAAAATAGACTAATTATATATACATGTATATACATAATTTATTCATATTGATTATTATTTTGAAATATAATTTATATATACAATTTATTTATATAAATTATTTCGAAATGGTACAGGTAATGAAATATTTTGTTTCAATATTTTGATTAGTACACCGACAGATACATTATTCAAAATATTGATAAATAGACCTCATTTAATTATATGACTATATGAGATAAAACAAAACAAAATAAAAAATATATGAATGTTAAAAAGATAGTTGGTGAATATTAAAATAATTTGAAATTTTGAGAAAGTAGAGAGAAGATTTTGAGTAAAAAATTATAAAGTTAAAATATTATTTTTATTTTGATATTTAAAAAAATTATTATTTTTTATTTAAAAATTTGAGAGAGTTGTAATGATTAATAATGATTAGATAAAAAAAACTTTGAAAAATAAACTTTTGGTATTAGAAATTGTTTGTGTTTAAATGGTTATTTAGACATTAAAATAAAATAAAATAAGATGAGCCGGAATGAAATGGTCTCGAAAACCGAATGGGGCAATAGCTGATTGCGTTTATAATTAATGGTATAATATATAAAGGAAAAATATATAAGTAATGATACACTTATATTTTATTTACTATTGATTTATCATTTAAAGTATATTTATTTTTTTATTATTTTCTTTTAAGTATTTTTCTAACATTGTTAATCATTAAGAAAAAAAATATTAAAAATATAATTTTAATAATAATAACTTTCTTAATTATTAAATTAAAAAAATAAAAAGAATGATAAATTAATGATAAATGAGATGTATACATATCATTATTCAAAAGATATTCCCATGGATTTGCTATCTCAAAGTTACTGTTCAAATATTTTAGTTTCTTCTTCTTAATAAGTAAGAAAAACTGATTTATCCCTCCAGACAAAGAGCATAACAATTTCTTCACAATTTTGCTATTAGCAAGTCTCTCTTTTTTTTCTAATCTATTGGCAAGTTTGGTATGTCAACATTAACTTGTTAAGTGACAGATTATAGTTTATAAAAAGAGTAAGAACAATAATAGTTGTAGTGTACATATACTGTACAATTATTTTGATAAAAATGAATAAATATGAGATTTACATTAAAAAATTAATTTTTAATACTAGATTTTATTTTTTTTCAAAATGATTGTAACATACTTATATAATTTACGATTGCATATAACATTAATCAAAGATTAAAATACCAATACCTTTTATCAACATGTGATCCACTTCCAGAGTATTGAATGTGTCAAAATAAAGACTTGTTGATAAATTTTGTTTTTATTGACCACTGATGTTGTCAACCTAGTTGCATTTGTAAGATAAATAATGCTAATTATCATTATAGAATGTATAAGTTTTGTGTATTTATTTTCAAAAAAGTAAAATTTATTATTAAAAATATATTTTTTCATATAAATTTTAAATTTATTCAATTTAAGAAAAAATGCAAAAACATAGGCAACTTAATACTACTATGGCGCAGGCACCAATTAGCCAACTCATTATTATAGGACTATTAATACTACTATGTCTCCAATTATCTCTTCATTTTGACTACTAATGGATTCATTTTATTTTTAACTTTTTAATTTGTTTTAGTTATGGATTAAGGAAGTAAATATTAGTATATTATTTTTTTTTTAATTTTTTACAATCTTTAAAAATATTAAAATTATAAATTAAAAAATTAAAAAAATAAAATTTGCCTAAAAAACGCGCCTAATGATAATTATTGGACGGCACCCTAAAAGCATCCTCAATGAATTAACTAAAACCTAAATCCTTTTGAGTATTTAGCTATTAGACAATAAAAATAAGGTGTAATGGATTAGTTAAATGGACTTTAACTACACTAACTTTTAATATAATAACCAAAGTAGATAGTTACTGTATATAGACTAAATTAATATTTTTTTATCAATATTTTTTTTTCTTTTTATCATACTCTTTGTTATCGATATATTTTATAGCAAAATTACATGGCCAAACTACACATTAATTATTGGGATATTTTATGTGATCTAAGATGCAAATCGTCTTTTTTAAATTAATAATTAAATAATAATTATTAATAGATAAAATAGTAAAATATGATAAAATTAAATAAATTAATAATTAAAAAAATTAAATATTTTTTAATTTAATAATTTATTATTATTATATAATGAATAAATAGATCATTTAATATAAAAATTTGATGTAAATAGAATAGTTAAAATCAGATTTATTCTATATTATTTTATTTTTATATAATTTTTTTAGTTATTATAATATATAAATTTATATAACTAAAATTAAATTCATTAATTAAAAGTGTACTTTTAACTTTGGTAATTCGGAATGCTTTAAGACCACTCTTATCATAGTCCTCCCTCAACTTGCCTTACAAAAAAACCTTGGCGTGCTTTAGGGCTATAATAATGTGAGTACTGATTGAAAATGAAAGGGAAATACAGTATACATCAATCTGTCACCAATCTAGGGATGCGAAACCATCAAGATATCTTTACCTTCTAAAATAAACTATATTTATTAATAAATTCTCAATATAAAAAGGTAAGACGTCTAGATAATAATTTTAAACGAGAATTAAAATAAAATAAAATATTATTTTTAATAATATTATTATTTTAAAATTTGAAAAGACTGAATTAATTGTCTTATTAAATAAGAAATAATTCGAAAAAAATATAATAATTAAATAAAATGAGATAAAATGAAATACTTTTAACATCTAAATCTAATCTAAACACTATTTTTAAATGAGAATAATTATAAATACAAAGAAATCATAAATATAAATTGATAAATTAATTTAATTTAATGAAATTCGTTAGATTTATTTTATAACATAAATAAATTTATAACATTACGTATCATATCAATTTAATTAATTTACAAACTCACTACTATTACTAACGTATTTTCCTTTTTAATTATAGTGACTAGAGTATTTAGTAAGTTAGAGCACTCTTAAAAGAATGCATAAGGTAGAGAGTTGGCGATGAAAATAAGATAAAAATATGGGAATCAAAATGTTTGTCTGAGGAGAGACGTGTTTCTTACATCTACGAGAGAATTTTATGGTCAGACTTAATGAGGACCAATTGAAGGAAGTGGCAATATTGTTAAGAAAAGTTTGGCTTAGGAGAGATGCTTGGGTCTTCGAGAAAACGTTGCCTTTTCCTAGGAGTTTCTTCATTCAAACAAAGGTTGCTCCTCAATATTTTTAAAAGACTCAGGTTACGTTAGAGTGTTGAGTAGTATTTTTAAAAGACTCAGATTACGTTAGGGTGTTAAGAAATGTTGAAAAGTATTGAGAATATTTATAAATAATATATAAATAAGTAAAAAAAAATAAAAAATAATAAAAAATAATAATGAAGAATGTTAAAGAGTGTTAAGAAAGTTTGATTTGCCAAACTTAGGCTCAATCAATTTCAATAAAGAGGCTAGTGCAGTCGAGTACAAGAGCAGAACTAGGAAGGGGGGAGAAATCGGAGCTAGGCTTTGTAAAACTTAATTGGATGTTTATTTGGATGCAAAAAGAAAGAAAATGAAATGAAATGAAGAAGGGGAGGCAATGGTTGTTGTGTGTGACTCAAAGGCTAATGTGGTGGATCCATCTGTTGCAGAAAGTTTTGCTCTGAAAAAAAGCCACCGAGTTGTGCTCTGATCTTAATATTCAAAAGGCCAGATTTGAAGTGATGCAAAAGTGATAGTTCTTGTTGTGCACAATGAGAATGTGATTGTTGTGCACAATGAGAATGTGATTCTTACTTGTTATAGTTCTATAGTTGAAGATGTCAGATAATACCTTAGCCCTAGGCCGAATTGCTATTTACAGTATGCACAAAGAGGTAAGAATAGAGCGATGCTTTGGGCCGACTTGGGCAGCAAAGAGGTAAGAATAGAGCGATGCTTTGGGCCGACTTGGCTGCCCTTAGTGTAAAAAACAACCTAATACATAAATATAATAATTTTAAAAAAATACAATAAAAATATAATAAAATAAAAAAATACAATAAAAAATAAATAAGATGAAGAAAACACAATAAAAAATATAAAATAAAGATGATTTTAAGGGAGCATTCGCCTCTCAATCGAACGGAGCTGTTACCGGCCATCGTGAGCGACACTAACCAAGTCATCGGGATTGCCTCTTTCCGGCGATCTCACCCTTGCAACGGCGACCCCCAACGACCTCCCACCTTCCTCTGACAACCTTAAATCTGAATTGGAAACAGACCCATTTCAAGTTTAAAGCTGTCGGGAGAAGGTGAGAGGTCATCGAAAGGAAACGATTTTGATGGTATAGGCGGTAACGCCACTAGAGACTGGTGGTGTCGGAGGCTTCTTTTCACACGGGGGTTAATCAAACCAACCCCCATGATATTTAATAAGAATATAGTTGCACACACGCTAGAAAATAAAGTTTTAGTCATGGAAGAAGAAAGGATATGAATATTATGGGAGGTTCAAAGGTTATTGTGAGATGTTTACTTGTTGATACAAGTTGTAATACAGTTATAAATTAATGGGAAGTTTAGAAATTATCTTATATATATATATATATATATTGGCGGGAGTCGGAAGCTTTTACGCAGCGCCCGCAAAATATATCAAATTTTTTAACATTTATATACTATTGATGTGAATGGTACAATAAACAATAAAACCTTTAGTATATTTGGTGTGCAGCTAATACGAGGACTCTCCTTGAAATAGCTAAATTTAAAATGTGATTTAAATAGTAAATTAAGATAAGATAAATTAAAATAAAAATTTAAAATTAAATAAAATATTATTTTTTAATATTATTATTATTTTAAAATTTGAATAAATTGAATTATTTATTATATTTTATATGAGAATTTAAAAAAATTATAATAATGAAGTGAGATGAGTTGAGATCATCTCTCAATCTAAACAAGAATTATGATATGAGATAAGTTAATATGATATGAATTTATTTTTACCTATTTCATTTATATCCAATTTTCCCATTGAATTATCTATATATTCTTTATATAATAATAAAATAGTAAAAAGTTATTTTTTTAATTTTAATTATTTAAATATATTATTTTTTACCAGTCTACCGAATATATTAATTATTAATTACTTTTCAAATGATTCATAAGTGTACCTATTCCAAATTTCATTCCAATAATATTTCAGCTAGCCCTTAAAAAAACTGTTTGAAACTAAATTATGTTAGAAAGTAACGAAGAAAATAAGTTTTTATTCCTTTTGGTAATGCTAATTATCAAATTTGGTTCATAATACTAACTTATTATAATAAAAAATTATTTCCTTTTATATTTGCATAATCTAATGTAATCTATTTTGAGATCTTATTAATCAAATAGTCTATTGAATTTGTATTTGCATAATAATGCTCTAATATGCTGAACTGTAAAAGTTTTGGTGTGTCTCGAGTGCAGACCATAAAAATATTTATCATCTGTGAATAAAGAGTAACTTTTTTTTTTTGAAGAAATAGGATTACTGCATTAATCCATGAAATTGAAGCTTACAATGTGTCTTATAGATTGAGTGAACTCAGTTTACAAGTCAACTAATTACATACTAAAGTACAACTTCTAATTCTTAATAGATAAAGTCTATGAGACGAAAATACTGTCAAAGCCAACATACACAAATCTCATCCTCCAAAAAAAGGAGAACACTTAAATTCTACGGATTTAAGTCCGAGAAATAATTTCTCAAATATAATTTTCTTTATACAAACAATATTCACAACAACCAACTAAAATTAGACAACAAACAAAAAAACGAGATCAACACCAAGGCTATCTGTGGTTTGCACGTGGGGCACCATGTGCCACTCTAGAAGTAAGCCACTACAAGGTAAGGATGCTTCGATGTCCTGGATCCGAACCATGCTAAATCCACTAAAACGAGAACACACCGAAAGCAAAGACTTCAATTGGTCTCCGCGCGTGAGAAATATGTGCCTCGCCATTCTGCAAAAAACTATGACTGACGACAAGATTGACGGATTGGTAGAGTGACGAAACCACGCGTGATAGTCTAAGAACACCTAAAGCCATAAACTTGCAAGCCCAGCCATCAAAAGTCGAAGACGCTGAACCAAAACCACCTACAACGAAAACCAAAACTAGGTGGTTGTTCGGGAGAACAGAAGGAGAATCAAAGAGCAAGAAAAGAAAAAGGAAAAAAAAAAGGAAATGAGGAGATGGAGTCAAAGCTCCGCTCCCCCTCATGACGGCAGTGTTTCTGAAATCTTAGGAGACGAAAATTGCGAGAGAGAGAGAGAGAGAGAGAGAGAGAGAGAGAGAGAGAGAGAAATTTGATGTTGGCCAAATAAAGAGTAACCTTAAGGATATATCATTTCGTGTATTTTTTTTACGGTGTCACTAAAATGATAAAAATGTTACATCAATTGAGATATTAAAAATATATATTAAAAAAAGATAATAATATAATAAGAGATAAATAAAAATAAAAAAATATGAATAATTAGATTAAAATATGCATAAAATAACACAAAAAATATATAAATTATATACAAATAATATTTCTGGTGAATAAAAGAAGGCAAATACTTGCACAAGTCTTCATCACAAAGATCAAGCCCCAAATTTGACCTCTTTGACTAGAAAACTCAAAGGAAGAGCGAGATCCAAGGCAACGTCAAACTCATTGCTATGTAGTCGAGGATACTTATAGTTGATCATTTTGTTTCATTATTTCAATTTGAAAAGCTTAAAAAATACTCATAAATTGTTTTGAATTGCATGTAGTCGAGGACACTCATAGTTGATCATTCTGCTTTATTATTTCTGTCGTGGTTGTGTTCCGTGGCTTGAGTTATTTGGCGAGGCCCCAATCAACTCCTGCTTCTACAGAAGGCTGGCTGGTGGGGTTGTGACGCCCTGAGATAGTTTCGATACTTAAATCAGTTTTTGCACGATGAGATGGTAAAGATGTGAGAATACATCAGGAGAAGAAAGATTACCCCTTGGATGGTGGAGTCCTTGGCTATTTATAAGGTTTGGGCAGCTCTGACTGATCTGCCTGAGTATGGTGGGAGTTGTTCCGTCCTGTTAGATCGCATCCCTTTTGCTAAGTTTGAGTCGGTCTTCCTGTCCTTTTGGCCCTGTCTCGACACGGTGTCCTCTCCCTATGTCATATGGGTATGTCTGGACTCCTGACTTGCAATTAATGCGGTGAGGGAATGTTTGCCTAAACTTGGCGTGCTAGGGACTCCAGGCACTTCCTTACCGAATGCAGCATTTAATGCGTTGTGACTGTGACAGTCTTCTACATTAAATGCGGGATGGACGCATCTGGATTTCTGACTGACCGGGCGATTGCCTGGCCTTTTGTGTTAGCCTTCAGGCAGGATTCCTCAATGGCCGTCTCTCGCCCTTGACTCTGGTCATCACCCTCTCACCCCTCCCATTGGGACTATATCTTACGGCCCATGGCCTTTTTGCCTTCCCCCTGGCTGACAGAAGATTGGGACCTAGGCCCATCCCTTGGTAAGAAGGCCTCCCCTACAATTTCAATTTGAAAATTTTTAAAAATACTCATAAATTGTTTTGAATTGCATGACAGATTGTATTTAATTTATAATAAAAATAAATTTTATTATTTATATAATACTCTCGTGTTAGTTTATAAATCTATTATAATAAAATCTTTGATAATTAAAATATTTATCTTTCAAAAGGGAAACACTTAATCTCCCTAGGTTTTGTCTTGAATCCATCTCTCGAATTACAAAAATACATTTTTATTTATTTAATAATTAAATAAATTTTTTTAAATGATAATGTGATTTTTTTAATTTTTTTTAAATATTTTAATACACCAAAAAAATGAGTTAAAATAAAATAAAATAAAATAAAAACACATTTAGCCTACTCAGGATACTCGGGGGATGTAGCACCATTCGAGTTAATAATTGCTTCAATATTTACAAGTTACAACACTGCATAAATATTTAGGACAAAAATAAACAATATCATCATTGTTATAAAACTAAAAAGTGAAATTACTACTATTGTAAGAGAGAAATATAAAATGATTTCTTAAGAACTCTCAAGAACTGAAACTTTTTTCGTTCTATATATTTTTTTATAAATTTCAGAACGAATGAAACTCATAATTATAAGTGTTGAAATTACCATGCAAGTTACTGTACAAGATTTAAAATAATGGTGGTTGAGTCATTCACAAAATAATTAAAGGGAGCAGGGGTCGCCCCCAATAATCCATAACACTCCCTATTGAATGACCACTTATAAAAAGTCTATCTCGTTAAAACCTTGTAAAGGAAAACCCAATGGGACAAAATCTTAACGAAGGAAAAAGAGTACAATCAACATAAGTTTTTAGGACATTTACTCCTCCTAAAAAGTGCATGTCGATAGATTTTTGAGTTTTCGCATTCTAATGTTTTGCACAATCTTCTTGAATGTTGCAGTTGGTAATGCTTTCGTGAATAAATCTGTCAAATTATCATTTGATCGTATTTTTGATATATTCTCTTCTGATATAAGTAGTATTATTTTCATATAAAATTGTTGGGCTATCATTGATCATGAAAAACCGCAATTTTCTTGGATATGTTAAATTACTGATCTCAGCTAAATACACTCTCGACTTGTTTTATGAATTGCAATAATCTCTGAGTAATTTGAAAATATGGTATATACAGGCAGCACTATATCCCTATCTGATATTGTTCGCTTTGGCACTTCAGGACTTTTTGGGTTTAAAATACGTCGGATAAGGTAGAGGGAACCCCGCATATAAGGCGCTTGACAAACTTAGTAGAAATCTGAGACCTGCAGTAATACTTAAACTCCAATTAAGAATATGCGTTAGTTTTTCAAGTAATAAACAAACATGATTTCAGTATATATAACAGGCTAAAAATTCAAACACGATTTCCATCTAAATAATGCATTAGAGAGAACATGATATATTTTCATCTAAAATTTTCTCTTCCTCATTCGGCGTTATTAGGGAGAACTTGTTTATATACGACAGAAATAGTATTGGAAACCATCTATGTATGATAAAAGCTGTAAAAGTTTAGGGTCTAATATTATCATTTCGGCGGAAAATCAAATTCACTTAACATTGTTGACAAACGAGATTTTGAAGAAATTTGAATGGTTCGAGTTGTTATTTAAATATAATCAATTTCACCATTAATTTACTCCAACAAAAAGATCTTACATTGTTCATAGATTCAGTTGTTGTTCATCCAGAACGATATTATGTCTAATAGAAATTCTAATGTCCCAGATTTGAATCATGAACATTTTATACCTCAATCACTTATATTTTCTCCTGAGGCTGTAAACACCATGATAGGAGCAAAGATATATCTTTTTAGTAAAACTGATCCTGAAATTGTTGCAGCATCAAGAACCCTCAGTGCTCAATATGCTGCCTCTCTTACAACCATGTCTCAGAGGCTACTGGTGAGAACGAGTGAGGTTGATCATCTTAAAAATCAAATAATTGAGTTGCATCAAATGCTTGCAACTAAAGATAGAAAAAATAAAGATTTAAGACAAGAAAACAAGGAGCTGAAGAAATTTGTAAACTGGTATTCTCGTGACCTGAAAACACGAATAGAAGAGCTGGAACGAGAGAGAGCTCAAATACAAAATCAACAACTGTAGCTAACGGCAGAGGTTCAGCTTTTACAAGAAAATCAGGATAGCTGCAATTAATCTCATTGGCTTTTGAAAGTATGCATCCAGAATATTTTGTAATCTTAATTAAGTGAGATTTGAAAAGATGATAGTTTGTCTTGTTCTTATTTCCATTTCTATAAAAACCGTCTTTAGTTTCATTTAGAATGCATCAAATTTTCTTCTCATATATATAATTCATCTGTATTTGCATTCTTATTCTACAAATTTTCAATGACTCATTAATTTCCTTTTAATATTTCTCACGATTAACATATGAGGTATCCTTCATCTCAATTATAAGTTGTTCCTGCATCTTCTGCAGGTGCCATGTTGCAGCAAGCGAATGATCTGGCTAATAAGTCAGATCGTGAAGCCGTTTATGAGCTGATGACTCTCGGCACTCGATACTTCTCCTCTATTGTCTTGTTTTTCAACCTATTACAATCCAAAAATCATGAGAATGAGGAGCTTAATGAGAATGTTTTCGTACTTCAACGACTCGTTCAAGAGTCTGACAGAAAAATTTCAGACTTAAAGCAAGAGAATAAGTATTTAAAATCCTTACATGCCTCTTCATTTCGACTGCTTAATCCTTTAGATAAGGATGACATGTTGCTTTATGAAGAGCAAATGCATTTGAGAGATGAGGCTAGAAGTCTCAAATTATTGTAACTCATCTATCAATTGAATAATAAGATATTTCATTTTCAAATGCATTCCTTGAATTTATAGTAGCCCTTGTGATCTCTTCAGAAGTTCTAACAAGGTAAATCATCAATGTAAATTATAATAATAGCAAATCCGAATTCTAATAAAACATATGAGCATATAGGATTATTCTCAAATCCTTCTTTCAATAGATACTCGTTGATTTAATCATACCACATGCGTCCGGATTGTTTTAACCCATATAAAGATCTTTGAAACTTTACAAAGTATATACTCCTAAATGTACTTGAATTAGATGCTTCAAGTATCGTATATCTTTATATATATAATGATCTAATGATCCTTATAAATATGTAGTGATCATATTCATCAATTGTATATTTAATCCATTTGTAATAACCAAATCGATTAAAAATATGAATGTGATTGCATTCATAAAAAAGAAATATGTTTCCTCATAACTACTCTCAGGTTTCTGCAGGAAACCTTGTGCGACAAATTGTACCGCACAATTTCATTTCTCATTACGTTTTCATTTAAATACTCACTTATATCTCATAGGCATTACACCCTTTGCTGTTTGGACAACAGGTCCAAATACCTCTCGCTTTACTAGCGATTTTAATTCAGTTTCAATAGTTATTTTTCATTTTGGCCAATCATTTCTATGTCGACATTCTTCGACAATTCTTGACTCATTTTTTTCATTACTTATGGTAATGTCAAGTGTTATCATATATGTTATCGACAACAATTTTATTTCTATCTATAAATTTTTCAGTATTCATGAAATGTATTGAGATCTTATTGTTTTTCTCCATGAGAAAACATTTCATGAAACATCTCTACAGGAGGTTCCTTTTTAGGATGCTTGTACTATTCAGGAATTATACTCTTTAGGAGTTACCTTTTCAGGAGGTTTCCTATTCAGGAGAATTATATTTTATACAGAAAATATAGTTTCTTCAGGAGTACCGATTTTTTTTTTCTCTTTTGCACCAATAGGTATTCAACGCTTCAGGCATATCTTAGACTCATCTATTGCTGTTTTAACAACTTATTCTTCAGGAACTTTAATTCTTGCTTAAGCATTAACAGCAGTAATATATGATTTTACAACACCTTTAGTGTCGGTAAATACATCCTGTAATTGATTTGCAATACTTTGTAAATAGGTAATTCTCTGAACTTCTGATTCACATTTATTTATAAGAGGATCAAATTTAGACAGAGTTTTATTATCCCAAGTAATTTCTTGTCGTGCTTCAGGTACTAACTTTTTGTTATTTCAAAATATGATAAAACTTTACTATAATGTATAAAAATTTAGTATAAGTAAATCAAGTTCTTAGCAGTACAACAGATACATGACCACTGTTCAGTCATACCACATCTATGACAAACATTTTCATCTTTTTATGAAGAATTATTCTGAAAGCCTTTACCCTTATCTGAGTTGGATCACTTCTGGTGATATGGTATATTTTTATTATCTTTAGTATTGTCGCTTTTGGGACCAACACTTCTATAGTTTTTCTACCATGTCTACGCCCTTGATTCATTTTAAAGGATGTACCGTTCACTTCAGAAAATGGTGTAAATTCAATATCATTAATAAGATGTAACTGGTAATTTATTAACAAATACTTATTATTTAGTTCAATCACTAGAAGACAAAATAAAAGTTCAGAATATTAGTTGAATTTTCGCTCTTGATATTGCTACTGTAAGAACAAATTCGAGATATGAAAAATAATATTTGTCTTCTTTTAAATATCATTATTAGTGACCTTCTTATTGCATAATTTTAATATTGAGTTGATTTTAAAGAGTGCAAAATATTCAATACTACTCTTAAAATATTGCAACTTCAGGTGCAATAAATCATAATACACTTTTAAGAGGATTACATCTTCTGGTGCTCATATCTTTCTCTTAATTCATTTAACACAGTAAGATAGTTTTTCATCATGATATACACAGTAAGATCCTTCAGGGACACATGATTTTCTTCTATGATTATGTCTTCCAAGTTCATTATCATATCCAAATGGAATTCATCAAGAATCCTGGATAAATAACTTTTTTAAAAAATGTCAATAGTAATAAATCTCAATATTTGACATTATATATATAAATTACAAAAATAAATCTGTGAATTTAAAAATTATATTCACATAATCATGAGAATAAAAGTAGAATTTTATTAAATAATATTCGGCAATATTATCTTTAATATTTATCTCGAGAACTGAAAATAACAAATTGAAAAATTTACTTGAAGTAGAAGACCACTAGCTTCAGTATCGGTAAGATCTCGTGTTGATAATGTGTTATAAAACTAAAAAATGAAACTACTACTATTGCAAGAGAGAAATATGAAAAGAACTCTTAAGAACTCTAAAAAACTGAAACTTTTTTCGTTCTATATATATTTTTTTAAGAATTTTAGAATGAATGAAATTCATATTTATAAGCGTTGAAATTACTATGCAAGTTACTGTATAAGATTTAAAATAATGGTGGTAGGGTCATTCACAAAATAATTAAAGGGGACGGGAGTTGCTCCCAATAATTTATAACAATCATCAAGATAACTTTGATAATGAATTATGAAGTTGTCAATAATGGAATAACGAAGTTGACACAATAGACCATGGAGGTGGGTATCAACTTGTGGCGGAGGAGCAACAAAGGCATATGGGGTTTCGTCTCTATGAGTCAATGATAGCGTTGATGATTGGACATGGTGCCACAATGTCGGTGGCACAACGTGGCGTGGTGCTATAGTAATAAATATATTACATCTTATATAATTTGATAAAAATTAGATAGTAATATGGTATATAAAATTTTTGTTTGTTTTATCATTTCCTTCGTCAATTAACTTCATTTCCTACAACTTAATTAAGCATTCTTGTTTGTTTCTGTAGGTTTTTCAAATAAAAAGCCTAACGAAGCAAACACTCATATTTTATTATCGAGGTGCGTGATATTGTGTGAAAGTGACTTTCTTATCCTCTATTACACACCACTATATCTTAAGATTATAATACAAATTTTAGAAGAAATTATGCTATACTAAATTAAATTTCTTATTTTAAAAATAATTTTTAAAAATTTAAAATATGAACTCTAAATTAAAAAAAATCCTAATGCTAGTTATTTAAGGAAAAAATAGTTCGAATGGATTGAAATTGATTGCTAAAGTTCGCTAGAATCCATTTATTGGCAATCACTATTAATTTAAAAGAAAACAATTATAAACTTTGATTGTGTGCGAGTGAATAGATTCAATGAGTTTTATTACTTACAATCTCCACACATTATATTTATTTTTTAGTTTTTTAAGTTGTTTACAAAATTATTTTATTTTATTTTATCCTTCCTAAATTATTTGAGTTCTTCTACTAATTATCTATCTACTACATATTCGATAAGAGTTAAAAAACTTAAACTAAAAAAATTTTATAATGTATGGTATGAAGAAGAGGAATAGAGTTTTTTTTTATATATATAATATATATAATATATGATACGAAGAAGATGAGTAAAACTTTTCTATTTCAATTACAAAAGGCATATTAACTTTTTAGATTATAATACATCAATTTGGAATTTGGGTCTTGTTTGAATACATAAATTATCTTTTCTTATCTAATTTTATTATTTAAATTTTTTTTTATATAAAATAGAATAAATAATTCAATTTTTTTAAATTTTAAAATAATAATAATATTAAAAAATATTATATTTAATTTCCATCTAAAACTATTCTCATTTTACTATCCAAACTATGACTACACAAGAAGTCTGATCTGCCAAATCACCTACTTTTTCGACCCGGCCCGACTCGGTTCAAAACTTATGACTCATTAGTGGTTCGGTTGGTATCGGCTAATTGAACCAATATGGTGGTGGCGAACTTCGCGTGGACTTGAGATGTATTATGTGCTAGATATATCGTCCTGCTTTGCCTTTCTTTCTTCAGGGCTCCTAAACCCTCTCAAGATGGGTTTGTGCCGATCGAGTTTGTTTTGAAATCCTCTAAACTTCAATTGTTTCGAAAACTAGACTAGAAAGGCCGAACCCCCTCAAGATGGGTTCATGTCGATAGAGCTGGACCAAAATAATTTGACTTTTCAACACTCTCTCAACTATAAGTGTGTTTATCGTCTTTGTTGTCTATATCTGAAGCAAGTTGAGTATGTTATCGGGTCCATAGCAGTAAAATGAAACAACGGTTTGTGTCAAAAGCAATGTTATCAGGTCGGATGAACAACCTAATCCAAACTAATCGCCAAAACTTGCTTTGTTCATGACATTCTGTTGCAAGTAAGGATACATTTCCGGTTCATAGTCATCGACTAGACAACAAGGGCGAATTCAATCCAAATACAGGTGTATTTATGTAATTGGTCGGAAATCCAATGTCTCTGACTCTCCTTTCCCCGTGGGGCCCAAACAACATAATTAATACCAGCTTGGCAGCTTCAGAGCGTACCCATTATATCCCTCTGGACGTGATCCATTGTCATAACTTGAAATGGGAAGCATTGGGTGTGCCGCACTCACACCCACCACCACCACCACCACCACCATCTCAGCCGCTCAATCACACAGTCTCCCTTCACATTTCTCAAAGCTTTCTTCTTCTTTTCCTCCCTTCTCCATAACCTTCCTTTCGAAACGCTCGGCCTCGCTCCTCGGAAATCCCACCCACTTCATCAAGAAACGCTCTTCCATGGCCAGTCCTTCCCAAGTCAACGCTTCCTCCCCCATCGGTCTCTCTCTCTCTCTCTCTGTCTCTCTCAATTACGCATATTTTCCTTCATTTTAAAGCATTTTTTTGAGACAAATATTTAATCGCATTTGATGATTTATTTTATTTTATCTGTAACCGATTGATACGGTGTCCTGGGGCTCCGATGGTTGCTAAGATTCACGAGAAAGGAAATGAAAAATACTTCAAAAAAAATGAAAAATTCTCGTCTTTCTTTTTTCTCCGTGACCAAACAATGCCATACTAGAGTGAGATATGCCTTCTAAGTCCAGTAATTGGTCAGAAATCCAGTAAGCATTCGATTGAGATATCTATTTTGATGCAGACCGATCTATTGATTGTGTTTTGATGCTGCAGCAAACGCAGGATTGGAGACTGCTGCATCTGGTTTGGTGGGAGAGAATGACCTGCTGATTGTGGGACCGGGTGTTCTTGGTCGCTTAGTCGCAGAAAAATGGCGGGAGGTATTTCGCTAGTTCGATTTTAATTCTCATCAGCTTAAATCATAGTTTTTTTTTTTTTTTTGTTAAGTTTTTTTAATAAAAACCAATATATCATTTCACTGCTCCTCTGTGTGAACCAAACCTCAGCACAAAACTTTGAAAAACCACAAAAGAAAATACTTCTAGTTTTCTTGGAGAACTATACAAACTAACAAATGTACAGAAAAGTTTACCTATCAAATGGGGTTGACCAGTTCCGTCTGCCACCAAACGACCTCTTTAGCAAGATCAACAAGCACCAGAAATTCACGAGAGATACTATTTGTCCTTATCTTGGTAATTTTATATGGTATTGGGAACGTATATCTGAATTTTTTGTTATATATTTGGTCATTAATCCTTAAAAGTTTGTAGAAGCTTGTTGTGATGGTTGTTATAAAAATAGGTGTTTTGCACAAATAAAACGATCAACTTGTGGGGTTATGTTTGAGCAGGAACATCCAGGTTGTCAAGTATTTGGGCAAACGGTTACCACTGATCACCATGATGAACTGATTAAGATGGGAATTAATCCATCTTTGAAGGGGATTACAGCGGTGCACCGGTTTCCAAATATTATTTTCTGTGCTCCTCCGTCACGAACTTCAGACTATCCTGGCGACGTCAGGTAAGGTTTGAGAATTACCTCCTAGCTTCAAAAGTATCATCTGCCAACAGCTCAATATAATAGCTTCTGACACAGACATGGATGTATTAGAACTTACTTGCATATAAACTGATTGTTCTGGTGCTTGTTAGGCGTGTATAACTGTATATCCTGCCCAAGAAAGGCCTATGTATAGCATACTGACACATCTGCTGGTGTAATATCTTGTGAGAAGGTGGGTAATACGGATGAATTAGGTAACGAGCTTAAAATAGATAGAATTTTTGCAGAATATCCTATTCAAGGCTGTGCAAGGGGCACTACGAGTACTAGAAGGACACTGCAATAGGAGGAACTCTAAAGGGCCAGTTAGTCTTGGCTCGATTTATCTCTACTTAGCCAAAGAGTCGATTCAATCACTATTTCTGTTTTGTAATTCTTTCCATACTCTTTAAACTATGCCTGACTATCAAAAATTCTATTTGATTAGTAGTTCATATATCCTTCATACAGTGAATGGATTGGTTGTGTTTGTGCATTAGCTACTTTCATCTTCCAAAATCAAAGTGAATCTTTGTACTAAGCCAACACGTGTGGTCTATGGAAACCTTTTTTTTGTGGGTGGGTGTGGGTCTGTTTTTTTTTTTTTTGAGGGGGGCGGGGTCGCTTAATAACTGGGTCCATTTGGTTGCTGGAAAAATGTATATTTTTTGGGAAGAAGTTAAAATTGATTTCTGTAATTTAGCCTACCATGTGCTCATCTAAATTTTGCCTTATGGGTTTGGGCCGTGTACTAAGCAGGTTGGCTGCATTAAATTGGAATGGTGAAGGTTCTTTTGTGTTTACATCAAGCTCTGCACCATATGATTGCAATGACAACGGACAATGTGATGAGGTATTACATTTAACACAACGTATTTTCTGTTGTGATAATGAAGAAAGTTGTTTTTGTTCTCTGCATCAACTTATGGGCTTGCCCTCTAGGAACCTATGGTCTGCCTTCTTATGTGATGTATTAAATGCATTGCCAGTGTTGCCTTCTGTGACCTTGGTGGCTTACAAACTTGTTGCATATAGAGTGTTGTCATGTTCTAATGGTCAATATTCTTCTTGTGCAGGACACCCCAGTAGTACCTATTGGGAGGAGCCCTAGGACAGATGTCCTTCTAAAAGCGGAAAAAATAGTGCTGGAATATGGTGGTTGTGTTCTTAGATTGGCAGGACTTTACATATCCTTTTTGATACTTGAGTTGTGAGAATTTCATTTAGGTTTGTAGGAAAAACTTCAATGATCTGTTCTACCCAAAATTAGACTTAACTCTGAACACAAAGAAGATAGAGGTGCACATGCTTATTGGTTAGGGAAAGGAACTGTTGAAGCTCGACCAGATCACATCCTGAATCTTATTCACTACGAGGTGACAGCATTTTGATTATGACTTATCAAAAAAAATAAAAGACAGCATTTTGATTATGTTAAAAAAAAAGTCGCTTTTGAGATCTATATGCCATTGGTTTATCTTTGTATTGTCTCTGGTATTTTCACTCATTCTCATTTGCTCTAATGCCTCTTTGTCCTGCAGTTAGTAGGGATGACTTAAAAATACCGCGATTGTGTTGACCTGTGTACTTTTTGACAGGATGCAGCTTCTCTTTCAGTTGCAATCTTAAAGAAGAAATTTCGTGGCCGGATTTTTCTGGGTTGTGATAATCATCCTTTATCCAGGTCTTTTCTCTTCTTTGTGAATATATATATTTTTTTAACTTTGTGGCTCCTTGACAGACAACCTCCCCCCCCCCTCCCCCCCCCCCCCCCCCCAAAAAAAAACACCTTTTCCCACAAAAGAAAAAATAACTATGAGTTCATCTTAATTCTTATGACTCCTACCCCATTCTTTTCCATGTGACTAGTGATGTATTGCCAATGAGATTGTCCTTATCACCGTGGGGCTTTCTATGTGGAACCTTGGTTTTTCTTTGCAGGCAGGAAGTAATGGATTTGGTTACTAAAAGTGGAAAATTCAGCAAAAAATTTGAGGGCTTCACTGGTAGGCTCTTCATACTCTCACTGACACTTCAACTAATCCTATTATTTATTCTCCTTTTGTCTCTTGATATGAACCTCTTGTTCGCATTTTATATCCTCAACACTTCCACTTGGTTATTGCAGGCACCAGTGATCCTTTGGGTAAGAGATTGAACAACTCGAAAACTCGTGAGGAAATAGGATGGGAGCCGAAATACCCTAGCTTTGCCCATTTCCTCGGCGTAACTGAGTAATTGCTGCATCTATTTTCATTTTTTGGACCTAAATATTTAAATGAAAGTGGAACGGAACTGGCTTTAGGCAATGCACAGAAGCTGCTGACATCTAAAACTTCAGCAATTGTTGGTTGCTTACCAGTTTCATAGGTACAGAATATCGATCACACTTGCAAATTTACTAATAAAAAAAAATATTCAGGGTATATTCAGTCTGATCAGAAGAGTGATGTTAGAGTGAAGCCACACTCATAGCACTCACTCTCACATGTCACTGTTCATGTGAACAGTGACATGTGAGAGTGAGTGCTATGAGTGTGGCTTCACTCAATATTTATTCTTTGGCATATCCAATCAACGTTTGTATTGCCACTTTTGGCCTCGGAGATTTATGATTATTTAGAGAGAAAATCTCAGGTTTCCTGAGAATTTTCATTCTTCAGCCAATTAAAACCTTCAATAAAGGGCATAATGTGTGCTTGTCTTGGAGAAAATGATAATCAGCCAGCCAAAAATCAGGCAGGGACTCTGAAACTTGCATGTAGTATTTTTTAATATGGAAAATAATTTAGTGACAAAGAGATTATATAAAAGTAATTTTAAAAACTATTATGTTTTGATGTATTCTGTCAGATTATAAAATTATTTTTATTATAAAATAGATCTAACAGATTAAAAGAAACTATCAATTTAAGAAATTATTTTTGTATAACTTTTTGAATGTAGTAGTGCCCTTTTCAACAAGTTATGGTGGGTGGTTAGTTTAATAACCCAATTTTTTTCAAGTTCAGCTGGCACCGAACCCACCTCATATTTACCTCTTTAAGGCTGGCAACTTCTACTAATTTCACTTAACGGTATGGAAAAAGAAATCTCTGGGGAATCATGAATTTCTCTGAAGTAAAAAATATGATAATATGGCCACGAGATGTGCCGGGCCTTCTTGCTATAGATATATATCGTTTAATGTGGTGTATTTTAAATAATTTTTTTATAAAAGAATCTTCTTTCCCAATCTCACCGAACCGAAGATACTAACAAAAACCACTTAAAATAATAATATAATTAAAATTAAAATATAAATTAAAGGACCACAACTACTTGAGCTAACGAATTTAAAAAAGTTTTATGTTCAACTGCCCAAGTCAAGTGCCTTTTGATAGCCGATAAATCATACATACATTCATTATCCTCCTTCCCCCCCCCCCCCCCCCCCCCCCCCCTTGCTAGCAAAGAAGCAAAAGAAAAACACGGTACTCAAACTCAAACTCAAACGACAAGAAGAGTGAGTGGTGGTGTGCTGGGTGGGTGAAAATGGCCAAGTGCTGCATGGAATCAGATGATGATGGGATGGATCTAACGCCCATCCTTATAGTGATTGTCCTAGCTCTTGTTATCATGGCTATCTGCAGCCCCCCTAGACGACCCGCCGTTGTTGCCGTTTATCGTTGCTGGTGACGCATTCTCTAACTTCTGCTCCCCCCCATCATTTACTCTTCTTTCTTTTCATTTTTATTTTCTTTCCTGTAATCCGGCAAGAATTTCTTTAGTTGCTTTCCATTGTTTTCCTTCCGAGATAAGGTTTGTTTGTGAACTGTATTGTCCCGGAATGGAACCTTGTTGTCTCACCCAACTTTAATAAAAATGAATCATCGTTTGTGATTAGTTGTTTTGTTTCTTTGCAATTTTGTTTTAATTAATGTCCATTTGATTTTTGAGATACAACTTTGTTTTTTCTCTTTCTTTCTACGAGAATGCATGAGAGTTTGATAAATGTTGGATCTGGATCTGGATGATCTGTACAAGTCAACGGCGAGTAGTTTGTTTCTATGAGTTGATAATAACTAATAAAATCTTTTCAATAGAGGATCTTGCCTAGGATTCAAACAAAGTCCTTCAAGAATCAAGACCTTTGGATCAGGATGGATGGATCAGAACTTTCATTTTTTTTTCTTTTTTTTGCATAAAGATTCTTCAAGAGCTAAATAATGATTAAAAAGTAAAGAAAAATGATAGCTTTACTAATGTTTTACCATATTATTATTATTATTTTTAATTTATTTTTTACTTGATGATTAAAAGTGACTACAAGTGAAGTATTTGTATATTTCTAAAAATTTTACTTAATAATTAAGAATATTAAAAAAATAAAAATTTCACATACACTAAAAATAGTAAAAATAGTAAAAGAATGATAAGAGGGTTATAAGCCTATCATTACTCAAAAGTTAATTACTTGTACTCTTGTGGAAGTGCAGCAAGTTGGCTTCAATCGTAAGTTAACTTGAGGGAAAGGGGAATAATGGGTTCTACCAAATGCTAAGAGATTCACGAATGCCATTTGAAGGGCATAGCAAGAGTCAGAGATAAACGATTTCTGTTTAAAGATTTTGAAATATGGAGGGCATTCAAGATATATGGATCTCAAAATTGATGTGCTTATCCCCATTACGCAATAGGCACATTCCAACGAGTTTGGAAAAATCTCTTTAATTAAAATCCAGCACTAGCAGTGTTTGCTAGAATTTCGTAGTGGAGAAGACTCCCCTCTCAGCCTCTACCAACTGATGCTTTGTGATGGAGAAACATAAGGGATGTGATACTAAAATCCATGATTTTGATGAGACAAAAATAAACGATGTGATTACAAATATATCACTTTACAAGGAAAATTATATATATCCTTCACCTCACATTTATTAAATTGGATTTTTTTTAAAGATTTTGCTCGTGTTTGAATACTGGTATGAAAATTCAATTATTAAGTCAACATATAGAGTATCGTGTTTACCTGATATAATTTGATTTGGAATATAAACTATAAAATCAAAATATATCAAATCAAATTGAAGTAAATGGCATGCTTTACATATGGACTTAAAAATAAAATGACTTATATAAAAAATAGAATAAAATTGAGTTGAATCGAAATAAGATTACTGCTAGATATTTCTGAATATATCCTTGCTGTGGCCTCGCGGCTGATGTGGTACTCTTGAGTAATTTAAAAAAAAAAAAAAAGCAAAAATTTTACAGCGTGAAATGGAGTGTTGAGCTTTTGGAAAACGAAAACAATCAAGAAAAATAAACATAGGCAACGAAAATAGAGAAGCAATCGGAAAACTTCTAATTAAACAATGAAAACAAAGAAAACCAATTTATTTCACAAAGCAAAAATCTGACAAATCAACACTTAAAAAATCACAATCACAATCACAATTTTTTTACCTCATTTTCTTCCCAAAAACAAAGATGAATGACCAATTTTCGAGCACGAAAAACGATTGGGGTGAACTCTTTCTTGGTTAGGGTTAGGTTTGGACATGGTTCTAGGGTTAAAATTAGGGTTTTGGGGCTTTATAGGAAGGGGGTTCGTCTGGGTTCATGGGTTCGAGCCAAAATCGAGTGGGTTTTTAGCTGGAATGATTATAGCATGGCTTCAGGAAATCAAATAGAGAACACCAAAGAGACTTTGAAACTGGGAGGATTCGCAAACTGGAAAGACGATGGAGATGGAGGTTCGGGGTGGGGGAGGATGACGGGGATGGAGCTTTGTGAAGAGTTTTCCTAGGTTGAAGATAAGTTTGAAGGATTATAGCACTAGATGGAGGTTTGGAGAAGAGGGAGGGCGATATCATTTTTGGTCCACTTAGGATGTGAGACCGCGTCGGAATTATTATCCTTAGGGGCGGAATTAGGATTTGGTATTTGGGGGGTGATCAATAAATTATGCGGTACGTGTGAGTATAAATAATGCTTATTTTTTGCATGTAACTATATATAAAAACAATAATCATACGTCATAAAATTGTATACAAAAAATATATATGAGTAATGTATATGTATATATATATATATATGAGTAATACATAATGTATTTGTTTATTTAATAGAGAGTATTAGCGTCAACCCGACATGCAATTGAAATAATTTCACAATTCTTAAAATAAAGGCTATGTGAAATGAAAAAAGTGCAAATATATCAAAAATAATGACTAAAGAAGCAATATGAAATTTCTTTTTACAGAACCATTTATACTATAAACCCAGGAAGCAACATATCAACAAGAAGAAAAATGCTCAAAGATATTTGGGGCAAAAATGTAACAAAAGCCTAACCTCCTTGACAAGACTTCCTTTCAATGAACAAAATGTATGTGTTTCTGCTTGTTTTGAAAATTATTTGTTAGATGACACTGTTAACGCAAAATTGTGTTTTTATTGATTTTTTTTCCTTCAAAAATCTTAGGCAAAACAAACATTGCTAAGGATGACAACGTAATCTGATTGCTGTGAGACACAACTTGGTAATTATATGTAAATCTATGCTATTCTATATGTAAATATATGCTATTTGCTAACATTTCTCAGTCCACTTGCTAATTGGAGCAAGAGTCTTACCTTTCTGTTTAGCCATACAATTCCATAATGAGAAAGTGCAGATGGCAAGGAATAATGTTCCAATGACCGTTGTAATTGTTATGACTACTTTCACATCAACCTCTTTTCTGTCTGTAAATGAGAGAAAACATCAAACTAATTAATCTAAAACAGGACATTGAATAACTAATATTTCATTTTTTGTTAAATAGATTTACATGGATTTAATAACTCATGATGTTGGATAGAATAGAAAATTAATTTGTTTTCAAAATACAGCGCAACTAAATCAGTTTTATTTGTTGAATATAATCATAATATAAATTTAAATGAAAATGAAAACGACCCACCAATTTCAAAGTACAGATCAACTCCACCATTAGAGAATTTCTGCAAGTCAATTAATAGTCGGCAAGTTTAGAAGCTCCAACGGTCCTATAGCAACTCGGCAACACAACAACACAACAGCAAGTGCAGCAAGTCCAACAGCAATCTAGGACTCCAGCTTAGACAACAACTCAACTACTCAACTCAAGTGCCAAGCGGCAAGCAGATTCAACTTTTCAAGTGCCAAGCGGCAAAAGCAGCAATGAGAAGTTGAAATGAGGATGAACATGTCTCGTAGCTTAGATGAATAAAATTCGGCAGGAAATGGAATGAACACGCGTTACACGACAGTCTCGGAGTCTCAACAGTGTTGGTTCAGAAATGAGAAGTTGAAATGTGAGTCTTAGAATTTACAAACATGCTGGAACGACACCAACGAGCCAATACGCAACCTGCCCAATCAGTGGTCAAACTCAGCCCTCACAGTCACCAACGAGGCAATGGCAACACAACTCACAAATTCAGAAGTTATTAAATTAGACCATTGGTATTTAGCGTGCTGCGTATTATAGTCAGAATAGAACATTGGCTTTTACTTTGGAGTTGGAGTGTTGAACCATTGGACAGTAGACTTAAGTTGCTCACAAGTTTTTACATAGACCATTGAATAAGCAAGATTTCTGTGTAGCATGAGGCATGAACAGTCAGCGAGGGGGGGCAGGAGCACTCACTGCAAGGGGGCTGTAGAGAAAATCTTATACTATATTGAACTTTTAAAAAAATCTAGGGGGCCTTAGCCCCCCAAGCCACCACTTCGTTCCGCCCCTGATTACCTGGTTGCCTATAGAGTTTTTGTCCAAATAATTATAAACATAATTAAACTAGTCGGAATCATTTTACACCAAATAATTTATTAGATACTTAAATCTATCTATGCTATAAACTAATCTTATTGATAATCCAAGTTTATAAGTAATCAAAAAAAAAAAAAATAGTCAACTACTCCAAAATTGATATAAAGTCAAGAATGGGAGTATGCCCCCCACCCCCTTCCTTTTTTCTCTCATTTGGCCTCTTATTCCTTTGCATTATTTTTCTGAATGATTTATTTTCTTCTCTCTCCGTCCTCAATTTTCTATATAAAGAGAATTACAAACGTTCATTTGTACAACAAAATATCAGAAAAGAAAAAGAAGAGAAGAAAAGAAATGAAAGAAAGAAGAGAGAAAGAGCGAGAGAGAAAGGAACAAAGAAAATTCAGTTCTTGAAAAATAAAAAGTTCTACAATTTTCTCTTACAATAATAGTTTTTATTTTAGTTTTTAATACGTTATCAGGACGACGGTTCTACCAATTTTGAAACTAGTAGTCTTATTCCTCAAGTAAGTTTTTCAATGTATTATTTGCAGTCTTTGATATAAATATGAAATATTTTATTGATTAAATCTACGTGTTTTTATAAATATATTTCTGAGATACACATATTTATTTCATTATTTATATGTGTAGAAAAATGTCAAACCTTAAAAATTGGAATTCGTTGCTCTTAACATTTCTGAAAAAAATTATTTATCATGGATTATTGATGCTGAAATCCATATTGATGTTATGAACCTGGAAAAAACAATTAAAGAAGGAAATCAAGCGTTCTTGCAAGACCGTGCTAAAGTAATGATTTTCCTTCATTACCATTTTCATGAACAATTAAAATTTGAGTATCTTACAATAAATATCCCTTTATTTTGTGGAATAATTTAAGTAAGATGTATGAATATCAGACGACTGTCATTTTCCTAAAAGCTCGTTATTAATGGTTGCATATGAGGTTGCAAGATTATAAAAGTATTAGTGAATATAATTATGCACTTTTTAAAATAAGTTCATTATTAAAATTATGCGGTGAGAAAATCACCGATGATTATATACTAGAGAAAACATTTACTACTTTTCATGTCTCGAATGTGCTCCTAGAGCAGTAGTATCGAGAGCGAAAGTTCAATAAATATTCTGAACTTATATCATGTCTTCTAGTAACTGAGCAGAACAATGAACTTTTATTAAAAAAAATCACCAGTCACGCTCTACTGGCTCAACATTATTCCCTGAAGTAAATAGTAATAGGTTTGCATCATTCCCATAAGCGAATGGTGCATCCTTTTGAAGAACTCGATGGCGTAGACATGGTAGGAGACATTATAGAAATATTGGTCCTAGAAGTGACCACATTAAAAGGGATAATAATAATATACCGTATCACCAAAAGTGATACAACTCAGAAATGGGTAAAAATTCCCAAAATAATTCTTCAAGAAGAAGTGAAGAGGCGTGCCACAAATGTGGTATGACTGGACATTAGTTATGTACTTGTCGTACGGCCAGACACTTAACTGATTTATATCAAACATCTATTAAAGGAAAAAATAAAAAGATTGAAACAAATTTAGTAGAACTATCAGATGACTCATTATATTTAGTAAATGTAGATGTCACTTATCTTGATATTTATGATTTATTTAAAGATCCTGATGGGAGAATTGATCATTTAATTGGAGATGTAAGTGTTCCTTTCAATTAGTGTATTTTCTTATAATGAAAATTTTGTATATTTTGTAAAATCATTGATCACATTAATGAGTTTTTTTTATCTCTGAATTGAATGATAAAGATGTATGTCTGACTGATAGTGCTACAACTCACACCATTCTCAAAGATAAAAAATATTTTCAAAATTTAACACTAAGTAAAGCCTATATCCATACTATATCAGATTCATCAAATTTAATTAAGGGTTCCAGAAGAGCTTATATTGTGTTGTCTAATGACACCAAATTTTGTATTGATGATGCTCTATTTTTTTCACAATCTATAAGAAATTTATTTAGTTTCAAATATATACGTCGAAATGATTACCATATTGAAACGACCAATGAAAGCAGTAAAGAGTATCTTCTCATTACTAAAATAACATCGGATCAGAAGCTTGTATTAAAAAAACTGCTTGATCTCTCTTCTGGATTGTATTATACAAAAATGAGAACAATTAAATCATATGTGGTAGTGCACCAGAAGTGCATTGACCCCAAAATATTTATGACTTGGCATGATCGTCTTGGACATTCGGGATCTATAATGATGAGACGAATTATTGAAAATTCGCATGAGCATCCCTTAAAGAATCGAAAGATATTTTTACCCAATGAATATCCGTGCTCTGCATGTTCTTAAGGTAAGTTGATTATCAGACCATTTCCTTCAAAAGTCATTATTGAATCTCCTTCATTTTTACAAAAGATTCAAGAAGATATATGTGGGCTTATGCATCCATTAAGTGGACCATTTAGATACTTTATAGTTTTGATTGATGCATTTCGTCAATGGTCACATGTTTGTCTGCTTTCCACTAGAAATATTGTATTTGTTAGACTTGTTGTTTAGATAATCAAACTATAAGCACAATTTTCTAAATTTCCAATTAAGACCATTCGATTGGATAATACAGATTAATTTTTATCTTAAGTTTTTGATAATTATTGTATGTCAATAAGAATAGATGTTGAACATCCTGTTGTCTATACACTCACTCAAAACGGTTTAACTGAATTTTTGATCAAAAGGTTTTAGCTAATCGCTAGTTCTTTACTTATAAAATTAAAATTACCTATTTCTGTTTGGGGATATGCTATACTTCATGCAGTATCATTAATTCGAATTAGATTATCTGCATATCATAAATATTCTTCATTACAGCTTGCATTTGGTTAACAATAAAATATTTCTCATTTTCGTACTTTTGGATGTGCTGTATATGTTCCAATTGTATTTTCACAACGTACAAAAATAGGCCTTCAACACAGACTTGGGATATATGTTAGTTCTGATTCTCCATTTATTATTAGAAATCTTGAACCACTTACAAAGGATATGTTCAAAGCACATTTTGAGAATTGTCACTTCGACGAATCCCTTTTTCCATTACTGGGTAACGAAAAATCGGTACCTGAAGTACGACAAGAAATTACTTAGGATAATAAGATCATGTCTCAATTTGATCATCCTATAAATGAATGTAAACTGGAAGTTTAGAGGATTATTCATTGACAAAGTATTGCAAATCACTTATCGGATGTATTTACTAACACTAAACGTATATTAAAATCTTATATTCCTGCTGTTAATGCTCCAGTAAGGATTGAAATCTCCGAATGAAAAAGCTATACTCACAATATAAGCTAACAATATAATTGATGCTCCAGAAGAGGTTAAATCTCCTATCTTAAAATCTCCTGAAAAGGGACCTCCTGAAAAAGTGTTTCATGAAATATTTTCTCCTGAAGAGGAACAAGTATCTAAAAATAATGAGATCTCAATATATTTCATGAGTATTGGAGAAATTTTGGATAGAAATAAAACTATTGTTGATAACATATTTTTATATAAGATGATCCTTGACATTACCAGAAGTAATGAAAAAAGTGAGTCAAGAACCGTCGAAAAATGTCGACGTAAAAATGATTGCCCAAAATAGAAAATAGCAATTAAAACTGAATTAAACTCGCTAGCAAAGCGAGAAGTATTTGGACATATTTTCCAAACACCAAAATGTGTAATGCCTGTTGGATATAAGTAGGTATTTGTACGAAACGTAATGAGAAAAATGACATTGTGAGGTACAAAGTACGGCTTGTCGCACAAGATTTTCTGCAGAAACCTGTGATTGATTATGAAAAAACATATTCTCCCGTTATGGATGCAATCACATTCAGATTTTTGATTAATCTGGTTGTTACAAAAGGATTAGAAATGCGGTTGATGGATATGGTCATTGCATATTTATATGGATCCTTAGACCATGACATATATATGAAAATCCCTGAAAGATATAAAATGCCTGAAGCATCTACAAGTATTTCTAGAAGTATGTACTCTAGGAAATTTCAAAAATCTTTATATGGGTTAAAACAATCCGGACACATGTGGTATAATCGCCTAAACGAATATCTATTGAAAGAAGGATTTGAGAATAATTTTATATAGCCATGTGTTTTTATTAAGAAATCAGAATCCAGATATGCCATTATTGCGGTTTATGTTGATGATTTAAATATTGTGAGAATTTTTGAACAAATTTCAAGAACCACTACATATTTAAAGAATGAATTTGAAATGAAAGATCTTGACAAAACAAAATTTTGTCGTAGCTTGCAACTCGAGCACTTGCCAAATAGAATTTTTATTCATCAATCCATGTATACAGATCTTATTCCCTGAATACTCCAATGATTGTTCGATCACTTAATGTGAAAAATGATTCATTTCGTCCTTGTGATGATGATGAAGAAATTCTTGATCCTGAAATACCATATCTAAGTATAATTGGAGTTTTGATGTATCTTACAAATTACACTCAGCCTGATATTACATTCTCTGTTAATCTGTTTGCAAGATATAGTTTTGCACCAACTTGAAGGCATTTGAATGGCATTAAACATGTCTTTCGTTACATTCATGGTACGATTGATATGAGATTATTTTATCAACGTAGATTAAGTCCATAATTGATTGGATATGCAGATGTAAGTTATATTTCAGATCCACACAGAGGTAGATTTCAAACTGGATATTTATTTACTTATAGAGATACTGTCATATCATGAAGATCTGTCAATCAGACTCTATCTGTCACATCTTTAAATCACTCAGAGATCATTGCTATTCATGAAGCAAGTCGAGAGTGTATTTGACTAAAATCGGTAATTCAGAAAAAGTGTGGATTCCCCATGATCAATGATAGCCCAACAATTTTATATGAAGATAATATTGCTTGTATCACTCAAATCAGAGGTGGATATATCAAAGGTGACAAAACCAAACATATTTCACCTAAATTCTTTTATACTTACGAACTGCAGGAGAAATGTGAAATTGATGTCAAACAAATACGATTAAGTGATAATCTGACAGATTTATTCACAAAAACATTACCAACTGCGATATTCAAGAAGATTGTGCAGAATATTAGAATGTAAAAACTCAAAAATCTATCGACATGCCCTTTTTAAGGGGAGTAAATGTCTTGAAGACTTGTATTGATTGTACTCTTTTTTCTTCGCTAAAGTTTTATCTCACTGGATTTTTTTTGCAAGGTTTTAATGAGAAAATTTTAAAACATTTGAAGGTACATAAGAATACTGTACTCTTTTTTCTTTATCATTGGTTTTTCTTCCCACTGAGTTTTTCCTTGACAAAATTTTAATGAGACAGATTTTTTATGGATGATCATTTAAGAGGGAGTGATATAAAGTTAAGAATGGGGGGCATACCTCCCCCCACCTTCTTCCTTTTTCTCTCCTCTGGCCCCCTGTCCCCTTACATTATTTTTCTGAATGATTATTTTCCTTCTCTCTCCGTCCTCAATTCTCTATATAAAGAGAATTGAGAATGTTCATTTGTACAATGAAATATCAAAAAAGAAAAAGAAGAGAAGAGAAGAAAAGAAAGGAAAGAAAGAAGGAGAAGGAGAGAAAGAGAGAAAGAAAGAAATAGAAAAAATTCAATCATTAAAAAATAAAAAGTTCTACAATTTTCTTTTATAATAATAGTTTTTATTTTAGTTTTATAAAAAAAAAAAAAAATTTAAACTACGAATTAATTTTCTAGGGGTAAAATGGGACATGTACTCATTTCTCGTTTCTTATTCATTCTCGAATTTCCATTTCCGAGCTTCGGAAGGGAAACCATGAGCATGAAGCCATCGCAAGGTATCCAGAGCTCGCTCCCGGACGATATTGTCCTCCAAATCGTTTCATTACTTCAGGTTCAAATTTTCAACCTCTAATTAGTTTTCATCAATTTCTTTCGTTATCTTCAAAGTATGATCATTTGATTTTATTTTTGTTTACTTTTACAGGTACCGGATGTTTGTGCATTGGGTAGTTGCTGTCGGTTCTGGAGGGAGTCGTGTGAGTCTGACTGCATATGGGAGTTTCTTGCAAAGGAAAGATGGCCTTCTTTAAACCTCTTCAATCAGTCTTCTTCGTCCAGAACTCTCAGTTTAACCCAAGCCCCTATCTCCAAGGTTTCTCTATCTATTCATTCATTACTATCTAACGCAGTTACATATTTCTTTTTCTTTCTTGCTTCATTTTCTTATGTCTGATCATTCTAATTGGTTGGTTAAAGCATTTGTATCCCAGTTTTTGTCCCGTCATATTCAAGTTAAGCTTGTTAGGCTTAGGTTGTTTTCACAATTCATCTTTCGTTTCAACTCATCTGTGAAAACAAACGAGAACTTAGTCTTTTCCTCTATAGTTTTGGTGCTGTCCAAATTTATGGCTAAATGTTCATTAACTGGAGAATTCATATGCTCAGCAGCTGTGATTTTTATAATTTTGAGTCCTTAACATGCTGTATGAACCACCGTTTTTGGTTACGGTTCCAATTGGAACTTAAAATACTAACCCTCACATATGTATATGCCCACCCAAAAACTAAAGCGCTCACGTCAAGAATATTTGTTGATTTTCCCATGAATTACTCTCTGGTTGTCATTCCATTCCAGATGAATATATCAATACGGGTTTATGTTAAACAAAATTACCTGGTTTTCATTCAATGCCTTCTGATTAGCCTCTTTTCTTGGTTAGTTATCGAGGATCATGATTGATATATATCGCAGTCTCTCTCCACGGGTTTTTGTGGCGGTGAGATTGAGGTTATGTTTTGTATTAAAATCATAAGTGCTGTGCTAGGGATGGAGATGCTTTTACATAAAGAGGCACAAAGAGATCGCAGGAATGGTTGCTGTGGTAATCGAGTCCTTGGAAAAGTGCTTGCTGACTGGATCACTTGAGGTTGGAGACTATCTGAAAGCAGTTCAGGACTTGTGCACCATGCATCTTGGATTTAAGGATGTACAAATGCTCTTGTTCAAACGGCAGCATAATGTGCTGGTCAACTTGATTGGCTTGCATTACTGCATGCATTGGCTGGGCGAGCCGGTATTTACATCTTGGCCTGGCATGCTACTGGTTTATTACTTTGTATTGGTGTAAATTTTGTTTAGTTTTTGCACATGTAATCTGCTAATCTAAGGACGACGCAGGTTATTTGATTTTATTTCTGGAACTTGAATAAGCATCTGCTAGCTAAGGCAATATGCCTTGTAGAAACGAAGAATTGTCACGACAAATCATGACATTGCTCGTTTCTTGCCACTCGGTTGGGCATTTCACATTGGGATGCTGGATAAAATATTGGGTACTTAAGTTGCATATTAGCATCAGAGATTCAGAATCCTTTTTTTTTTTAAAGCAAAAACTCATTGGTTTGAGATGCTAAGTTTGTTTTGTTTGCATCAATGTGAAATAATCATAAAATTTATACCAGATTCTCGGATGATGGATTAAAAAATAAAAGGCATTCATGGTTAATACCTTTGGTCTCAGGAGAAAATTGGGGTTATGCAACTAATAACAATTTTGGAGTAGGCAGACTGACAGGCTTAGAATGAGCTTAAGTTAGCGATCATAAAAAACCAAAGCTTGAAGATGATGGCTTGTTAAACATGGACGAAGAATAACTCCATTCGGAGCTTTGGATTTAAAGTTGGCTTTGGATAGCCCATTCTACTTATGAGTTGAAACCCCTTATTTAGTAACTTAGAAATCCATTAACCCAAAAAACCCATGCCAGTCAGTTACTTGTTGGAAGTACATGCTTTTGATGCACGTTAAAGGTGAATCCTCTATTTTTGTTATTACCCGTTCTTCAATGCCCGAGTACAATTTGTTTTCTGTATATAATTTATGATTTAGCTTTGGATGGCCCAAATTCGGATTTTGATTTTGCAACAATTGGAAGTATATATGACTTGATATGTGATGTTAAAAGTCATAATTTGGCAGGGTGACAAAGTTGTTGAAGCACTTCAAAGTTGCAAGATTTCAAAGCGTGGAGTGTGCATCAAATGGTGGAAGCTTGGGCGATTGTTTTATGGCTTTCGCATGCGGGATGAGTATCATTCACGTTGTGTCTCTCTGGCAGATCTTGCATTGCCCAAAGAACAGGATGTTCTTCTAGTGCTTCAGCGAGGAGCCATTTATGAGGTTTTACGCGTTCAGATCTCTGCTGCTGATCCCCCATTCACTCCTTAAATCTTGCTAAAGCATACAAAGACAGGAGTGAGCAATGCAGAAAATTTGTTGTATATAACATTTATTATCTTGTAATTCTCGTTATAATGATACTTATATAATTTGATGTATGTACGTACATATTGATGTATTATCCATTTATCTTAGTCATGAAGTCTACCTTCCATGTCCGGAGTGTATAAAATGTTCTTTGGACAAATGTGATATGTACTATTTACAGGCAAGGCTTGGATTCAAATGTTTGATGAACTCCCCTGTTTGATCAGCTTATTAAAGGTTGTGTTTGGATAGTAAGTTGATCTTAAGATATTTTTGTGAATAATAGTAAAAAAGGAATAATAAAATATTGAATAGTAATAAATAATAGTGAAAAGTAAGTGAAAAATAATAATAATATAATAAATAATAAATATTCTTAAAATACTTCATTACCTAAACTAGTCTATACTTGAACAAAAATATTATGGACAAATGTCAGGGGTAAACGATGAACAAACGTTAACTGAAAACCAGTGGTGCTTGGTACTTGATATATATTGTACAATATCTATAAGTTAAAGAATGAAGAAATTAATTCGAAACTGAAAAAAATGAAAATCGTTTTGTTTATCATACCATATCAGTTGACGTTTGTCTACCGTTGTCCCTAACATTGCTCATACTTGAAAATCGGTAACTTGGGAGCAAAAGCTTTTTGGTAAATATCGCTATATTTATGAGAGTGAGAACTCTAGTGAAAGCTATAAAGGACATAACTCTGATGTCTGTTTCAATCAGAGGCAGAATCAGAAAATTTAGTTTGGAGGGATCAAGTTATAAAAAATATATATATATTAGGGTGCTCTTCTTCTAAGACAAATCTGAAAAGCATTTACATCTTTCCAAAATTTTATCTAAATTTTAACTAAAAGTTCCACTCCTTATAATTTTTTTTTAAAAAAATTTTATTCATCTTCAAAATTTTTTTTATGTCTCATTTTTTATATATTTTTCTCATTTATTAATATAATATTAACTTATTATTATAATTTTAATTATTTTATTTTATATTATAATATTATTTTTAATAAAACACAATAAACTAAAAGGTAAACAGTATTTTAGAGATGAATAGTAATCTCTCAAATATGGGAAATTACTATTCACAATATCAAACTCTCCCTTAACTTATTTTGATCCTCAAATAATAGAGTTTAACCCATGATAAGAAACAGGATAGGAGTACTTTAAAGCAAGAAAAAATAAATTCCGAATAGGTCTGAATAAATTATCCTTTTCTGTAAGTTTACACGAGGCCACAAATTAAATTTTAGTTACACGTCATCTCAACCCTCTTTTGAGTCCGTTCATATCCACCCATCGTTTAGATTCTACTGATCTGATAGGGTAGCACCACAACGACCATGGACGACCACTTCTCCTAAATTCCGGCCTCTCAGCTTGATTTTCTTTGCCTCTGACATTCCCCATTAAAATACAAGCTTTCGCTCTCTCATCAGCCTACCTGAACTTAAAAAAATGTCCCTTTGTTTCTCCAATTCATTAGTCACTCTTCATTTTCTGCCAAAAACTCAGAGCACGCGTTTATCTTCTCAATTCATCAACCAAATCCAGGTAAGCTCTATCCCTTATGCGCTACCAGCATCATCTCTAAAATTATCCAAACCCTTTGAATGTAGCACCCAAAAACTCAACCCCATTACAGTTTCAACGGTCCCAACCGTTGAAACCGCCCCATCTTCCTTCAGAGACAAAACCCCAAAAGATGTCAACATCTTGGTTGTCGGTTCAACTGGGTATATTGGAGCATTTGTGGTTAAAGAGTTAGTTAGTAGAGGATTTAATGTTATTGCCGTTGCCAGGGAAAATAGTGGGATTAGAGGTAAAAAGAGCAAGGAAGAGACTTTGAATCAGTTGAAGGGAGCCAATGTGTGCTTTTCTGATGTGACCCGTTTGGATTCTTTGAAAAAAACCTTGGAAAATTTAGGTATTTCTGTTGATGTTGTGGTCTCATGCCTAGCTAGCCGCAGTGGTGGTGTAAAGGATTCATGGAAAATTGACTATGAGGCAACAAAGAATAGTCTTGTTGCCGGTAGAAATCATGGGGCTTCCCATTTTGTATTGCTTTCTGCAATATGTGTGCAGAAACCCCTTCTTGAATTTCAGCGAGCCAAGCTGAAACTCGAGGCTGAGTTGATGAAAGAAGCCGAATTGGATAATGCCTTTACTTATAGTATTGTGAGGCCAACTGCATTCTTTAAAAGCTTGGGGGGTCAGGTTGAGTTGGTGAAAGATGGGAAGCCATATGTGATGTTTGGGGATGGGAAGTTGTGTGCTTGTAAACCAATTAGTGAGCCGGATTTGGCATCGTTCATTGTGGATTGTGTGTTGAGTAAGGATAAGATTAACCAGGTGCTGCCCATTGGGGGACCGGGAAAGGCGTTGACACCATTGGAGCAAGGGGAGACACTGTTTAAACTCTTAGGGAGAGAACCCAAATTCTTCAAGGTTCCAATTGGGATAATGGATTTTGCTATTGGAGTTCTTGATTTTCTAGTTAAGATCTTTCCTTCTATGGAAGATGCTGCTGAGTTTGGAAAAATTGGCAGATATTATGCAGCTGAAAGTATGTTGGTTTTTGATCCTGAAACTGGAGAGTACAGTGCAGAAAAAACGCCTAGCTATGGGAAAGACACATTGGAAGAATTCTTTGAGAAAGTACTGAGGGAGGGGATGGAAGGTCAGGAATTAGGGGAGCAAACAATTTTCTGAAGTCCCTTGATTCATCATTTAAGAGTTTGTATTATTTAAAAGCACATTTGGATCAACCAGTTTTGGGACACTGACTGTATTTTATGAGTCTCAAGTGCATTCCCATATAATAAATATTGGCATTGTCATATCATCTATTGTAAATGCAAATATAAAAACATTAGTGCTTCTGCTGAGATTTGCATATATGGTGGTCTGGTTGGATCTGCACCTAAAGGATATTCAAGGTGTGTTTCATATGAAATTTGGCACCTCATTTTTATCCTCTGCTTTTGTTACATAGTACATATCTTATCTGTAGACTCTATTATATAGGGGACCAAACTCATCAAAACCAAAAGGTTTTCAAATGCTCTCTTGTTCAATTACTGCTTCTAGTGGCAATTTGGACCCGAAACAATTCGGACTAAGTTTGTCTTAGATTCAACTGCATCAGCATAGCCTAGCCAGAGATCTTTTAGAAATCTGATTTGTCCACGTGTTCATTTCATTAGGCATTGATTAGCAGATTGTTGAGTTGAGTTGAAATGAATTAATTTTTTTACGAATAGTAGTGAATTGAGATAGTAGAGTTAGTTTTGTGATGCGAACCAAGTCGACTTTGGTTGCCATAGGCCTGGGACGTGATGCTCACAAGACATCATAGCTGTACAATATGTTTAACAGCCTAATAATACTAAGTACAAGTCTCAAATATACAATATTTTTACAAACATTTTGTAATAATACGAGTCCATAAAAAGAAAGTGAGTTTTTTACATTTTCTTATAATAGGGTCTACTTTTTTACATAAAAATTGTGCGACACTTATACATTTGTATACTGGTATATATTATTTCTCTTAATAGCCATGCATATGATGTTAGGAGTTGAACAATAAACCGTTTCGTAACATCTTTAGTTAATTTTCAAAGTCCCATACCGACCAAGTATAACGAGAAAGAAGCAGAGGCGATGCATAAAAGAAGCAGCAAGCTACCTAAAATTGCATACCTTTCTCGGCCTTTTGGCTAAGATCAAGTGTAGTATCTGTTCTTATCAGTTTAATATCTGATACGTGGTCCAATGGGCTACACGATATTAAATTAACTTTTTATAGGGGGAAGGCCTACCACAGCAGCTTGCTGCTGGGGTCTTCGAGCGTCGCCCATGCCTTGCACTACTGCAAGGGCCTGGCGCACCCCCCCACAAGTGCTTAGTTCAAAATTTTCGATTATATATCTTTTCTTTATTTTGCGTAATCTTATTTTCTACTGAATGTAATTTTTACTTTTCAGCAAAGAGTTTTAGAAGATGCGACCGTATTTTCTGTCTCTATTTGATAAATATATGCCATTTTTTATTATTGAAAATTTAATGTAAGTATTAGTATTTTCATTATTTATTATTATATTTATTGGTTTATTTATTGAGATGAAATTAAAATTTTAAAATATATTTTAAATTTATCATTTTATTTTTTTAAATTTTCACAAAAATATTTAATGTTTTCAAATTTCGAAATATATTTTTTCAAATATTAAAATAAAATTAATATTAAAAAAAATATATTATAATAGTATATATATATTTACTTTTATTTTATCTCATTTTTAAAAATAAAACAGGCCTTAGTTAACAAACCTGACTTTGGTTTCCTTCGGCTTGGACGTTATGGTCCACGATTTTGAGCGCTGGCATAAAAACCATATTTGAAAATCACAGCTGACCCTATGTGGGTGTTTGTTAAGTTGTTAACAATTCACATATTTTTGTGGTGTAAAAAGGTAAGGGGAACTAAGATTTGGTGTCCGGCGGAGCGACTGATAAATATGCAGCATGTATTCGTATATATTTTTTGTACGTGATTATATAAAAAAAAATTATATATTATAAAATTATATAAAAAAATATCTAGAAATTATCTTATAAAATAATTAATCACATGATTTTCTTAGTTCACTAAAGAACTATATATATATATATATAAATATATAAAACCAAACTGAAATGTCATTTTAGGATTTTCGATTAAAAGAAATTGAAATGTCTTCTGAAGAGTTTTTCCTTTAAACTAAAATGTCATCTTAGAATGACCTTATTTGAGGGGGAAAATAATTAAAAATAAAAGAACATGTAACCAAGCTAAACAAAAGCCTGTGTGTGCTGTATCATTGAATTCTTTTCTTCAACAAGGAGTTATTAAATCGATTGAGGGGATGCTTGGATTGAGAAGTGGGTTGAGCTCATCTCAACTCACTTCCATTTTATCATTATATTTTTATAATTTTTTATTAAAAACATAAATTTCTATACACCTTTTTTAAATCCCAATACACCTTTTTCAAATTCCAACACACATTTTTTAAATTTTAAAATAATAATAATATTAAAAAATAAATTAAACTCATCTCCGAATTCAAGCGAGGCCTGAGAGCCTCTGTACGTCGAGTTCTACATGGACACGTGCACAAGATTGGTTTGCCTATGTAGCCGTCGCTTTCTCCTCCAGGTCGCGTTGGTAGTCACCCCTATTGTCCTGTCCAAGAAAAGACGGAATTCTTTTATTCAAGAAGTATAATACGGTTTAATACAAAAAGAAATGATAAGATATCATCGATTTGAACCTAAACAAACCGAACAGTGCACACCAAATATATATACAAAGGTATATCGATTAAATATTTTACTTTTGGTGTCTATGGTGTTTGGATAGACTCTCGAGTTTTGTGCCTTCTTTTGTTTTTGTTTTTGTTATTGCTTTCTTTCAATCTCAAATAAAAGAAATGTTTTTACTTTCTCTTAAATTACCATGTGAGTTAGATTTGTTTTAGTATGTCAATGGACTTGGAAATATTTGAATGATACATCGTGTGTAGTGTTGGGGGGCAATCTTAAATATTTTAAGAATATTTAAACTTAAAATTGTATTTATACAAAATATAGAGATTAATTTTTAAAATTTTTATTGCCCCCAATCTACAACACAGTTTCACCCCTCTGCTAATATGATGAGCAAGTTTAATAGCGCTATTAGACAAGCAACATAAAACATATGATGGGACTTGTACAGTAAGCTGTTAATCTTTTGTTAATCTTCAAAGTCCCATACGGTCTAAGCATGGCGAGAAAGAAGTAGAGGCGAGCTATAAAAGAAGCAGCAAGCCACCAGAAAATGCATACCTTTCTCGGCCTTTTGGCTAAGATCAAGTGTAGTATCTGTTCTTATCAGTTTAATATCTGATACGTGGCCCAATGGGCCACACGATATTAAATTAATTTTTCTAGGGGGAAGGCCCACCACAGTAGCCTGCTGCTCTGGGGTCTTCGAGCGTCGCTCATGTGTTGCACTACTGCAAGGGCCTGGCGCACCCCCCTCAATTGTGTTGTTCAAAATTTTCCATCTTTTCTTCACCCTGCATCATGTTATTTTCATCTGAGTTACTTCTATTTTTTTTGTGAAATTGCAACAGTAAGGTTTTGATGTGGACTCTATTAAGAAAAGGAAAATTTAATTTCAAGAAGCAATATGGTTAGTTAAAAATTCAGATTCTAATCAGGTTTGTTTTGAAAACTCATCTCAACTTATTTTTATTTTATCATTACATTTTTATAATTTTTTATACAAAATACAAAATCTTAATACACATTTTTTAAATCTCAAAATAATAATAGTATTAAAAAATAAATTAAACTCATCTCAACTCATCTCATTTTTGAATTCAAACAAGACCTGAAAGTCTAAATGTTTGTAGCTGCTTTATTCAAAGTGGTTAAATTAAATGTTCGTAACTGCTTTATTCAAACAAGAGTGATTTATTATTAAAAATAATTAATTTATTTCATGTAGATTCTATTTTTTTAAAGTAGTTAATGTAACATTTTAATGGAAGGTCTACACTATATAATCTATGGATACTTTAAAAAAATTAGTTAATAATATAATTAGAGCCTCATTGAAATCTTATAACAAGCTAGAATTTTTTATTTTTAAGCAATGTAGGATCTCATATATCACCTATATTATTATTCTCATATGGGTTATTACAATTAAATTACGATTGTGTAATTCACAATTGCACATATATTTGTGCTCCAAAACATAAAATTGTGAAAAAATATATGATTCCATTGTTTTTTTTCATTCCATAACAAGCATTTTTGTTTCAAATAATAGTCATTAAAACAAAAAAAAGGCCCGACAAGGTACTGACTTGGCCAGGCTTTGAAATTTTAAAAAAGAAAAAAATAGTCATTATTTAAAAAATTACCTTAAGGGCATCTTTATTGATCTCATTAAGAGACTCATCAAACACAAATTTAATGATTTATATTAAAAACTATTCTACATTGATCTCATCAAAATGTATTTTTTCAATTTTAAGTTATATTGATGTTTGAGAAACCTTTCAAATTTGAAGAGTTACTATTTACCCTTCATCTTATGATTTTAATATAATTTATTTTTCCTATACCTTTCTCTCATTTTCTTTTTATTCTCTATAAAATGAATGTGTTTATTAAATTTTTTTAATTCTAGTTTTATTAACAATTGTTGAAATAATAATTTAAGTATCAAATTAAATTATTAACATACATATAGTTAATATAATTATAAAATATTTGAGAAATTTTAAAAATACTTTTTAAAAATATTATTATATTATTATTTTGATGAATCTAATGATGAATTTAATGTAGAGTTATGGTGAGTATGGTATGTTCATTTTATCAAATTTATACTTCTCCTTAAATTTTAATGATTTCTTTAATGAGATCATTACGTATAGAATTTTTTAAGAAGATAGCGCGTTTTCAACTTTTTTTTAATGGAATCTATTCCAAACACTTATGTGATAGCTTTTTACTTCGACAGGATACACAAATCTAACGAAAAAACAGGTAGTTATTGAAAAAAGATGTTTTATTTTGTGAGAATCAAGAGTATCACTTAATATGAAGAAATCTTTATTTTTAATTATAATTATTTAATGAAAATAGTACATATTTGAATTTTGAAAATAAAGGTAGAGGCTTTGGTGTGCAGATCGGTCTGCAAACGTCGCTTGTATGTAATAAAATTCTTAGAGAAATGAGGAGTTTAATATAAATAAGTTTGGAATAAATCGGGATAAAATTATTTTAAAATTTTATAAATATATGCCATTTTATATTATTGTAATTGAATATAAATATTAGTATTTTGATTATTTAATATTTCAAACAAGTCATGATACGTATAAATCTTCTAAGAGCATTAGCATTAGGTCCATCAAATGATTTATCAAATATAAATTTGATATTTTTATTAAAAAATTTCTATATTAGATCATCAAATCTCTTAATGTGTAATTTTGAGTTACAGTAAATTTTTACAATCTTTTATATTTGAAGGACTACTATTTATATTCTAAATAAATACTTTTATATATTTTATTCTTCTATTTTATTTTCCTCATTTTCTCTTTCTTATTTTCTTATTTGGTTGAAAAATAATTATTTAAGTAATTATTTGGTTGACGATTTTGGTTGAAAAAAATTAATTTTTTAACAAGAAATTAAAAAATATTTTTTCAAAATTTGGTTGAAAAGTAATTATTTAAGTATCAGATTATATTATTAATATTATAATTATAAAATATAAAAAAATATTTAAATATATTTTTATTAAAAAATATTATTATATTATTATTTTGATAGATCTAATGATAAATCCAATATAGAGTTATAGACTTAGAAGTTTAATAGATCTATCAAAATTGTACTTGCATTCAAATTTTGAAGAATCATTTAATATATCTAATGCTAATGCTCTAATACTACTTATCAAAACGACGATCAGTTTAACACCCAACTTAATCATTACACATTCTAATTTTGTTCCGAAACAATGTTCTACAATTTAGTGCATGAAATGAACTTTTTTCTTATTTCAAATTTTCACCATGAAACTTAAATGAAAATATTCCAAATTTAACACTTTTAAAGCACCCAAATCACAAGGAGCTAGCTTTGTACAAAGAACATCAAAGAGTTTACAGGAACAAGTACAGAAGCTCAATCAATTAAATCACAGAAGACTTATAATTAAAAACTAGTTACAGAGAGAGACAAGATAGGCAGCAGAAACCAAGTACTGAACAAACACGAAGTACTGGACAACATTTAAAATGTAGAAGCCCCCTAAATATACACAAACAGCCACAATTTTTTTCAGATTTTGGGTTTGAATCACAGGTAGGCATGCACTAGTACTACTTGTGGATCCGAGCGTGAAGGGAGAAGATGGAGAGCCAAGTGAGAAAGACAAGGATGACGCAGGCAAACAAGGAGACAGCAAGTGATCCCCCCAAATGTTGGCAAAACTTGTCGTAAGTGGAACACACCTTAATCCAACCAACGTGCTTGTTTCCTTTCAGCCCCACATATGCAACGCCTCCAGCACTCCCTGTTGCTGATGCTACTATCCCCAATATCAGCTGCACTACCACCATTTGAATGAATTTATCTAGTTATATATGAAGCTTCTTCTTGTGATCAGTATTAACTTCTACTCGTCATTACTTTATCATGTATCATCCTCTCATCATTTCATGACGTAGTATTAAATAATTAGAGATTGTTTATTATGTTTCATTTCATGTAAATCTATTATTAATGTCATATCAAAGAATATTAAGAAGATTGTGATGATAAAAATAATGATAAATAGATTTTAATTTCCTTCTTCTAATTCATCTATAAGTTTGCTTTTTATCCGATAAGCATATGAGAAGTATATACTCATTACAGAAACATGTGCTTCTCAAATATTTAAGAGACACAAGACATTTTTTTTTTAATTAGACCTTTGAAAGAGAATCTACTTATCAGGGGCTTAATAAATCTATGCCATTTTTATAGGTAGATTTGAGGAAACAATTAAGAGAAAAGCTCCATCCTTCCATGAATATATATATATATATAGAGAGAGAGAGAGAGAGAGAGAGAGAGAGAGAGAGAGAGAGAGAGAGAGAGAGAGGTTACCACATCCAAGAATGCAAAATGGAGGAGGTATTTAGTTTGCAAGTTAGGTTTGGAGAGAACCGAGATTGATGCCAATATTGTAATGAGACCATAAAGGCCAGCGATCGACAGTGCCACCACGTAGTATCTGCAAGTACGGTCATATATATGTGAAATCAATAATTAGTATTGCCCTTCAATTTGTCAATGGTCATAGCATCATGAAGGGAATGGATTACATGTCAGCTTCTTCCATATTATTATTTGTGACAAAAGTACTCTAGATGGTTCCATATATAAAAAACAAGAAATATTTTAGCCATAAAAATATTTTACAAAAATAAATTTATAAATTGACGTAATTTGATATAACATATTAAATTATAAAATTATTTTTATTATAAAATATATCTATTATATTGTATACCATTACCTCAATTCATAAATTTATTTTTAACAAATCTTTATGGCTATAACACTTCCGGTAAACTCAAATCATTTATACACGCATACATATGCATATATATATATATAGTAGTGTAATCGATATAATTTGGTTCAATTTTAGATAAATTTTGAGACTAAATTGGTATACACCATTTTTACATTTTCAATAACCGATCTCACACCAATTACTCTCTTAAATCGGTCATTTTGATTTTACCGATTCAATTTGAGCTTTTGATTTTAAAACAATTCTAATTTGTCAATAAAAATATCAATTTGTTTCAAAATTTATCCAAAATCAGACTAAACCAGACCGTTTATACCTCTAAATTAAAGACTAAGTTATAAATTTTATGATATAACATTATGATATAACATTATTTTATTATAATTATAAATTATATATAGTATTAAAAATTAAATTAAAATATATAAATATGTGAATCAGTCCGAGTCGATCTTAAAAATATAAAACTGATACCGGACTAGATTTGGATTTGGCCAATTTTTAACATAAAGAAATCGATGTCGGACAGATCGGTCCAAAGCCAGACCAGATCAACCGTCTGGACTGATTTTTTAATTTTTCGATAAATTTTTACAACCCTATATACATATGAAGGGTAAGAATACAAAACTATCAGTTAGGATGATCTTGTTGATTACCAATTATAAGAAGTTGATGCTAAAAGCACTGGAAATCGGGGGCTGATCAAACCGGGAAACTAATTCATATGGGGATACAATGCTAAATTTATAAAAATGTTTGTTTTTGGTAATATTTTATTCTTATCCGGTTTATCATTCATAAAAAATAAAAATCTACGAGTTTTTTTGAACATTTTATTTAGATTTTGGCTCAGATCAGTTAAAAAAAAAAAATCATTGAATATGTCTTGTTGTATAAATGATCAACGGGTGAGACTGATTGAGATAAACAAATATATATGGCGCTACTTGCTAGGAAAATTAAGTTCTCGTTTGTATTAGAAATAAGATAAAATAAGATAAATTAAAATTAAAATTAAAATTAAAATTAAATTAAAAATTAAAAATATATAATAATAAAATAGAAATAACTTAACTCTATTCAATTCAAATGAGGCCTAAATTTTGTAACTTTTAATTAGTTAAAGTTGTCTTTAAAATGAAAGAAATAATATTATATACAATTGTAAAGCTGCGTTTTAAAAAAAAATTAATTTTTTTTACGTAAATTTTATATACATCTATTTTTTTTAAATGACTATACGTCGCTTATAACGACTGTAATTTTTCAAAGAGACATGGATGCAACTCACATAAAAGCAGGGGAGTGATTGAACTTGGCTTCGCGATCTCCAAAGCCAGGAACCCACTTCGTTTGGTCGCTGGTGACTATAACGACGACACCAGTCACCGCCGCGGCAAATAGCAACACCCTGAGGGCCACATCAACCACAAAATAGTTCACGACGGCTGGACCATCTCCTCTGGGTGGCGCCGGCGGCGGGACTCCCTTCCCATATTCCGGGTCGGACTTAGTATCAGCGCTGGAAGCCATGAATATTGATCTTTAAGCTAGGGTGAGTAAGCTGCTTCTGGTGCTGTATAATATATAGATGGAGGTTGAATATTTTGGATAAGCGAAAGATGATCAACAATATATGCGTGTGTATGTGTATATATATATATATATATATATTATATGTCTAAGATCATATTGTTCTGGAAACAGAGCAAAAATGTCTGAAAATTTATAAAACAATTGAAGTTGGGGTTCCCCTCACGCCAAGTGATCATCGAGTTTGGTTTGAACGCTGTCTTGTCATGAGACGCCGCCAGCTTTCTTATTGTCTTATACATACAGATGGACCCGTTTTCTGTTTTTCCATGCAAAATAATGTCAAGTGTGAAGAAAATGTGGGATGTTTTCGCTTTCAGGAAGGCTGGTTGACGAGAAACTTGTGTGGATTAATATATAAATATATATTCCCATTTATTTATTTATTTGATGGTGATTGTTATGTTGTTTTTCTTTTTTCTTGCAGACTTGGGCTTAAACCAGAAGTGACTAGAAGATTTTGCCACCTACTTGAATATTATCTATAAGAGGAGACTCTGACATATTGGATTTTATTGAGATATGGTTGAATGTAAATAAATTAAATTATGTGTTTAAATATATGAGTTGAGATAAATATAATTTTTTTATTATAAATTGAAAAAATAGTGGATCCAATAAATGATTATTATGAGATGTGTTGAATTGAATTTGTGTTCCAAAGATGGCCTTTATCTACAAAACAAAGTCTCGTAAAAGTAAACTTCTAAACTGGGAATGGTTTAATGACGTGATACATTAATCTTACTTTTTAGTAAACATAAGTTTATAATATAATATACTATATTAAATTATGTCAATTTTTAGATTTATATTTGCATTTAAGCTTTAGTGACAATTTAAAATTATGACGATCTCCAAATCATCACTAAAACTCATTTTCTATGATAATTTCTTGAAATTGTCCCTAAAGATAACTGATGAATTCTTTTATGTTTAAATTTAGATGATTTTTCACTCGAATATTGAGTGCAAATTTCAAATGATAAGATTAAGTACATTTGAACGTGCATATTTCTGGTGCCAATATTTGAATTATATTAAAGAACGTTCGAACATCTAGATTAAATTAAAAAAAAACTTTTACACCTTATTTTAACACATTTAGTATTTTATTTTAAATTTTTTTATTTGCTTAATAGTGTAGGATTTGATTATTGGTACATTGATAATATTTTTTTAAAATATTTTTAAATAATTAAAATATGAATAAAAAATATATAAAGAAATTAAAATAATAATTTTTTTACATTCGAATTCTAGCGGGACCTTCTTAATATTATACAAATTTTATACTCCATTGAATTATAAAATAATTTAATCTGTGAAAGATATAAAATGCAATGATTTAAAATTAAATTAAAAAAGCTAAATATTATATACATTACATGAATAGTTGGTCTAGTACATAAATTAAAAATAAAATATAAAAAGATTAAAAAAATTCAAAAAATCACTGGATTACAGGTTGTTTTTTAATGATGTGATCTCAACAACCAAAATCTCAACCTTGACATGCAAAGTGTCTACATCAGTGGACAACTGCTCCATATGCTCATCCACATGCGTAGTGATCGCAGTAGTCTGTGTAGTAAACTACTAGTCGATATGCACAGTGATCGCGATAGTCTGTGCAGTGATCTATCAGTCAATATGTGTTTGCAGCTGTCCCAAAATGAAGGCCATCCAAGCAGGTGGCACCTCCCCACCCGCAGCATGTCCCTTTTGAAGCTATTGACTAGTATCAGCAATGTTAGCAGGATCTCTCATACCTATCTGACACTAGGGAGGTGGAACCAGATCTGCTATAGGAGGAGGCACACGCCTCCTCTGCCCCTAACTCCGGTTATCCGTGTGGATGTCGATAGGGCCTATATGCTGCCGCACTGTGTGTGCCAGGAGATCCACGTTATGTGCGCCAGGAGATCCACGTTATGTGCAACGATTAGATGTAACATTCGAAAGAAACCCTCGAGCGCACTCTGCCAGAGCATGTCTAGCATCTTGTGCGCCTCCTGGTCTCTACCAGTGAGAATATAGAAATTATCATCCCGCTGAAGACCCTCTTGCTCGAATCCAGTATTGTTGCCTGAGTTGAGTTCAACGTGGTGATAGCTTGTAAAGTGAATTGGGCCAGTCTGGGATGCCACCATGCCAGCATCAGCATCTAGCAGCAGAGCCGGTGCAGCAGCTGCATCCTCCATCAGGTCAGTAGCTACAGACTGTGGTTGCGGACACGAAATCTACAATAGGTCGACGATGACATTAGCTGAGATCGTCAGCTGCACTCCGTGAACCTCGATCACATGGGAATTCGCATTGAACGATATAGTGGATATGGCCACATAGAACTCGTGGACCATACTCGGGTAAATGGTACCCCTCAGTGAGCATATCGGGGCCCTATCCACAAATACAAACCTGAGACTTCTCCCTTACTAGTATAACAAGTTAAACTCATTAATCGTAACCGCCCGCTTCGGTGTAATTGTGCGGGCCTCGATACAGGTAGCCTCCCGTGAGACTCCTTTCTAGCCTTTCTTCCTTGTAGTTCTTGATTGTTGAATTATATATATCTGCACAAATGAGATAAAAATTAGAAGAAATAAGAATTAAATTAAGGAACAATATTTGGAAAGCAGAAAATGTAATTTTTAAAAGAGATCTGTGAATATGTTTGAATGGACACAAGATACGTTCAAACATGACTTTGGTTTCCAACGTTGCAAACAGTTACATTCAAACGTATCATGTGTACGTTTGAATGTGACCATTCGTATTCCAACATTGCCTAAGTAATGTTCTAACATAACAAATTGACATTAGAACATAACGGTTGGTCTTTGAACGTGACTCTTAGACTTCTAATATTTGAAAAGTCACATTCGAACATACACAAGTTACGTTTGAATGTGACTTTTCATCTTCCTAAATTCAAATATTTACATTTCCATATGTAAAAATGAGAATGACTGAGTCGACTCAGCCATTCTTGAAACTCCATTTTATGGAGTTGTAGGGTTAAAAGTCACCGTAGAAATGAATTACATACTTCAAAGAATCTTTCTACGGTGACCTTTTGGCCAATAGAGACCCGTGGTAGCCAGAAAATCAACTTAAAATTTCGACTATCACATTTTTTTAAAACTAAAAAATTCTAACATTTATGAATAAAAACACCTCAAAATAGTGGCATTAGAGTTCCCTACCTTTTGGTGACGGTTGCGGTGGCTTTAGGGACGGTTATGGTATTGTTTGTGATTGAGAGAATTTTGAGTTTTTTCGAGAAATGTCAAACTGCTATTGAGACCACTGTTTCTATGGACTTAGTTTGAACGCTCTTTAATGAACATTCGCACGTTACATATAAACTATTTGAACGTTTAAACGTAATAACCAAACTTTCGAATGTCATCTTGCTTATGTTCGAATGTATAGTTAAGCATTTTGTTTTCCAAGTATACACTAAATTTGGATGTACACATGATACGTTCTCTAAGGTGTGAGAACAACGTTCGAACGTTAATAAGACACATTTGAACGTAATTTTGTATTTTTAAATTGAACTTGAAATTATATTATAATATATTATAACACAATTAAATATATTATGTTATATACTCTAAAACATGACTAAAATATATTGTGTAAATACTATAATGTTATATATTATATAATGTATTAAATAACATTCCTATAGTCAACATGCTATAATACTATAACACTACGTATTATATAGTGTTACTATAGTAGATAAAATATATAAAGTGATATTTAAAATATAATTAGTTAACACTATATAATATTATAGTGTTAAGTATTATATAGTATTAATTATAGTGTTACAACACTAAGTAACTTAACATGCAACACTATATAATACTTAACACCATAATATTGTATAGTGCTAACTATATCATTACTATATTATATAAAACAAGAGTAATATATAATATTATAATACTATAGTTAAATATAGTAATGTAGTTCTATTTTTTATATTTACTATAATCTTGCTAAATATTTTTAATATTTTTTGGTTTGATAAATATAGTAATATGTAGATTTTATCATAAAAAAGTAAAAAAAAAAAAACGTTCAAATGTCACCTAGTTACATTTAAACATTTCAAAAATAGTGTAGGAAAATTTTCACACTTTTTAGAAAGTTTGAATGTAATTTTCTAACATTCAAAATTTTGTTTACAATTTAGGATTTTTTCTAGCATTTTAATAAACGTTTGAACGTTAATTCGTGACATTCGAATGGTTACAATATCACCTTCGAATGTTTTGAGGGAATTTAAGTACGTTTGAACGTTAGGATTGTAACATTCAAACGTTTTTAAAAATTTCAGACAAATTCAAATATAGACACGGGATGAAGCCAGAAACACATTTCTGGCTTATCTTGTACGTGAGAGAGTGAGAGAGAGAGAGAGAGAGAGAGAGAGAGAGAGAGAGTGAGTGAGAGTTTGGAGTTTAAAGAAGTTTTGCTCTTCAAAAGTAATTTTTCTAGCTTATTTTTTACATTATTGTTTCTCCATATTTATTGATTTCTCTTGTAATTTTTAGTATATAATAATCTCAATAGCTCATTGTGTATTTTTTAAAAAATTGGTAGTGTAGAAGTTAAAAATGATAGAATCTTTGTGAAGAAATTTTATTACATTTGCTAAGTATATTTCTTAATTACTTACTATGAATTTTTTGATTTGTTTATAGTTATATATGTTATATTTGTGTATTTATTTAATTATGAAATTTGAGAAGCATGTATTCTTGGATGCTTTTTGTGTGTGTTTTTTGTATGTTTTCTTTGTGCATATTGTATTTTTTGTATTATTTTAGTAATAGGAGTTTGCAAATATGTTGGGGGATTATTTGAATGTATTTTATGATTTTTTGAATGTTGGTATACTATTTTGTATAAATTTTTTCAATTGCATGTATGTATATTTTAGGATTTGTTTATTATTGGGTATGTTATATTTGTGCATTTTTTTAAATTTTTGAGTGATTAAAAATATTGGGTGATTGTGCATATTTGGTCATTGTGTAAATTAGATTTTGTGGGAATGATTGTGCATATTAGGTTATTTTGTTTATTTATCTAGTAATGAAAATTTTCAAACATGTTGGATGATTATTTGAATGTGTTTTATGATAATTTGAATGTGAGGCATATTATTTTATGTCAATTTTCCAAGCATATTAGATATGATAATTCGTGCCTCTTTTTTAAGCATGTACTAAATACCATTTTCTTCAATTTGTTTGAATGAATAATATTTAGGACATACACTAAATAATATTTTGCTCACTTTTCCAAACCCCAAATCTCAAATCCTAAACTTCAAATTCTAAACCTTAAACCCCAAAACATAAACTCCAAACCCCAAATCCTAAACCCTAAATCTCAAATCTCAAATCCCAAACTCTAAACCCTAAACCCTAAATCCCAAATCCTGTATTTTTTTCCCTCAGTAAGTATATAATATTACTTAAATTCACCTTTTAGGATGAACTAGATCTCGATTTTACTCATACCGAAGATGCGAGAACTGTGAATGGGCTGATGACTATATTATTCCGACGTCATAAGGGCCGATGTCATGAGTATTTCAAGAAATTTCAGACATTGGAAGATGCTGTGAAGTTCAATTTTCAGAATATAAAGTTAGATAAATGAGTGAAGTATTGTGATTTTTTTGCAAGTCCTTATTATCAGGTATTCTAAATTTGTTAGTTATTTATATTTGTATCTATTCTAAATTAATAATAACATTATTAATTAATTTTGTAAAACTTAAGTTCGACGAATACACATAATAGATTCTTACTGTCCACTATCATGCTGGTTTAAGGTCGTTTCATCGTCTTACTAATAAAATAGTAATTAATAACTTATAGAAATTTATTTATTTTTTTGATATTTAATGTTATTTAATTACTAATATTAAATTTCTTAATTGCTAATATGTCTTTGTTAAAAACATGATAATCCTGAATTTTTTTTCATCATTCATGTCTATGCTGCTGCTCATACTAATAAATTTAGTGAATGGATGGATCCTGCCGCTACAAAAAATTATGTAAGTGATATTAATTTTGTTAAATAAATTATGTAATATTTGAATAATTTATTTTTATTCACATTTCACTTAATTGTATTGCTTAATGTGTGTTTTCTTTCAAATTGCTGGATTGAGTGTTGGAGATACATTCAACTTCTGGGGAATCTTCTTTTAGTAATATAAACATATTTATGGAAGTACTCGGGGCCAAATCTAGCATGGTCAGAGGTTTGAGACGTTCAGTCAAGCATTCAGCTGGTTCATCATCCTTCATGAGTTTTTCGACTTCAAAAATTAATAATCTCACAAAAAATTTAGAAGCAGCATGACGAGAAAATGAGATTATGAGGTCAAAAGAGTAGGAGTTGGAGTCTCTCTTGAAGCGAGATTTTGATCTAGAGACACGTGTGTAGGAGTAGCAGAGAAAACATGAGGAAATAATGCGCACTGCAGTCCAAGAATAAGTGCAGAGGGAGATGGCAGCCTTATAGAGCGTGTTATGTCACTACAGTAGGATCACGGTGGACGAAGAATAAAAAAAGAGATAAGATTTTATCATTTTTTTATTATTTATAATTTTTAATATTTAACTTTAATATGCTATAAGACATTGTAAGTTATTAAATTGATTATATAACATGATACAATTTATATGTTTTTTAATTTTATTAAAATTTATCATTTCTGACAAGTATATTCGAATGTACTCATTAAACATTCAAACCTTTATTCAAACTGCATTCGAATATACCACACGACGTTCAAATGAACTTGAACTTACCAAAACGTTCGAAAGTTTACAAAATTAACATTTGAATATTCGACAAAACATTTGAATGTTTATCAAATTACCATTTGAACTTACTCAAACGTAATGTTCAAACGTTGTTTTAGAAACATCAGAACGTCAAAATTACTTTCATATGTGACTAACGTTCGAATGACAATACTAACGTTTGAACGTAAGAAAAATGAACAAAATAATATGTCGTTTGAATGTCAGTTACATGAGTTTACGTTCGAACGATATATTGTACATTCGAATATGATTTTTAATGGCACATTTGAATCGTCACTAACGATTTTAACATTCGAACAATATATCGAACGAAAAGGCATCAATCGTCATAAAAAATACTTTTTATGATGGTTAAACAGTAAAATATCACATTTACTTATCTCTAACATATTTACTGTAACGGTTGTTATGACGATTTTTAACTATCACTAAAATCTTTCGTGATGTTTTGATTATTTTTTGTGATGCTTTTGTGTGTCACTAAAACCCAATTGTGTTATAGTGTTTTATGAGTAAAACAATTATCTTCTTTAAAACCCACCCTTGAAATTTAGAGAAATAATTTTAGGTGAGCAAAGCTTAGATGCTATAATAATTAAGACTAATGAAAGTGTGATATATACTTGAGTCACCGATACTAAATTGGGTTAGATTAATGAAAACTTGGGGCTCGTTTGTTTTTATAGATGAGATCATATAATATGAGATAAAAGTTAAAAGAAAAATAAAATATTATTATAAAATATTTTTTTAATATTAGTTTTGTTTTGAAATTTAAAAATTTTGTTTTAAAATTTGAAAAAAATTAAATTATTTATTTTATTTTGTATGAAAATTTAAAAAAATATAATAATAAATTTAAGATAAGATAATTTGAAAAAAGAAACCCGACCTAAGTTTCCACAATAGTTTTGTTTACGTACTTTTGCTTTGCAACGTCCCTCGACTAAACTATAAGAAAATGCATGTTATGCGTCAAAGAAGGTGGCCAATTAGTTCAGATCGATCCAGGAACAGTTTATATTTGAAAAATAAAAAATTCTGACCCTTCAACAAAATAGGAATAAGAGCATTCTTATTAAATTAACTAAAAGTCAAATTCAATAAATTTTTGAACAATCAACCTTATTTTCATTCTATATTGAATTAGTCAAAAGTTAAATTTTTAAGTATAGTGAATAATAAAATAAAAAATAATATCAAATATAGCAAGTTTCAAAATTGGCCAAATTTTTATTTTATTATTTTATTATTTTTCTTATCTTACTCTCTCATCCTTTTATTATTTAATAAAAAAATAGTTAGATGAAAAATAAATAGAAATTATTATTTTTTAAATATTGATTACTAATTTAATTTAAATATAATATAATTATTATTTGTTTTTTTAAACTCATAATTTAATCAAAATATAATTATTAATTAATATATAATAGATAGAATAGTCAGATATGATAAAATTAATTAATTTTATAATTACAAATAATAAAAAAAATAAGAATTATATATTATTCATTGTTATGTATATTTATAAATAGATAATTCAATATACAGATTTAATGTGAATAATTAAAGTTAAAAGTTAATTATATTATTTTATTATTATCATTTTAAAAAATAACCATTTTAATATGAGATTTATATAAATGGAATCATCAAAAACTAAAATTTAAATCTTATTAACTAAAATTATATTATAACAATAACCAATCCAACGAAAATACTTCAAGAATTCGATGATTTAATTAAGTAAGCCGACATGTTGGAAAATTTGGTGAGGACCTACAGATCGATATTCCTGCACCTTGGCTATATATATAAAAGCTTTAGCAGACATCGTCACATTAGGTACAGTTTGCTTTTTCATTATAGTTATATGTTTAGGTTTGATTCGGATAAAGAGAGGAGATGTTATTTTAAATTTATTATTATATTATTTTAAATTTTTATATAAAATATAATTTTTAATATAATTTTTTCAAATTTTAATATAATTTTTTCAAGTTCTAAAATAATTATAATAATAATAAAATAATATTTTATTTAATTTTTAAAACTTATATCAATTCATCTCTTCTCATCTTACAATCTAAGTCTTTTTTGTGTATATAATCCATTTAATTGTTTGAGTTAGAGCACTCACATTTCCTCTCATAAATTCTCCAAATTTAATAAAAAATTCCACTCTTTATAATTTTTTCCTAAATTTTAACTATCTTCAAAAAATTTCTTACATCTTATTTTTTATATTTTTTTTCTCATTTATTAAAATAATAATAATTTTTTATTTTTAATTACTTTTTCTATTATTTTATTTCACATCATAAAACTACTTACTATAAAATATATTATTTTTTAGCTTTAGTTATTATTTTTTTATATTTTTTTAGCTTCCATATCCGGTCTCCCATTATGGGGATTTAAGTTACCTACATAAACAGTACTCTCCAGTGCATCAAGTTTAAAATGGAAATAATAACTAAAACAGTGAAATGAGAGGCCAAATATAAGTGCTCTAATGGGTTCACATAAAAGCTAGCTAAAGTATTGTTCCATCAAGTACTGCAGTCAGTCATGATTTCACAAAAATAAATTTATAAATTAATATAAAATTTATATGATATGTTATTTTATTTTATAATAAAAAATAATTTTATATCTAACGTATCACATCAAATAAGGTTAGTTTATATATTTATTTTTATGAAGATTTCTTTATCATTAAAACTTATATATCCTTTAGCTGCTGAATTTATAGTCCAAATTGAAGGTTGAACGAAGAAGTAGTCCATGAAAATGACAAAACCCATTTCATATTCTATAGAATAGCGTCCATCATCCATTTATCACTCATTAATTAGGCGTCATGAGATTCATCCACGACCAACTCTCAAGAATAAACTATTCAATGATCATTAAAATTTGATGCGTTTAGTCTGTCACATTGAAGTCTATGAAGGGATCATATAAATTAGTAATTCATTTGAGAGAGATTTTTTTATATTAATTTTTCTGCGTCAGAAATGATATGCGGAGGAATAATCCTACATTATTTCTAAACAAAATTTGGATATATTTATAAAAAATAAATAATTTTTTCTTATTGAAGATATTTTATAAGATAATTTAAGTCTATAAATTTTTTTATAATATCAAAATTTATTACAGAATAAATTAAACTCATACTACTTATTTCGTAACAAAAATTAAAAAAAATATATATATTCACATGTATATAATAGAGAGTGTTAAAAAATAATCTTATCTTGTTTGTATACAAAATTTTAAGTATATTTATAAAAAATGAATAATAATTTTTTATTGCATCAATTTTAGAAGATAAGTTCCAACTATAAATTTCTTCAAAGCACTGCCCTGCAGTACAGCAATATGTAAGTACCCTGCACGAAATCGGCCTTAACGAAGTTAGCTGTTTTTTTCTTTTTTCTAAGCTATTAATGTAGGTAGCTGCATGTGTACTCTTTCAAGAAAAATTCGCATGACTTTTAAGGCCTACTCTTTCTTTATTAATTATTTTATTATTTTATTTTAGGTGCACCTAGATGTCATCACATTCATACATGAATTCAAAACCCACGCTATCATATCAGATTCTCAAATTTCTTAATTCCATGGTCTAAGAAATTATACGTTGTAGGCTTGTAGCTCTTTCCAAAATAAAATATTTTATTGCATTATATTTTAAAATTAATTTTAGCTAAATTTATTAGCTAGATCATATACGTTATTTTATAAATTTATTTATATATATTTTTTTATAGAATAGTGTGTTACTATACCTCCTCAATTTGCACATTATATGTGTCTCCAGTAGAAATTATATTTTTTTCGTTTTTTTTTTTCAAATATTTTTTAAACATATTTAAATTTTTAAAAAATAAAAATATTAATACATTAATAATAAATTTCTTAATTATTAAATAAAAAAAAATTAAATACATAACTGGTCAAAATCAGAAGACAAAGTGCCACCTCCAACTTTATTTGCATTTTGCTGAAGCATTCATGATTTCCATTTAATATAATCACCCTCCATCTTTCATTTCAAATCCTCTTTCAACGGCTGATATTTTACATCACTAAGTAATTTTCTGTTATTTAATGAATTAGTTGACTTTTTATTTAAGAAAATTCCAAAACTCGACAAATAATAATAATATATTTTTTTATTTATTTCTAAAAAAATGGAGTGTTAGTATTATTTTTGAGAGAAATTTAGAAAAAAAAAACTTCAAGGCCAAAACTATTCCATATATATTTAAGGATGTCAAATCGTGTTAGTAGGTTGTATCAATACATGTATATTATACTATTTAGATCAATCATAACCCATGCATATATATTATATTATTTAAGTCAACTTTAACCCGATTCTTTGAGTTTATCGTGTCAAAATTTTAAATCTTAATACAATCTATTAACATAACAGGCCGTGTCGTATCAATGTATTTTGACTCATTAGTGAATATTATAATGCGACAATATGATATTGTATCTGTATTCTTGGAATATCAATTAATTACTCTTAAAACTGACTGCAAAGTTTCATTTCCATAACCAACTATCAAGAGATAAAGATGATTTTATTTTCATAATATTTAAAAGATGCACAGAGGACAAATATGAGAAATTTTCCTAGAGGAGATTTCCGATCATATGCCCGGGATCAAATGGCGTTTGATTTATTGACTTTTACTTAATAAAAATAGCTACACTACACTATGTGTAAAGGATATGTTTAACACCAATATCACTGACCATACGGTTGATTTGCAAAGAATAAAGGCGTCGGCACTGATTGCTTTAAGGATACTTCAAAGCCTAAGTCAATATAATTATCTAAGGATACGTGTATGCCAAAGTGAGATGATATTTTGTTACTTTCCGTAAATTATTTATAGGACGATGAGAAGATAATAGAAACGGGTTGTTCTCCTTATATTTCAAATCATTATCCCCAGATAATCGGGATAGATGACTCCGACATCTTAGGAGTTTATCATTTTCTGAAAACTTTTATAGGAGTTATCCTGCTCAAGGTGGTTGCTCTAACCACGTGCATTTATCTTCACTCCTCGGAGGTCGTTTGTGTGTGGTTAAGACTGCGGGCTTTCCAACCATGGGCTAGGCCATTGCAGGTCCCAAATATCATCTCCACTTTGATAATAAGTAAGGAATTTTACTCGAAAGTTCGAAAAATTAAAATTGGATAAGATTAATTCAATAAATTGGACGATTCAACTAATTGAATCGGTGATTCATAACATATTTGAATCGAATGGTCCATATGATAAAAACCATTAAGACTCATATTTGATGCAATTCAAACATGAAATATTATGTATAAAAGAGTATAAAATATAAATCCATTGACTAGTTTTAATAAAATATGCTATGGATTTGAATAGTTTCAATAAATACGTAATTTATGTATTTAATCTTAGTTGTCAACATTTGTTATCCTTAAATATGAAAAAAAATAAAGACCATTAAGTTATAACATATGGAAAACGAAGTACTTTATGCTTAACCACAAGTGTTTTTTTTTTTTTTTTTTATGCAAGCAATTACATTAAACCAGAAATATGATACTTGAAGAAAGGGGTGGGGTCCTGACAAACACCCTAAAGCAATAAATAAAAGTAGGTTTATTTAGAATCAATTTCTTAAACTCTACTCATATCCTACAATAGGACATCATCTTATGAAAAAATGAAAAAAAGTATTTGTAAAAATGCGAACAATGGAACCATCGCTGGTGGCGGTGAAACCTTTATTGGAAGTGGTGAGAGTAGTGGGTGCACTATCACTTATTGTCTTGAGTTGATTGTTAGAGAAATTCACGATCCCTCTTACAAGATCATAAATTAGGAAAATTGGAAACATAGGGTAGCAGCCAAAGTTTGAGCCAAATCACCGACAAAGGGCCTACAGTGGCAATGGTGGCGCGTGAGGAGGTGCACGATCAGTCAGATCCAAAGGATTGGAGGCCTTTGATGTTAGTGGGGACGCACGTGGTTTCCAAAACCCTTCCAGTTTGCGGCTGCGCGTGGACGACGCGGACGGCATGGGTCGTGTGTGTGGCCAACATGCCAAACAGAATTATGGTCCCCCTTCGCGATCATGGAGATTGTGATGGGATCCTTGGTCAAAAGACCAATCACTTAAGGAATCCTCATTGCTTAGGGTTGCTCCTCAATGATCGAGATGGACTGCAATACTTGGTGATGATCATAAGGATGGTGGTATGGGTAAAATGAGGCTACAATATGTAGAGTAAAATGTTAAGTGTTTGGGCTAAAGGGTTTGGCTATGGATGCAATGGGGTTTACGACAATGGCTAGGGCTTGGGCGAAATTGGCTATGTGTCTAGAAATTGAGTGACTAAATGATGCTAGGCAAAGTGGAATTTTAGCCAAAGATAGTTTAGGTCCTTTGGGCTAGGGTTTGAGATGATTTGTTAATTTCTAAAATTTAGGAATTAAGATGTTAAGGAGATTTAATGATGGTCGGCTATAGGAAATGGCCAATGATGGGCAGTTTTACTTTGGAGGGTTAGAATTTGATTTGTTCAATCAATGGTTGATTGATTAATCAAATAAGGGGATGAGAAATTAAATCATGTGAGGTGGCAAGAGGAATTTTGGTAATGCCAAGGTGACTTGACCGAATCTTGATTGTTATACCAAGTGGATAATGTTTTGAATTTGAAATATTTTGAATTGGAGGAAATTAGGTGGCCGGCTATGGATTGGCTAGGGTTGGTCGAATTTGGCTTAATATGGTAAGGAAATATTTGATTTAGGTGGAGACAAATATGGGAAGATATGTATACATATGTGGCCAGCTAGGCTTTTGTGGTGATGTGGCGTGTAAGGGAATTTGGGGAAAGGGTTGTCTAGGATTGACCGAATATGGCTTAGGGTTTTGATGGGGCTGCCGTTTGGGGTGTTTGGACAAGGGAAAATGAGATAATCTTCAAGGCACAAAGAGAGAACAATCAAGACAATGGTTGATCACTCAACGCCTTAGATGAGCATGCCAACCACACAAAACAATGGTGGTTCGGTCTTCACTTCTCAACATGCATCAACACTTCTTCAATCAAGCAACACTCACACTCACTCACACTTGATGAATCCAAAATTCACAAGGAATATGAATTTTGAAATCCTCAATGCACTCACACTCAATTTCTCAAATCCACCTGTGGGATGAATTTGGCCTCACTCACTCTAACTCACTCAGGCAATAATCAAGCAATAATCAATTAACCAAAACAACTCAAGAACATCAAAGAACCCGAAACTTGAACAATATCTCAAAATACTTTTATAAATAAATAAGATAGATGTGAAACACACCGATTCACAAATTACACGGTGAGTTTCTTTTTAAATGGATTCACAAATTGCATCATTTGAAACTCAAGTGTTATGCACCAAAATTCCAAACCACTAGGTGAGTGGCCGGCCAAACTCTTCTCAAGACTCAAGAGTAATGTCCAACGTTCAAAATGCCAAAAGATTCCCAAATGAAAACCTAGAGTTCCTATTTATAGAGCTTATAACTTTGAAACTCCCAATAGGTCCCTAATAAAAATAAGTAAATTACTAAAGCATCCAAATGCAATTAAATAAATAAATAACATAAATAAAAGAGGATAGGCACTCAAAGGTGGTATGGTCATGGCTTGCATGGGCTCATGGTGGAATATGGTGCTGCAATATCTACGGATGAGAATGTCTGCGTGGCGTCTGATGATATTTGGATGGCGTGGTGGGGTGCCATGTGGTCGTCGAGTGATGGGCACGGGATGGTGCTATGCATGGCCTGAAGGTGATGTGTATGGCAGGATGCCATGTGCCATGCTAAGGTCTGAAGGTGGGCACAGGGTGGTGCCGTGCTGTGGTGGTGTGACCTAGTCAAGTGGCTCGGGTGGTAGTCTTGCATGGCCCGGGTTAGGTTCCGGGGTGGTAGGCATGCATGACCCAAGTTGGCGGTTTGGGTGCTGAGTGCTGCACGGTGCGGGCTGGTTACGCGCGCTAGATGGCATGCATGGTGTGCATGCCACTGACCTGCTCTACAAGGCATGGACTAAAGCCATACACTAGATAATATGCCTTGTGGGCATGTCACTAGCCTGCTCTGCAAGGCGTGAGCTGGTACCGCACATTAGATGACGTGCCTGTGAAGACACGCCACTAATCTCATTAAGTGGTGCTAGGGTACACATGATGGGGCACAGGTGCACACGTAAGCGTGCGCACATGTGAATGTATTGTAGGGCGCGCCTATGCACACGCAGGATTGTGTATGGCCAGTAATTTCCATGGTTGCCTACTACATGTCAGGACTTAAGTCAAGACATGCATGTAAACTAGCCAAGTGACTGTCCTGGCCGTCTAAGGCCCGTATTGAGGCTTGATTCTAGGCAATCCTCCTAACGGTTCTAACAGATTGGCAATTGGAGAGGTTGTAAAGGCCATGCGTGTAGGTTGGAGATTGCTGGAAAATAGTAGATCGGTTAAGGTCAGCATTGAGATAGAAAAACTAGGAAAAAACTAAGAAAAATAGGTTAATTGAAAAAAAAAAAGAAATTTAGGAGAGGAGGTGGTTGAAACCGAAGTTCTAACCCCCCCTGGATCCATGGGAGGAGAAAACATATCCTAAAAAATTTATCAAAACTTGCCTTTTAGAGAGAAAAAAATATGGGAGAGAGACTGGGTGGGTAAAGTGAATAACCACAAGTTTAATATAAAATAGTCATCCTCCTTTATTTTTGTTCACCTAGACAAAATAGACAACCACATGTTTTAAAGGGAAAATCCAGTTGTTAGACGTACAACTTAAAATAAATACGGTTTTGAATAAGTTGGAATCAGTTTAAATTAATATTAAATCGACTTGAATCGGTCTATTGAAATGGTTCAGTAAACAATTTAAAATTATCCTAAATGGGTATGGTTTCTTACCGATCAAACTCTGAATCGAACCCTTTATTCAAGTCTTGGTCAAATTCTTTTTTTTTGCATTTTTGATATATTTAAGGGAGGAGTTTTGAACTCGAAAATTATGTCAATGAGTCCACATAATTTTGAGTCTTTGACAAATCTTGGTCAACGTTTACTGCATGTACAACTCGGTATATTTTTATTGTAAGATTCATTCAATTTAAAAAGAAAAATCAAAAATCAAAATACTAATTATTTATTAAAATAATCGATGTGGAATGCTGAGATGCTCCCACGTTTACGTATGGTGTGTTGACTGTGTCAAAAATGAGGATGAAGTTAGATTGGAATGTGAATGTACTTACGTGCATTGGACTTTGGAGTTTATACAAAATACAAAACATTTTTTTAAAATACAAAAAAAAAATGATATCACTATTTAAAATTATTTATTTAAAAACCTTTAAAAAAAACCTCTCATCGAAATTCAAATGAGAGAGAAATTTAGCATTTCCCATAGATAGTAATTTACACTTAACTCACAAAGGTAAGTTATAAATGTATATTCTTTCTGAGTTTCCTCGTACGCAAGTAACATGAGCCGCCTCATTAAATTTGGCTAATAATTCCTTAAAATTATTTTTATTGGAAGAGGCAAATGGTTTTGCTTAAATGCTAGAGTAAATTTTTAAATACGTATGGTTATTACTGTTCACCAATTAATTAATTTATATTATTTTCTCTCAACTATTTTCCTCACATCCAAACTGATCGATCTCTTGATAGGTTTTGTTAAGGACGTAATTTGCAGCCTAATTTATCAGTTCTCGATCGACCGAAACCTACAAACGTAAGAATAAGGATGATCGGGGTTCGGGACCGCTCTGACGATCAAGTTAGCGAAAGAGAATATGATGAGAGAAATTTGTTGAATGAAATGTCAGAATGTACCTCGTTTTGGCTTCGATTCAGTCTTATTTATAGGTGTCTGTATTTTTCCTGAGAGGCGGTTTTAAGATAAAAGATCTATTAGTCGAAACATCACTCGATCGTCATCCTTGAAAAGAAAAATTTGATCTGATCCTGCCTGTCTCATCGTATTAATTGGATTTTTCCCCAATCAATGCTCAATCAGATCCTTTTGAAGAGGAACATTAAATGCGGCCCTATCCTCATCCAATCTAGTAATTAATGATACGTGTTTATAGCATTTGTGCATTTAAGAGGGGAAATCTGTAACTCGGCAATTGTCCGGTTGTTCATAAATGCGTGAATGATCATGATGTGAGATGGATCCAAAAGATATGCTAATAAATGCACTGTCGTTCCTGACATTAGCGTATCCTCGAAATCGGTTTACTTTCTTCTTCTCTATTTGGGATAGCCAGTGATTCGGGTTGTCTCTGATTCCGGTATTTCCAGTCGAGTTTAAACACATGTCATCCGGGTTTAGATCACGGGCTTCAGGCCCAACTTTTTCGGGCTTGGTTTTGTTGCCAACTATCCTTTCAGTACCCCGCGAATTTTTATCGAAAGCACTTCGATGGAGATTCTAAACGCTTAAGGGATAATATCCTCTCTTTCTTTATTCATATTCTTCTTCAGCATTGGATGTTATTTTCCTACTTTCTTTTCCGAGTGGAAATGTTTGGTCGAATACACTTGGGCGGTGCCAATTGGTATGTTGCTTCATTTACCCGTTGGATTCTAGGGACGATTCAATTTCTAATCAATTAAAGCTGGGTCACAAGCTTTCGTATTCCGTGTCAGGCATTCAATACCCTTCAGAGTTTATTTATTTCATCGTTCCGATTTCTGAACCGTTGCTAACATTTCTGGTTGTGCTGTTGGCCTATGATTAGCTTGTGATATACACGCGTAAGATCGTTATTATTAAATCTGTCATTTCCACGCACGCTTTTTACCTCTGATTGGTCAGTCTCGAGCATGCCCCTTGTTTCCACGGGTCACGTCTGGATACAGGGTGTCGATGTCGCTTCGTTTCTTGCTCATCTTAAATTCAATTTTTGGGTATAAATTATCCACAAACCTCATTACCGTGCTTCCTCCTCTGTTTAATTTTCATACTCACTTTTCGCTGCTTCCTCGTTCTTCCGATGTTCTTCTTTCTTCCCTTGCATATTTTCTAACCTTTGTCTCTATGACTTCCTCTGATCCATGCCCTTTCTTCACAGGTAATGGCTGAACTTCTTCCATGCAGTCCTCTGATGTGGACGCGCTTAGGAAGAAGCATTGCGTTTCCTGGCGGCATTTTCTGGAAGCTCCAGGGAATGGCATTAGGTCTTGTGAACGCGATGGGAGGGCCCAAAAGTTGCCATTTTCTACCTTATGTTCTCAAAGGGTTTCCGCCTCCCCTTCATCTGTCCCGTCCGAGAAGTTCTTCACTTCTTAGGCTTAGCCCCTGCCTAACTTTTGCCGAACGGGTGGCGCATTCTTTTGGTCACCTGTGTAGCATTTCGGATCGTTCTTTCTGGGAGGAACGATCCTTACCCTGATCTGACTTCTCGAGAATTCTTTTTGATATATCGGCTCCTTTGTCGGGACGGGAATGTCGCCGATTTTCAAATAAAGCCAAAATGTCGTCTGATTCGAATGGAGGAGAGGCATTCGAGTGCCCGAGACTATCATAAGAAATTTTTCTTTATCTCGGGTAGGGATTGGTAATCCCAGAGGGAGAGGGGAATGAATTCCCAGTCCAAAAAGATTGATGCTTTCTCTCTTCCCCGACGCATATAGAGATTACTCTCACAACCCAGTAAACTGAAAGGGTGAAGGCCGTCCTTTCCGGGGGGCAGAAGATCCCGACCGGCTATAGTCCGATGCCCTTTTGACCAAGGAGAATATTGAAAAGTTCTTGACCCGATCGGATCGATCTTATGCTGAGGGTCAAAACTTCTTCAACATTCTTGAGGAGCCCCCTACTTTTTCTGGCAAGCGAGCCTCTGATCGGGAAGCTTAGAAGGAGAGACGTACAAAAAGTCATCACGGCAAAGCCACTTCGAGCCGTGGTGCCTGCCTTAAGAAACAGAAGAAGAGGAAGGGTCCACGTATCGAAGATCAGGACGAGCGTTTTCCCCTACGGATTCCCCGATTCGTAGTCCCGCGTAGGCCACCTCGTCGACATCTTCGGATGGGTTCCGCTTTCTGGAGACCGAGCTGATAAGGTCTGAGGCCAGGAGGGTTGTCCTCGAACCCCAGATAGAAGCAACCGACGAAGCAGGGGTTGAGTCATCGGATGGGGAGGACATCGACCGGGCCTTCCAAGAGGCTCTGGATCATGCTACCGACCTTTTGGCTAGTGCCACGCCTTTCTCGCAAGTCTTTTACCAGGAGTCGGAAGAGCAAGTTGCCAGGAAAAACCAATTGCCTACTCCCCCTCCTTCTTCTTCCGAGTGCCACTCTGATGCTTCCGAGGGTGAGGATGAAGTTGAGGATAAATCTGACTCTGGGGGCGATCAAGGAGGAGTCAGCCTGCAAGAAGGACAGAAGCAAGGCGAAGACGAAGGATGCCAAAGAAGGGTCGGACCTAATGAGTCGGGTGAGATTGGCATTCCCGTGGAAAGGACACGCGGGGAGACTTTGAATGAAGGTGGGCAACCTTTTGTCGAGCTCGATGAATCCCCTAAAGGTCCACTCCCTACTTTTGAGAGGGGGTTGACTTCAGGGACTCAGTTCGATGGCAGACAAGCGTTTCCAGACTTGGAAATTCCTGCCCGACCTCCATCCCCTTTTTGGTTCCGGAGTGAGGTTGCGGTGATTGGTCGTTTTTTCGAGTCGGAGTTGGAATGAGGAGATCAAGCTGGCGAAACTAGTTCAGAGCGTCCCTCGCGTTTTGAGCAAGCCAATGTGGATGCTTCCGAGCGGGTGGTTAAAATGCTGGAGCCTCTGCTGACACAGGTTCGACTCGTAGGTTTTGTTAGATTTATGTAGTCTTTTGGTTTCGAGCTGATAATTTCTTTTCGTTGTGCTCAGGTTGCCAAGGAAATATCCCAGGCTGTGGGTTCCGAGTTGGTAGAGCTTGCTGAATTCAATAATGAGCTCGGAACCATCTGCAAGTTTGGGTTTTATAAGTTGCAGCAGGCGAGAGATCAGCTCGAATTATCGCAGAAAACCTGCGGGGGTTTGATCAAGACGGTCAAAGAGTTAGGAGCTGACAAGAGTAGGCTAGAGAAGGTCAATGCTTCTCTTCAAGCCGAATTGGAGGCGGCTTGGGATTTGCTGGCGATAGCTCATTGAAGGAACGCCCACCTCGTAAATGCCAAATTAGCCACTGAGCAGGACAAGATTCTTCTTCAATCTAAGTTGACTGTTCGGATAGCAGAATTAGTTGTCTCTGCCCAAATTCTTTCATTGAGGGAAGAAAAGCTGGCTATTTTCGAGTGCGCTCGGGTTGCTCGGGAAGAGGAATTGGCTGACTCGGAGCGTGCTCTAGAGACTTTAGAAGAGGAGTTGATAAGGTCTGAACGAATCCAGGCTGCTCAAGAGACTGAACTGGAGGAGACTCGTTATGCTTTGGAGGAGGCCCATTCGAGAATAGCTGACTTTGAACATCAGATATCTCGAGTGGTGGCCATTCGCAACTCAGCCTGGGGGTACGGTTATGCTGAAGGTCTCCGTCGGATAGGAGCCCAGTTTTTGGTTGACCCTTAACTCAACCCCCACAACATAGATTCGAAGTCTTTTCGTCCGAACCTGGTTGCGAAGAAGTTTGTAAAGAAGATCGAAAAGTGCGGCTACCCACTTTTCGATGACTTGAATCCTCCTCCTCCCCTTCCTGAGGCTTAATTATGTTACCGTGTCGACTTCTTCTTGTTGTAATTTTTTTTTTGATTGATACTGTAACTGAATATATAACATTCGAGACATTGGCTTCTCTTTAGATGTTGTTCGCTTTATACGCCGTAAAATTTTTTGGTTAAGTAAAAACTTAAAAAATAATTTTTTTCGAGCGTAACGCATGTTTGAGGTCGGGATTCAAGAGTTGCAAGTTACTTCACGTGGGTGGCTTGACCGATCCCGCGGGATTTCGAGTGTTTATTTCGCGTGGGTGGATTGACCGACCCCGCGGGACTTCGACTTGAAGTATTATTTCGCGTGGGTGGGTTGACTGACCCCGCAGGATTCAAGAGTTACTTCGCGTGGGTGGTTTGACCGATCCCACGGGATTCGAGAGTTACTTCGCTTGGGTGGGTTGACCGACCCTACGGGATTCGAGAGTTAATTCGCGTGGGTGGTTTGACCTACCCCGCTGGATTCGAGATGAGAATTACATATAACTTATAATGCATTGGATATTAATAACAACGGGTTTTTTATAATTTCAAGAAGTAAAATACATCGGAAAACATTATGCATAGTACCTCTTAAGCCGCTCACTATTCCAGGGGTGTGGTAGGTCTGTCCCGGAGCTGTCCCTAAGTTGGTAAGATCCGGGCCTGTTAGTTGCTGTTACCATGTACGGCCCTTCCCATTTCGGTCCCAGTTTTCCTTGCGCTGGTGTTGTAACGCCCGTTTGTCTTAGTACTAAATCTCCGACTCTGAAATTGCACGGTTTTACTCTTCTGTTGAAGTATTGTTCTGTCTTGCGTTTGTTGTTGGAAACTTGGATGAAGGCTTCTTCTCTTCTTTCTTCTAAGAAATGTAATCGTTCCATCATTTTAGCATCATTAGTAGCTGTATCGTAGTGCTGAACTCGCAGTGTAGGTATCCCGATTTCGACTGGACTTACTGCCTCGCAGCCATATGTAAGGGCGAACGGTGTTTCGTCCGTGGGAGTTCGGAATGTTGTGCGATATTCCCAAAGGACTCCTGGTAGCTCATCGGCCCACGCCCCTTTGTACATTCCGAGTTTTTTAGTGTATTGAGGATCGTTTTGTTGGTCGTCTCGGCTTATCCGTTAGCTTGTGGGTGGCCAGGTGAAGAGTATATCACTTTGATTTTCAGTTCAGAGCACCACTCTCGATAATGATTGCAATCGAACTGCTTTCCGTTGTCGGATATGAAACTCTGAGGTATTCCGAATCGGCAAACAATCAATTTCCATAAGAATTTTGTGATGACTTGAGAGGTGATGCTGGCGAGGTCTTCGGCTTCTACCCACTTCGTGAAATAATCCACTGCTACCACGATGAACTTAGTTCCGCCCCTCCCAACTGGGAATGGCCCTATAAGATTTAGCTCCCATTGATCAAAAGGCCAGGGGGATGTTATCGAGGCGATCCTCCGATGGGGAATGTAATATCGGACTATACTCCTGACATTTTGGCCAGTAATACCCTGCACGGGTTGCGCGGGCAGCTAGTGTCTTAGCCCCCGTGTGAGCCTCGCAAATTCCTTCATGGATTTCGGCGAGTATATATTGTCATTCTTCTTTCATCACACATTTGAGTAATGGTTCGGAGAAACCCTTCTTGTATAACGATCCGTCAATCAGAGTGAAACTGGCTGATCTATTCTTTATTTTGCATGCTTGATCCGGGTTAGGGGGGTAACATGCTTGTCCGGAGATATTCGATAATGTCAATTACCCAGTCGGGATCTGCAGCTGCTACAAATCTAACTTCACTGCCGATGGAGGGCGTATCTATTGTCTTGATCTCTGTGTTCTCTGGGCGGGTGCTCGTCCTTTCCTGAGGCTATTTTTGCCAATCGATCTGCCAAATGATTTTTGTTTCTTGGGATCCGTAGCAGACGGAAGTATTTGAATCGATCTCTTTCGATGCATACTTGTTCCAGATATTTTTTTTTTTAGCTTTTCACTCTTTGTGATGTATTGACTGAGTACTTGGTTAAATACTATTTGAGAATTGGTTCGAGCTTTCAATTCCATTGCCCCAAGGATCCGGGCGAATGCCATTCCAACTATAAGAGCTTCGTATTCTGTTTCATTGTTAGTTACTCTAAAAGTCAGGCCTATAACGTAGTTATGCTGGGAGCCCTGGTTAGTGATGATATGTACTCCTGCTCCACCCCCAGCTTGACATGACGACCCATCAACATACAGCTGTCATGGCTGTTCCTGGGGTTTACTGGGGATCTCTTCTGGGAACCCCGCGTATTCTACTATGAAATCCGGCAGGGCTTGTGCCTTCATTGCTGTCCTTGGTTGGAACATTAGATCAAACTCGTTTAGCTCGATTGCCCATTTGGCCAATCGTCCGGAGGTATCAGGCTTCTGAAGAATAGTTCCAAAGGGCTGATCGGTCATCATTTTTACAGTGTGAGCTTGGAAGTAAGGACGCAGTCGGTGTGCCGCTGTCAGTAGGGCGAATACCATCATCTCCGTTCGGGAGTACCTGACTTCTACTCCTTGAAGAGCTCTGCTAACATAGTAGACAGGCCTCTGTCCTTGATCAGTTTCCCTTACTAGGCCACAAGAGTTACTCCGGGAGCTGTTTGGCTAAGTAGTGGAGGGCTTGTCAGATAGTTTTTCAGTTGTTCGAAGGCTCACTCACACGATGTGTCCCACTCATGTGCTTTTCGGAGAACTTGAAAAAAGGGGAGGCATTGATCTGTTGACCTTGTTATGAACTGGCTGAGGGCGGAAACTCGTCAGCCAATCATTGAATTTCCTGTAAGTTCCTTGGGGAAACCATTCCGAGGATATCTTGTATTTTCTTAGGGTTGGCCTCAATTCCCCGTTCGGAGACCATGTAACTTAAAAATTTTCCAGATTCGACCCCAAAGGTGTTCTTGGCGGGATTGAGTTTCATTTGGTAATGCCACAGAATGGAAAATGCCTCTCTTAGATCCACCAAGTGGTCGTCATGGTAGTGGCTCTTGACTAGAAGGTCATCGACGTAGACCTCCATGTTTCTTCCGATTTGGTCTTTGAACATACGATTGACTAGCCGTTGGTAGGTCGCCCTTGCATTTTTGAGCCCAAAAGGCATAGCGGTGTAGCAATAGATTCCCCGGTTTGTAATGAATGTCGTTTTCTCCTCATCGTCCGTGCTCATTTTGATTTGATTATAACCTGAATATGCGTCCATGAAACTGAGGAGAGAGTGCCCCTCGGTTGAATCTACAATGAGGTCGATGCGTGACAGAGGGAAGTTGTCTTTAGGGCAAGTTTTGTTCAAATCGGTGAAGTCTGCGCACATTCGTCATTTCCCACTCGTATTTTTTACCAATACAAAATTAGACAACCATTTCGGGAAGTGAACTTCGGATGAATCCGGTGGCTAAGAGTTTGTCAACTTCTTCTGCTATGATAGTATACTTCTCGGCACAGAAGCTTCTTCTCTTTTGTTTAACTGTCCGGATTGCCGAGTTGACACATAGCCGGTGTTCTATTATGGACTTGTCGATTCCAGACATGTCAGCGTGCGTCCAAGCGAATACGTCTTTGTGCTCGATGAGGAGATTCTTGAGTTCTGTGTTTATTCCAAGATCCATTCTAGTTCCCACTCGCACTGTCCGATCCGGGTTGTTTTGATCGACCAAAACCAGTTCCAGAGGTTCATTGGGTTCTGCTTGACGTAGTGTTCCCTCGTCCCTGATTTCATCGTCTCAAACTGCTCGGGGAGGAGCAGGTGGGAGCTCGGCGTTCTCGCATCTCGGGGAGATCGTAACCACGGAATTAACTTTGTGTTTCAATTCTCGAGCGTAGCATTCCCTGGAGGTGATTTGTTCTCCTCTGACCTCACCTATTCCTCTATCGGTCGGAAATTTCATCTTAAAGTAGTAGGTAGAAGTGACTGCCTTCAGATTATTTAGGGTCGGCCTCCCTAAGATGGCATTGTATGAGGAGGAAGCTTTCACTACCAGGAATTCGGTCATGACTGACATAGTTCTGGGTACGGAGCCAATCAAGATTGGAAGTGTTATGACGCCTTCAGGTGTATTGTTTCACCCGTAAATCCTTTAAGGGAGGCTTGGATGTGCTGAAGTTGGTTGGGATCGATTTCCATTTGTATAAAGGCCTCCCAAAACAAGATATCGGCCGAACTTCCGTTATCAACCAGTATCATTTTGACTGTGAAATTGGCCATTAATACTGATATTACCAATGCATCATCGTGTGGAAAGGCGATGCCATTTTCATCCTGTTCGTCGAAAACGATTGACTCTTAGGGCCCGGGTCTCCTTGTCTCGGTGTTCTTCCCAGAGCATAAACTTCTTCATACCTGACTCTTCGTGCATGCGCTCTTTGAGAGGAAGATGTAGTTCCTTCTCGGGATGGTCCTCCAATGATGGTTCTGATCTCGCCTAACGGGTGGTTAGATGTGAGTTCGTTTCGGTGTCGGCTCGACTCTCGTTCCTGAAGAAGGGGGGACCTCGATTGGGATTTTTCTCTTCGACTGCTTAACTGTTCATCTCTCTTTCTATTCTTCAGGGCCTGATAGTCTTCCGTATTATGACCCGTGGTCGTGTGATATTCGCAGTACATACTTCCCCTCTTTCTTCTAATGGATTCCCATATCGATTCAGATCGGTTATGGCTTTCCACTGCCAAGTTGGGTTGGGGCCATGGTGATAGTCTGTGTTCCCGTGGGGGGCCTTTTCTTCTTGTTTCATCTGGAAGCTTCTTCCTGACTCGGTGTTGGCTGGAACTTTTTTCGGTATTGGTCGCTGTTTGGTCATGCTGCAGGAGTTCTCCTCGTCGTGGGGCTACCAGGGCTTCAAGCATATCTTCAGCGTTGATGAACCCGTCAGTTTGATCCATAAACCCGTTCAAAGTTGTGGGAGTTTTACGAGCTATCTGCGCCATAAAGAGGCTCTTGGGCCATATGCCACCCAGGAGAGCTGCTAGGGTGATCTTTTCGTCCTGGTTGTCGATCGTCATTCTTTTTTTGTCGAACCTGGTTAGGTACCCTTTCAGGTTCTCTCTCTCTCTCCTTATTTGACGGTCAGTAGGTACGCCGCAGGGCGCCTTCTTTTCCTACTGGCCATAAATTGGGTGGTGAAGAGTCAGGCTAATATTTCGAAACTGTTGATTGATTCCGGAGGAATGGTTCTAAACCATGTCCTAGTCATTCCCTTCAGTGTGAGAAGGAACGCTCGACATGCTACTTCACCGGGATAGCCATGCAGATTAACGTGTGCTTTGAAGGCTTCCAGGTGCTCCACAGGATCCTGAGATCCATCATACGTCTCCACGTGCGGGACTTTGAATTTGGACGGGAAAGGGACGTCTACACTGTAGGGTATTTCTATGCTCCCTTGCGAAGAAACGTGTCCCTTAGCCGGGTTGATTAATTTCGTCATTTCAGCATACTTGTCTCCTAACTCTTTTAACTCGATGTGCATTTGGCGTCGTTCTCCTTCGGAGGCCTCGTTTTCCTCAGGATGTCGGGAGCTCACGTTCTCCTCGGGGTTGACTTCGCCATGGGCCGATATTTCTTTACGGGGTTGCCGAAGGGCGGCATTTTCCGCTCTTAGCTTCCTCACAATTTCTTCCAGTGCTTCTAGTTTCTTTTCCATAGCTGAATCTAAATGTTGATCGTGTTCGGTCGTCTAGGATAGTGGTATGGTAGACATGCAAAAAGTACGCTTATCAAATTAGGATCCCACAGATAGTACCAATGTTAAAGACGTATTTTGCACCCTAATTTATAAGTTCCCGATCGACCGAAACCTGCAAACGTAAGAATAAGGATGATCGGGGTCCAGGACCACTCCGACGATCAAGTTAGCGAAAGAGAATATGATGAGAGAAATTTGTTAAAGGAAATGTCAGAATGTACCTCGTTTTGGCTTTAGTTCAGTCTTATTTATAGGTGTCTGTGTTTTTCCTGAGAGGCGGTTTTAAGATAAAAGGTCTATTAGTTTATACATCACTCGATCGTCATCTTTGAGAAGAAAAACCTGATCTGATCCTGCCTATCTCATCGTATTAATTGGATTTTTCCCCAATCAATGCTCAATCAGATCCTTTTGAAGAGGAACATTAAATGCGGCCCTATCCTCATCCAATCTAGTAATTAATGATGTGTATTTATAACATTTGTGCATTTAAGAGGGGAAATCTGTAGATCGGTAATTGCCCGGTTGTTCATAAATGCGGGAATGATCATGATGTAAGATAGATCCACAAGATATGCTAATAAATGCACAGTTGTTCCTGACATTAGCGTATCCTCAAAAACGATTTACTTTCTTCTTCTTTATTCGGGGTAGCCAGTGATTCGGGTTGTCTCTGATTCCAGTATTTCCAGTCGAGTTCGGACACATGTTCATCCGGGTTTAAATTACGGGTTTCAGGCCCAACTTTTTCGGGTTGGGGTTTGTTGCCAACTATCCTTTCAAGTTTGATGTATTTTGATCATGTATATATTATTAGAAATTATGAAACATAAAATAAAAACTAGGTTCAAAATATAAAATACATAAAATAATGTGTAGATAAAATATATATATATATAATTTTTTTAGAAATAATAATATTTTATCATTATAACTAGTGATATGGCTAATTTAATGTGGGATATAAAATTATTATGTATAGGCAAAATGTGACACTTTATTCTAAGTTTACCTAAAACTTCAACTACACCAATAATGGTAATCTTTGAAATTAGTGATTAATCTCAAGTAAATAATATTTTTATACTATTTATTTATTTATTTATTTATTTATTTTAATTTTGATTAAATATGACAAAATTTTTTTGATATATGTAAATTTATATTTTTTATTAATTTTTAATAATAAATTTTGATGAGAAAAATATCTATACTCTTAACAACTTTTTAGGGACTTAAACAAGAGTTAATCGTCCGTACTTTTAGCCACACATAAATGAAATAGGAGTGCTACTCTATGGCTTCAGTAACACTATTGCAAGTTGTACTTAAATATTTTTATTTATTATTTATTTATTTATTTATTTATTTATTTATTATTTATTTATTATTTTAAAAAATTATTAAATATATAAAATATATTAATATATTAAAAATTATTTCATTAATTATTATATAAAAAATTTAAAAATTATATATATAATATCAAATTAAAATGTCAAAATAAGAGACAAAATTAAATAACATAACGATTAAAGTACACAAAAATAACTATAGGGGAACTCATTTTTAAGGCCGATAGCTAAAAGTCCTAGACCTTAGGCCACAAGAGTACATGTACATAAATTCTAGAGATCTTATCCGTTCCCTCTGTGAGACAGACTGAAAGGTTGACAATATCGGATGCGTTAATTTTAATTAAACTGATTAAGATAAGATGCTGAAATTTATGACTCCGAGTTCAAGTTTGCTCTGAATGCCTCGGTCCACGCAAATGTACGTGTCGAAAGCCTGAAAGTCGTGTCAATAGACTGAATACCTCAAATCGCTGCTGCATACATGGCTCGTACATATCACAGAGAGAAAATCTGAAAATCAGTCCACCTGAATTTTCAATATAACCAGCTCTATAATAAAAATTAACTACATCATTATTTTATGTGAATAAATCAGCCCTCTAATCAAAATTTAAAAAATGCATATCTGAAATTACTTCTATATCTGAACAGGCAAGCATATTATTAATTTTCTTCTACATTCCAATACATAGTTAGAGTCGTGCGACGGCAATTTCATGTGTTTATTATTTTGAATTCTTGTTGAATTTGAGAGTCTCGAATAGAAAGATAAACACTTAGATTGATTCTAAAATATTTAGTTATGCCCATGTGAATATTCAAGAGTAGCTAGAGTTTGTAAAACTTGCAAATTAGAGGAAAACACAAATTATTGTGCAACGACAACAACAGACTCCTTTCATTTTTCTTTTGTATATTTATTATAAAAAAATTACTTATTTATTATTATTTATTAATCAAAAATAGTTCATTTTAATTATTATTAGTCTGTTTTAATCATAAATAATTATTTTGACCACTAATATCTATTTCTCTTATAATGGTTGTGCGACCATAAGAATTCCTCGTGTATTGTTCGACGGCAAGGATGGGATGAAATAGATGAAGACAAACGAAAGGTAGGTTTCTTACGTGTAATGATATTTAGGAATAATTAGACGAAAGTATGTCTATTGTATTTTGTTCTACTTTCTTACTTGTATGCAGCTAATTGGGGGCTGTTTTTTTCCCTATTTACAATAGAGCTAGTCCCTAGCGTTTCTCTAAAAAGGGCAAAAAAAAAAAAAAAAAAAAAAGATGAATCTCCGCTACCAAAATGCAAAATCTACCCATTTATATAGTTGGTCGTCCACAATTAATTACCAAACTCCCAACGGCTAGCTTGTCGATATAAATAATATATATCCTAAACAAGTTGCGCCGAATTTCTTTAATATCATCATTTATAACTTATATCTATAAGTGAATATATTTGGAGATATCTGATCTATATTATATATGATTTCATAAATTAAAATAATGTATTTGAAGCTTTATCAATATATTATTTTTTATTGTGATTAGTTTAGTCTTTATTACTGTTAATACCCTACATACAAGCGTACAAAACAGTCCAATCGCACCCTTTATGGAAACAGAGAACCTAAGCTCTACGTACAAAAATTCGAGAGATTAACTCTTTTATTTTTTTTAATTAACAATAAAAAACAGTAAGATAAATGCAAAACATGATAGATTATAGTTTTGATAAATTCTTGTAGACTTCAAAATCACTCATGGGGGTGCATAACGGCAACATGCTTGTCATTTCTCAACCACAAAAACGCCCAATTTACATGTCATACTGATTAATTTACATATGTTAGTGATTGGATTAAAGTTTAGCTCTAAAAGTATGAGTGGCTTTGGCACATGATTTAATATGTTCTCTTTTAATAATTAATAGTAGTAGAGAATGTTAATTTTAAAAAAATATATAGTGAATGTTAATCGATCCTTTTTCTTTTTTTACTTAATCGATCCTTATTAAGTACAAGAGAAAAAAGGTATTATAAACTTGATAGTACTAATTAATAAGATCGTCCCTATTTCGCATATCACTCATTTAATTTTAAAAAAGAGATATTTAAATTACTTTTATTTGTTAGAATAATGTGAATGGACCAAAATAATAAAATATTACAGAATAATGCTACATACAGTTATAGAGTTGTGGGTCCTATATATATTCACTTTTTTTCAAAACGACTGCATGCTGCTTACAAGTCTACGACTGTATCTATTATTTCTCATATATATCTTACACTAATTAAATAACATCCATTTTAAATAAATCGAATAAATTAAATACTATATACATAAATATTTATTCCCTTTTGACTGATTCAACTAATTAATTCGCAACACCAAACATTTACACTTAAACACGTTCTTGCCTTAATTGCAATGGACATAAAGTTATGGACCCCTTCACCTAACAATGCATACATAAATGTCCATCGATCGATATATATATATATATATATGAGTAGTGATAGAAGTATTATCATTTTACTACCATTTTATAACTCATTAGTGTATTTGAATATTTTTATTATTTTTTAAATATTTTTTTAACATTCTTAATCATTAAAAAAATTAAAAAAATATACAACTTTATTAATATTCATTTTCTTAATTATTAAGTGAAATTAAAATTTAAAAAAATATATAAATAAGTAATAAAATAATAGTAATGCTATCATTATTATACATTAAATATATATATCACTCTTTTCCATGGACCAAAACACCTCTCTCTCTCTCTCTCTCTCTCTCTCTCTCTCTCTCTCTCTCTCTCTCTCTCTCTCTCTCTCTATTTATAGCTCCACATCCACTAGTAGTCTAGTACTTCTTTTTCACTGATCTATTTAAAGCCATGGTAGGAGGGGTACTGGAGGCCGGGTTGGAGAAGAATGCAGGCCGGAAGATGGGAAATGGAAGAAAAGCGAAGCTTTGTGAATTACTCCTAAGGCTTTTGGCCTTAGCACTGACTTTGGTGGCTGCCATTCTTGTTGGTGTGGATAAGCAAACTGAGATTGTCCCAGTTGAGCTGGTGTCAAGCCTGCCACCTCTGCATGTTCCTGTCTCTGCTAAATGGCATTACTTGTCTGCCTTTGTGTACGTACTTGTTTTTCAAACTCCTGTTTTTCTCTGATCTAATTTTTATTCTTTTATATATAACCATATAATTATTACTACTAGCTAGCTTTGTAAGTTTGTAACTCATTTATTCTCACGTCTCCATAGAAAATTATTTTATCTTCCTTGTTCATATATATAGTAATTCATCAACACCACATAACTCGATCGAATAACTAGACTACATGATCTACATACGTATCCTTAGATATTAATATTCACTATGATATATATAATATATATAAAAGAGAGAAAGACAAGTCTACCCCTCCAGCGTAAAGATCCGCTCGATCGTGAACGCTTTCACTGAATCAGTTCAGTATTAATATATGCAACTTTTTTACTACTCTATTTTTGTGTATAGGATAATTTTTTGTATAGGATAATTAAGAAAATTTATAACCTGACATATTATATTAAACTATATTAATTTATGAATTTATTTTTATATAATTTTTTTGTGACTAAAATATTTTTTATAAAATAATATTAATTTTGTTTGGGAGCTGCTAGCCTCAAATAGATTGGACACTTGGGCATTGTTTGAATCCTATAAATTGTTAAAAAAGACTTATATTTTATTTTATTTCATCTAATTTCATAATTATAATTTTTTTAAATTTCTACATAAAATATAATAAATAATTTAACTTTTATCAAATTTTAAAATAAGAATAATATTAAAAAAAATTATTTTAATAATATTCTATTCAATTTTAATCTCAACTAATCGTTATACGGGCGCCGTATCATGATAGGTGATCAATTTATGGCCCGCTTCTTAAATTTGTTGAATCCCCATAAAATAACTTCGTGGACCCCATGAATCGATCAGCGTTATTAATGGAAGCATAGCATGGTATAAGGGTAGACAAGATACTTCAAGTTGTTCTTTGGACTTGAGAATAATAAGTAGAGAAGAGTTACTGCTCACATAAATCATGTTGTAGACATGAATAGATGTTGTAGCGCCTAAGTAATATTAAAAGGAAAATCGGCCTATTCGTACTTCTAATTTTTACTTACATAAAAAGACATTATAATGTAATATTAGCTATTAATATGTTGAAAATTATAAAATTTTGAATTAAAAAGAAAATTGATAAAATAGACCTTGCATGTAGGTAAAAGTATAAATATATATAGGCTTATATATAGCACTACTCATATTAAAAGCTTGCAACAACATTAAACGCTTGTAATAGTTTTAAAATTTATGAATAAGAATAAATGGTATTCATATGTTAAAAGTGATCGCTTATTAATAAAATCACATTTATTTTGTTTTAATAGAATATGCGATTGAAGAAAAAAGAAAAGAAAAGTAAGAATGATCTGTTGGGAAAATGGGAAGATTTTTAGGGAAATGCATCAAAAGTCAAAGCTCTTAAAGACCATAAGTTGCACCTAAATATCCACACGATACACTATCTATTTAAGGACCCTTCTACAGGGATAGAAAAGGAATTACTGACGAAATACAAGTCAGTTCCTTCAATTTTCTCGGTTCCCTAAGCATTTTTCTTGATTTAATACATAATTGATATTGTATTTTACAAGTGGAACATTATTTATTATAATTTATCATTTTTCTGAATCTAATAAACAACAATTATTTTTTCTATAATATGCAAATTTTTGGATGTTAATTTCGTTCTCATCGAAAATTTAAGTTTCAATTAAAAACCACATTTTTAAAATTTAATAAATAATTTAAAAGAGAATATAGTTTTTCTATCCATAGAATATGTTCTCTCTTTGATCTTTCTTTCAAGTATTTTTCTCCTTTTCTAGGGTTGTATATTTTGGGAAAAAAAAAATAACTTTTTTGTTTTTTTTGGTCTCACATTGTTCCCAATTCTTGCTATTTATATTGCATTTTCTAATTATCAACCACCAAGGAGAAAGAAAAAAATTAGATCGAAATTAACATCTCAAAGATGTTTTTGATAGGTACCTAATGGTGACAAATATCATAGCATGTTCATACGCAGCCCTCTCATTGGTCCTCACATTCACAAACAGAGGTGAAAACATCATCTTAGGATCGATGATCCTCTTCCTTGATACACTGATGGTGGCATTGCTGTTCTCCAGCACCGGAGCCGCCACCGCCATTGGCTTAATCAGCTACCACGGGAACTCTCACGTGCGGTGGAAAAAAGTGTGTTATGTGTTTGGAAAGTTTTGTGGGCAAATAGCAGCATCTATCGTGGTTTCTGTTATTGGAGCAGTTGTATTCATCTTGCTGGTTGTGTTTTCTGCCTGGAGACTCCACAAGAAGTCCAAGTAGAGATGTTGGCCAAGTTACTACAAAGACCATTTATTTATTTTAAGCTCGAACCCCTGATTGTCATTATAAGAGCCACTTGTATTTTGTTCTTGTTTGCATGCATGCATGCGTACGTACGTGAATGAGAACACCTAATTAATTAATTAGCGTATAATATCCCTATATATACTTCACCCATATATGCTATTTAATTTTTCGTATATTTTGTGCTTTCATTTGGAAAATTCCTCTATTGAGTGGAAAAGAAAAGAGAGTTTTTAACAAGAAATTTGAAAACGTAAAACGAGAAAATTAAGGAAAAAAATAAAAACTAAGGGAAAATTAATTAAGTAACAATTACAAATGTTGGTGGTGAAATGAATTGAGAAATAATTCTAAGGAATTGTAGGTGAATCCAACAAGCATATTGATATTTGACGGTACAAGCTGGGAGCAAAGGAGAGAGAGACAGTTCCCAAGTGCTCTTTGAGAGAGGCGTTCAAGTGAGGCCACAACGTCGACCCAAAAATGTGGCTTCTTCTACTGAACTTTGACATTTGTCAAAACCTGTTTGGAAGTTAAGGTTGATGGAGGAACTCCAGACGGCTTAGTTCTTCTTCAAGGCATTGGACAAAAGAAAAAACCTATTCGGACAGTGAGCATGACGTTGTTTGAATTGAGCGACTACAAGACTTCAATTCAAATGATTCGGATACGTTTAATGTTTGAATGTAAAATGAATTTTGAATACTAATATTTTGTAGATCTCAATACAATGAATATTAACTTTTTTAAGTTGAGATGGATTTAACTTTTTAAGTTATAACGTATGAAGTTAAAATGAGTTTTTAACTTTTTTATGAAAAACTAAACAATTAGTAAATCGCATCAATAATTGATTTGAAATTAGTTAAAATGAATTGAATTTATAACCAAACACGACCACATTGTCATCTGGTTTTGGACTAAACTAAATCGGTATATACTAATTTTACATTTTCAAAAACTATTTCCACAACAGCTACCCTCCTAAACCGGTACTTCCATTTTTACCAATTTTGGTGCAATTCGGTCTACTTTTTCAATTTTAATAAAATATCAATTTATCAAAAGGAATTTGTTGAGAATTTACTAGGCTAAAAAATGTAGTTAGTATACTATATATGTTTTATATTTAAAACATATGATCAAATAAATTTACATGTTTAAAATTAAGATTTAGGTTATAAATTATGATATAACATTATTTTATATATAATTATAATTTATATCAAATAAATTTACATGTTTAAAATTTAATTAAAAATATATATAAATATGCGGTCTAGTCCAATTCTAAAAAGTATAGAACTGATTCCAAACCAGATTTGACCAGATTTTTTATTATTAAAAAAATAAAACCCTACAGATTCAAAACCAGACTAAATCCACCGGTTCGGGCCACACTCAACAACACGAAAAAATGCAAAGTCAACCAACCTATAGCAAGAATGTTCCGTAACAAAGCCATACTCAAAAGTCAAAATGACAAGACTTGGACATGTAACAAAAACCAACCATCGGATACCTACCAAGAACAGAATCAAATGCTTGTTAGTTTTAAGGGAGAGGGAGGGAGGTTGATTTCCCTACGGGCGGAACCAAAATATTTTCTGTGATGCTGATTAACTCATAGAAAAGTATAATTTCAAATGGTTAAACGAGAATGATGCTCTCCTAACCATACAAGGCATGCACTGATAAGAATCTTGTGTTTTGATAAAGGGCAAACAAAAGCAATGGAGATCGTGTACAACAGGACAATCAAACCCCACAATTATTTCAAATCTCATAAAAATGGAAATAAAGGTATAAAACTGCTCCCTAGAAATAGAGGGCCCAACACCCGCTTTGCAAAATCATCCGGACAAATCAGATATTAAACCCACAAAAATTATCTGGCAATGTCCCTCAAATCTACCCAGTAGACTCAAAATGTACATGTTTAGAACAGCCAAATGAACGACAATAATCGTAAAGTCAATCAAAACAAAAGAAAACAAAGATCTTTGTTAAGGTTAGAGGATAGTCACGAGGGCTTTAGACCTCTATTGGTAAATGGGGAAAAATATGGAAGTGATCATTCCTAAAAGAGTGCACAGAGCTTCAGATCTCAACTTTCAACCTCCATTTTCTTCAATAAAGAATACCTTCCTTTCCAGTTAGGTCTTCGACGCTTACACTAGCCTCTATGCCCATGTTTAATAGGCCACTTACCATAACAGGAATATCTGATTTCAAAGATTCAACTAATGCCTGGTCGAGAGAATGTGACAAATGCATAAGCTCATATTCTAGAAGTTAAATTCTTAAAATTAATAAAAGAAGTACCTTCCTGTCCTCTCTTTTTTGGCGCTTGATAACCTCCACCGTCCACTCGTTTACCAGCTTTTGGAGTTCAATCATGACGCCTGACTTCTTTGCATCAGATAAACTCTGCAAGCATAAATACCAATGGCTTTAACAGAACATCTAACATTAAAGTTGTTTGGATTTGGATTTGGATTTAAATTAGATATAGGTAACCACATCTTCCAATAAAGAAACATACAAAATATCATGTTTTTTGGCCCTTGATTTCCAATAAAGTACAAGAGCGCATCAACTAGTGGCTAGAAAGCAAACAATACCTTTTATAGGTTGCAATATTAATGATTCCCAGCCCTTTATGTCTTACAATAAGTAAAGCCTGACCTCACAGACACTTAGAAAAGTAATTTCCTCTCTAGGCGTGCTATCAAGATGATCAGCACTGACTAAAGAGGGCACCTAGAATATAATCCAAGCCCATAAAATGGTAGTCACCTGATGTAAGACTTGAATGATGGCAGCAGCATCCTCAGGCTTACGTTCTAATAGAAAACCCTGCAAGGACATCAAACACAGGCTCAGGCTTACATTCTGACCGACACCTCAACTGGGGCTGCCCAAAAAAGCTCAATTTTGCAGTTAAAACAAGATTGAAGAAAATAAAAAAGACAAAATAAATAAAAAGAAAACATAAGATAATAGCCTTTTTATACAGTACAAGAGCAATGACCTCGAAACAGTTTATAGAGCCCTCACTATGAGACGTTCGAACTTCCATACAACATAAGAGTACAAATAAATTTGAACTGTTAGGGGTTGGCACAAGTGGTAAAGGCCTTGAGTTTAGGGGTATGCTCCCCTTAGGTCTAAAGTTCAAATCTCCTTAGGTGCAAACAATCTCTAGGGACCATCAAACTGGGGGATTTTCTCCTTGAATCAACTAAGATGCACTTGCGAAAAACTTCTTGTAGAGGGCCTATGCACCCTTGAGATTAGTCGGGACACTATTCTAGACCCCCGATGCCAACAAAAAAAAAATAGTGCAAATAAATTTGGCAATCACATTACATTTAGATCTCAAAATTAATTCTCTCACAGAAACAGGGCAAATAACTTAATGGTATGAAATTTATTACCTTCGCACATGAAAACCCACTCACAAGAGTATGCTGCCTCATTGACTCTGATCTCAACTTCTCAATTTTCCATAGTGTCTCAGTATCTCCTGCAAAGGAAAAACGTGAAAATCTTTGCATACAATGAAGCGGTTCTTCAGATAACAGACATTAATTATTTTTCAGAGAAAGGATGGCATGATTTTCAAGAAATTGGTATGGCTCATAAAGATGCCACTTTTCTGCAACCAACGCAGATCATTGTAGAAACTGGATTTCCTGGGTAGTAGAGTAAAAACAAGACAGCATTTACCATGACAGGCTTTCAAAAAAAAAATATGGGTAGTAATATTTAACTTTGTAAGAAATCCTTCAACTGCAAGTAATTGTTAGGTATTTCGGGTGTATGGACACGTGGTATCCCATCTTTTTTTTTATAAGTAAAATTTTATTAATCAAAGAAGGCGGCAAAGCCGATTACTAAAGAATGGCCCCTCAAGGCAGCACATTGGATACAAGGAAATTATGAAGATCCATGTCATTCAAGGTAATGGTCCATGTACATAGAGTTATAAAAAAGAAAACAAACAGCTCCTCTCGAGATCTCTCATAGTCTTCAAACGTCCGCTCGTTGCGCTCCTGCTAGAGGCACCATGAGATACAAATGAGAATCATTTTCCACACAGTTTTGATCTGTTTGCCTCGCATGGAGGGCCAACTCGGCACCACTGCCCCCACCGTCTTAGGCATGACCCAAGTTATGTTCAGTCTCTTGAAAATCTCATACCAGAGTGCCCTGGCAATCTCGCAACGTAGTAGAAGATGGTTAACCGATTCGCCCTCATTACGGCACGTACAACACCAATCTGCTATAATCACCCTTCTTTTCCTCAGGTTGTCTGTTGTAAGAATCTTTCCTAACGAAACTGTCCACACGAAGAAAGTTGCTTTCGGGAGTGCTTTGTGATGCCATATTTGTCTCCACGGAAACTGGATCTCGAGTCCTTGCACGAGTGCCTTGTAGAAAGAACAAACAATGAAATTACCTCTTCCTGTGTGGATCCCTCTCAAGCCATCTTCAGTCTGCGTGTTTGGTCGTTGAGAGTAAATAAGGCGAAAGAAATCCACAAGAGTGCTTTATTCCCAATCTTGAACCGCCCGATTGAAAAAGATGTTCCAAACCACACTCCCCCCAATTGACCCCATGACCTCAGCCACAATGATGTCTTTGGCACTTGCAATCTGAAAGAGAGTGAGAAACACAACATTCAGGGACCTATCTCCACACCAAACATCCTTCCAAAATTTGATTCTTGAACAGTCGCCCAACTGAAGCTTGGTATGCCGCTGAAAATCACTCCAACCACTTTTGATATTTTTCCACAATCCCACCCCACTTGCCCCCCTAACTTCGTTGGTACCCCTCACCCCACCCCAAATGCTCCCTCATACTCGTGATCAATCACCACTCGCCACAAACTGGTTCTTGATGATATCTTCACAGCCACTTTCCAAGTAATGCCCGATTGAACATCCTCAAATTACGAATGCATAGACCGCCACTTGATAATGGGCGACAAACCGTCTTCCACTCTACCAAATGGAACTTGAACTCCTCCCCCAAGCCGCCCCACAGGAAGTCTCTTTGCAACTTCTCAAGGCGACCTGCCAGATTAGCCGGAATAGGAAAAAGTGATAAAAAATAAGTTGATAGGTTAGAGAGAGTACTCTTTATCAATGTGACATGTCCCCCTTTCGACAAATACACCATCTTCGATCCTGCAAGCTTCCTTTCCACTATTTCAATCACTATGTCCCAAATACGGGCCGCCCTTGAAGTTGTACCCTACGGAAGTTCCAAATATGTCATAGGGAGAGATGAAGACTTGCATTTGAGAGTGCCCGCCAACTCCCGCAAGTTGGATACATCTCCAATCGGCATTATTTCAGATTTGTCGTAATTCACTTATCTTATGTTGAATAAAATTTGAAGCGGTGTGGGGTGGTATCCCATCCTATGTTAATTAAAACTAATCTTTACATAAGCAGTCTTAATTACGTGGCATGTTATGATGAAATGGGAGTACCACGTCTTAAATACTCCAGACCTAATGATTTTCCTTCAACCACACCCTAACTGGATAATGGAAAAGGTAGAAATCATCAAAACCCCCTACACTATAAACGCATCAAGGTTTTGTGCAAACCTTACTACTATGGTTTTCAGCTATTGTACTTAATGGAAATGATATTCATGATTTCTTGTCTCTCTTTACAACTCATAAATTATAACTAGGTGTTCCTTTGTATACTCCGTGTACATGGGCTATGCCTCTTTCATTTTCATTAATAAAATTTACCTCTTATAAAAAGAAAAAAAAAACCATAAATGCATCAAGGTTACTGGAAATTCAAAAATGTGGGTTTTTCACTCCTGTATTGGACTGTTGACCTGATGAAGTAGCAGAAACCTTAGTGTTTCCATAGTCTCAGATCAATATACATATAGCCTAATTAATACATACACATGCTTCATGGTAACCGATGTTGAATAAACAAAAACTCCTCTCAGCCATTCCTATCTAAAAATATATTCATTAACTTATTTAAACCAAACTAACCAATCGATACTCCCTCCGACTCATAATGAGCATCTCCATTGCAAATATCGTGATTTTAATGTGTCTTGCTTCCCTTTTTCAAGGAAGCAAGGGTAGTATGGAAAGATGAAGATATAAATGTGTGACTTTTGGGAAGTGGACACTTATTTTTGGCTAATCCTAAAAGGAAAGCAAGGCCCCACCATGGGACAGAGGGAGCACTATTTTAAGAGAAATACAGTGTAGAAGTACCAAAGCCAGATGCAAACCAGTACACAAAAAGTTTAAAGCATATGATTCTTTTTTTAAATGCGCATTTACGTATTAAAGCATACATAGCATGCACCACAGAATACGACATCTTTCAGGGAACTTCACTACCTTAATGGATAGCTTACAGTCCTAAATCCTGCCCACAAACCACTACAGGCATCCAAAACGAGACAGTAAGCATGGATATAGAACATAAACACAAATTTGAACCTAAAATAAGAGAACATAGAATTTGCAGGCACCTATTTTAGCAGCAAATTCCATCCATGCATCAAATGAAGTTTTCCGTAATTGTACTCCAGCCATGATGAACTTTTTCGAGCACTTGGACATCAACTCCCAATTATCCGTATTGTAACAAATGCTGCAATTGGTCAACATAAATACAAGATCAAAATCATTTTAAGAAAAGCATCAATCTTTATTTGAAGCTAGACAAGTGCACTGACCACTTGCTCAGTCCAGTCTAGATTACCTTTTTTATATATATAAGTAAACAATTGTATTAACAAGAATGGGCATAGCCCAAGCACACAAGATGGTATACATGAAGTAATACCTATTTATGAAGAAGAAATGAAATTAAGAAAATTATGAAAACCAAGTCCATTAAAATCTACAGCTATGGCCTTAGAAATGAAATTCTAACAAAAAGTAATCTAAGCTCCTCTAAGGAGCGATCCTCGTCTTCGAACATTCGGTCATTTCGCTCCTATCATAAGCACTATAAGATACAAATAGGAACTATCTTTCACATGGCTATGATTTGTGGAATATCTCTAAACTTTGTCCAACTGGCCAAAAGCTCAACCGTTGTGGCAAGCATAATCCAAGGTAGCTCTAACCTGTTGTGGCAATCATCCCATAATGCTCTAGCAACCTTACAATGCAGCACAAGATGATCCATAATCTCACCACTTTTCTTGCACATACAACACCAATCCACTATAATCACCTTGGGTTCCCTTAAGTTATCCATCTTCAAATCTTACCCAAAGAAGCTATCCACGAAAAGATGCCACTTTGAGAGACGCCTTATTTCACCCAATCCTTCTCCATGGAAAATGATTGTTCTGCGATTGTATGAGAGACTTATAGAAAGAGTGAACTGAGAATGTGCCTTTACATGTGGGTACCGACCATAGAGTACAGAAGACTAAACAAATCCTCAAAGCTGCCAACTTCCCAATCTTGGCTGCTCTAGTGAAGTTCACGTTCCATTGGACAAGGTCACTAGATATCTCCATAAAATCAATCACTGGAGCTTCTTTCTCACATGCAATCCTGAAAATTGAAGGAAATAAGTCCTTAAGGGCGTTATCTCCACACCATAATTCACTCTAGAATTTTATTCTAGAGCCATCTCCAAACACAAGTCTAGTATGACAGCAACCCCCCTGAGGGGGGTTGGAGCACTAAGGAGGTACATGGGGTTTATGAGTCATGGAATCACATTAGTGCTCCACCCCCTCCCCCCCCCCCCAAAAAAAAAAAACAAAACCCCACCCCACCAAATAACACACACACACACACACAAACCTTCATATTTGAAGTCAATCACCGACTTTCATAAGGTTTCCTGTTCCATATTATCTCACCACAACTATTTCCCCAAGTAAGACCCTATTAAGAAGCCTCAAATTTCTAATTCCCAACCCGCCAGAAGAGATTGGAAAGCATACATTTTCCCACTTAACTAAATGGAATTTGAAATCAACCCCCAAACCACTCCAAAGGAAATCACAAAGAAGTTTCTCAATACAGGTCACCACTTGCTGGAATTGGGAATAACAATAAGAATTCGTTGGTAAATTAGGCAAAGTGCTTTTGATTAAGGTGATCGTACCACCGTTCAACAAGTACAATCTCTTCCAACTTGCCAATCTACATTCAATCTTCTAAATCATTGTCCCAAATCGATTTAGCTATTGTGGTTGCCCCTAAAGGAAGACCAAAGTAATTCATGAAAAGCAGGATGAATCAGTCAGGTACAGGGGGATGATGGACTGAAACTTTCAATCCATCATGTTCCCAAACCGGATAAGACCAAACCATTAGCTATCAGTCAAGTTGGTTCATGTCGGTCCAAGCCAGAGTTTCAAATGGAGGCCCAATCATACAAAAAAGCTGATCATTATTGAAGTATATAAAAAAGACCGCAATGTGTATTTTTGCTCATTAGTATAAAAAAAAACTCACGTCTATAATTTTGAACAATATAACTGTTCAACTTTAACACATTTTTTTCCTTAAAAATTCCCTACAAAATTTGTACAAATTAACAAAATTGATAATTATATATTAGTTAACAATGAAGTTTATTGATCTCGTAAATAGGCAAAGTCCATGAGCTAATTAAATATATTAGTTAATTAGCAATTATATATTTAAGATTTTATATTGTCAATAGTCATAGGTTAGCTGAAAATTATATAATTCACTTTATAACTACTTCGTAAAATAATATATAATTTATAAAAAAAATAATTTAAAAATATATATGTAGTTTCGGTCAGCCCGGCCCGTTCAAGGGTGAAAAAACCCCACCCCGGGATAGGACCGAAACCGACTAAGCAATTTTTCGGTTCGGTCCAAACCAAAAATTTTACACCTCTAATGAGAAGAGAGGAAACCTTACATTCAAGAGTGTTAGCTAACACTTGATGTTGCAAACATTACCAACTAGCACCAACTATGATTTGTCGAAGTTTACTTTCAAACTTTTATTTTTTGATAAGTTCAGTTCACTTTCAAACTTGATGCCACTTGAAAACAAAATAAGGCCTAGTTTGGTTTTACAAAACTTTGAAATCATTTCATCCCATCTCATCTCAACATCCAAACACCATTCAAACACAACCATTTTTCAATTTCAACTTTCCAAATTTTTCATCTAATCATTACATAATCGTTACTTTCACAAACATCCAAACAAAACACCAAAAATATTTCAATTTTTTCAAATCCCGAAACAAAAATAATATTAAAAGATTGTATTCTAATCCTCTTTTAACTTTCTTTTTTTTTATTAAACTTTTCCTCTTTTCTCGGAACCCTATAAAAATCTTAACTCAAACGATTTTACTGCTATTCATAAATTATCTCACTACTATTTACATTTTTTTTTTTCATCGCATCTCATCTATGTAACCAAACAAGGCCTAAAAGTACCCTTAATGCCCGAATCTGGTTTTGTTTTACACAAAATATCAGTATATCATCTGCAAAAAAGTCAGAAATGTTAAGAGCGCCCCTATTAGGGTCACCAACCAAGAATCTAACCACAAAACCACTATTAACCGAGGCCAAGATCATTCTGCTAAAGGCCTCCATAACAATGACAAAAAAGAATTGGGACAAGGGACCCCCTTGTCTTAGGCCTCAAGAGCTGTTAAAGAAGTCAACTAGATTGTCATTCACCAAAACCAAACACTTCACCATTGATATGCACTATTTGATCCACGAGCACCATCTCTCCCCAATTCCACACCTCCCAAGTAAGGTAGAAATTCTCAATTAATATGATTATAAGCCTTCTCCATATCCAACTTGCATAGAATCCCCATATTGTGAGATTTTTATCTACTCGTCAGCTGGAGGAGTTTAGATCCCCATGTTGCCAGGTTCTTTGGGATGACTTTTTCAACCTAGTGGGACTTGCAAGGATTATGGCCTAGTAAGGTAGTTAATCTTCTCGCCAACTGGAGGAGTTTAGATGGCATTTTGCAGATTTTTTTTATTTAAGTGCATTTTGCAGATTATTGAAATTTGGAAGATGGTCCCTATATGCCTTTTGTGGTGTACCAGGAGGGAAAGAAGCAATTGGACTCTTGAAGACAAGGAATCATCAGTGGAGGAGCTGAAAAGCCTTTTTATCAATGCATTATTTCTTTGGACAATAGCTATATATTTTAATGGGCTCAATGTTCATGATTTTTTTATATCCATTGCTTTCCTTTCTTCTTCATTAGGTTTTTCTCTTGTATACGTCTTGTGCACTTAGGCATTGCCTAGATTTCTATTAATAAAATTCTTACTTACTAAAAAGAAAATAATTCAAAATTGAGAATATATTCAGAATTAATGAATTGTCTTGGGAAATGAAACATTTGAAGTTTTCATGAAAGTTAAGCAAAGCATGAAGCAGTCATAAATTATAACCAACATACCTGAAAACGATATCCACTGTACCAGGTTGCAACGGTAAGTCATTCCTCTTAATTAGTTTCATTATGTCCACCATGAGCTTAGCATCATTGTTATTCTTAGCATATAACTGCAGTGGATTTAAAAAGATCTCAAATGTGAAACAAGTTCCCAACTTCTAAGAACAAAACAAAAAATGTGATCCATCACATTCCAAAAAAAAAAAACAAAGAGGATACTTAACATGGGCGAATCTAGAAAACTAACTTTTGTGGGGATTTTTCTATTTTCTTTGGAGTAGAAGGGAAGTGTTGGGGCCAGTATTAAGAAAGTATTCAATTCCCCTATGATTGTTTTTCAATATTTTGGATCCCTAATAACCTTATAAAAAGATTCAGAGGTCGTTGATACCAGTAAATGGTGGGCAGATCCAATACTAGGAGCCAAGCCATACACATTATGCTTCCACAATGCTTTCTTCCCTGCATAAATTTAAAGTAAATAATCTTGATAAAATCAGAGAGTTCACAATGGATAAAACTTGAGAATATAATTTGAAGATGTGTTGCAAGTGAAAATTTCCTGAAACAAAATGCAAGAGCAGCAATTGAGCTGCATGGATTTGTCAAAAGTCTAGGTGTAATTTGTAAACAATCAACTATCACAGCATATTAGCTTAAAAGAGAATTACCATAAGAGTTGCTACAGCAACAAAGAGATTAAAATAATTCTACAAACAGATGCGGGTTCATGTAGTCGGTTAAATTTACTTTACAATAAAAATAACTTTACAGTTTGACGAACCACATTATGCCACATCAATTTTTGGGATTACTTTTGTGTGATTCATTTGTAGCTAGAGTATTTCCCTTAGCATAATGGATGCTGAAAAATAGAAAGAAGACAAAATTAAGCATAAACATAAAGTCGCAAGGCATACCATAGTCAAGGGCCCCTACACGAACACACGTCTTGGTAATTTCTCGGCACAGATTGCAATTAAAGTCTGCATGAATACGTAGATTAGACAATCTCTGCAACCAAAGTGAAGAACTGTCAACTATCAACAAGTTAAACAATACAAATCTAATGGTATAATTAAGAAGAAAACTTACAAATCTTCGGAGGTTTTGCAAAATATCAAACAGAAGTTTAATATCATCATTGCTTTTGCAATTTTCAAGCAATGACCACAGCCAAGCATTTGGGGGCATCGATCTTTTAGAAACCACAGAATCAAGCATTCTGTCGTACAGCTCCTTCACAGCCTCTGCATTCAGCAAAATAAAGCAACTATAATCAAACTTAGCTTCAAGAGAAATCTAAAAAACAAACCATCAGAAAAGTCAATGACCTGTGGGATTGCTTTCTGTGGTACTCGTTTCTGAAGAAAAGCATGCCCTCGATATCACTAAATACCGTTGTACGGTATGCAAATGATTGCTTCGAATCACGTCTGTATAAAGTTGAAAAATATTCAGGTTTCTAAATCACTCATCAAATCATTTAAAACTTTGTAGTTACTATGACACGGCATACCAGAAAAGTTCTTAACGCATTACTTCAGAACAAACATTATAATCCAATGCTATTAATATTTTTTCATCTTTCCTACCTTATATAGAGCGTCTCTTTAATACAAAACTTCTTACCCTTCAAACTAATGGAAGCGGTGAGTTCAAACCATTTACCACTTTATGTCAAAAATTGGGCATTACTCACCGATTCTTGTGCCCTCATATCCATCAACAAAATGAATTCATCGAACGCAAACACCGCCACATAGTCAAAACTGGACTTGCTCTTCTAGCCCATATGTCAGTATCTCTCACATTTTGGGATGATGCTTTTCAAATCGCCATTTATTTAATTAATCTTTTGCCCACTACTACACTCCAAAACAAATATCCACATTTCATGGTGTATAATTGCATCTCTGATTTTCATTTTCTAAAAAATTTCAGATGTGAGTGTTGGCCCAATTTAAGGCCATACAATCAGCATAAGATGCAATTTCACTCCAAATCCTGCCTATTTCTGGGCTATAGTATCCATCACAAGGGTTATAAATGTCTGGACCTCTCAACACACAAACTTTATATATCTCGTGATGTCCAATTCAATGAACGGTCCTTTCCTTTTTCTAAAGCCCAGCCCATGTCTCTACCTGCCATCTCCCTTTACTCTCTCTATCTATTTTGGGCCTAGGCCCAGGCCCGTCACTCTTGTCTTCCTCAACATGCCCTCCCTCCTCTTCATCTAATTCCCTTGTTTGTCCTTACTCCTCTTCAAACCCTACCAGTTCTCCTCCTGCATCTCTTCCATCTCGACCTCCTCTTGTTTTGGTTCCCCCTCACTCTCCAATAATTACTAGATCACAGACTCAGTCATCTCATCCCCGAGTTGCCACGGACGGTATTGTTCCGTACCCCTCAAGAAGTTGTTTCACCACTACTGTTACTACACCGAATGCCCCTACTAGTTTCTCTGTAGCCACAAAATTCCCAGAATGGCGTGACGCCATGTCAAAGGAATTTACTACCCTAACCCATAACCAAACCCGAACCCTAGTTCCACTAGATCCCTCCTTTAACATCCTTGGATGCAGGTGGGTTTATTGCACCAAATTGAAGCCAGACAGGTCAATTGAACAGAGGAAAGCCCGATTGGTTGCAAAGGGCTACTATCAACAAGCTGGGCTCGACTACGATGAAACGTTCAACCCAATTGCCAAGTCACCCACTGTCTACTTGATTCTTGCCATTGATGTAGCTCAAGGATGGCCCCTTCGATAAGTTGATATTGACAATGCTTTTCTTCATGGTTCTTTAACTGATATTGTATTTATGCAACAACCTCAGGGTTACCTTGACCCGGTTCATCCCACATATGTTTGCAAGCCCTAAGGCTTGGTTGGCCCAATTGAGTTCTTGGTTACTTGGCTATGGCTTCACAGCCTCCAAAGCTGACTCTTCCCTCTGTGTTTAATCATAGTGATAATTGCATTTATCTGCTAATATACATTGATGATATTGTCATTACATCATTCAAATCCTCGGCAATTGACAATTTTATCACTGCTTTAGGAGTTGTCTTTCCAGTAAAGGACCTTGGTCCCCTGTCTTTCTTTCTCGGGTTAGAGGTGGACTACCTAAACAATGGTCTTCTCTTGACTCAAGGTAAATACATCAAAGACCTTCTCCTTAAGAGCAAAATGTTTCATGCCAAGCCCATGCCAACCCTATGGTTGCTTCCCTCAAATTATCCAACTTTGATTCTCCAAGCTACCTTGATGACCATCATTTCAGCAGTACAGTTGGGGGTTTGCAATACCTTTCATTCACAAGACCTAACATATCCTTTGCTGTAAATAAATTATATTAGTTCATGCATTCTCCCAAAGAACCCCACTAGACAACAGTCAAGAGAATCCTTTGATATCTCAAAGCTACAATCAACTATGGTTTGTTCTTTTCAAACACCTCACCCTTACCTTGCATGTTTATTCTGATGCGGACTGGGTAGGGTGTCCTAATGACAGATGTTCTACTAGAGGCTTCTCTATCCTTCTTGGCAAAAATCTTATATCATGGGGATAAAAAAAAAAAAACAACAGACTGTGGCAAGATCAAGCACGGAAGCTGAGTACAAGTCTCTCGCTTCCACTATTGCCGAGGTAATATGGCTTCAAAATGTATTGTGTGAACTCGGTATCTCTCTTTCTAAGGCCCCAATACTATGGTGTGATAATATTGGGGCAGCCTATTTGGCTGCTAATCCTGTCTATCATTTTCAAGACCAAGATCAGATTAGCGCACAAGATCAGATTGCGGATGTCTTTACAAAGCCATTGGTTTCAGAAGCTTTCTTCAAATTTCGAGCAAGTCTCAATGTGATTTCCACCCCTTGGACTTGAGGGGGTATGTTAGAATAGATGATAGTATTAAAACAATTGTACAGAAAGATAAACTTCTAGAAGAACCGTAGGCAGTTATTTTTGGTTCTCTGCTATAAATTGTAAATGTTTTTATTCCGTTTTCCTTGTATAAATACATGATAAGGGAGCAATGAAATGCACTGAGAACTTGGAAAATCCTTGGTCTGTTAACATTAACACTCAAACTTCTCTGGTGGAGACATACGAGTCAAAATTTCGCCCTCCCCTTTATTTATTTTTTTCCTCTTCTTTTGCTCAGTTCCCTTGGCAACCAAACATAAAGTTAAATAAAAATCATTAAAATTTGAAATTACAGTATAGTAAGGTTAAGGTTTTTTCCTTTTCGACAAACCAAGTGCGAGATAGAACCTGGGAGTCAAATTCATTTCGATACTTTTTTCCCTACAGATTCTCGGCAATCAAACATTACACTCACACATAATTAAAGTTGGACTGAACCTGAGGACCAAGGGATTTGGGAAGACAAGCTGCGGTGAATCCGAAATGGACGAGGAGTTGGAAAAGCTTCAAAGAGTCCAATATCGGGAGCGAGGAATCGATGCGAGTTGAGAAGAATCGGAGATTTAAAAGCCCGAGAGAGCCTACGTGCATTCGAGACCGCCTGCATGGCTTCGAGGGGCTGAGTTAGATCCGAGTTGAGGACGAGTTGGTTTTGAGTGAACTCGGGTGGGTGTTGGAGAGAGCGGGCGAGCGCTAAGCCCACGCATAGAGCGATCAGGGTTTAGTGAGGGAAGAAATGACGGGTTGGTGTAGGTAGGCCGGCAGTTCAGGGTTAACCCTGTGGACATGCGCCTTGTTATTCGACACGTGGTTTTTTCCACCCTCACCAATATATTTATGAAAAAGCAAAATTTGAAGTTGAAATAAGATAATTTTTGTGACATCTCCTTTTTTTTTTCTCTTAGTGCTTTGCATGTTATAATAATATATTATATTTGTCCTTTTTGCTCTATGTATTTGTATTGTTAAGTTTCTTAAATTAAGTTTATTGTTATTGCCTTTGGTTGATTTAATTTATTTATTATGTTGGAATTTATTTTAAGGTATTGGTTTTGTTGAATTTAATTAGTTAGTTTTGGATGGACTAGCCTTCTAGTGTGTTTGTTTTGTTTCATGGGTTGGTGTAGTGTTGTGTGTGTGGATTGAGGCTATGGGCCACTTGAGTTACATGTGTGAGGTCCAATTCGTGTCTTGAAGAAAACCTAGCCTAGACCCCTTGAACAGCGCCGTTTGGCATCCGGATTGAGTGAAACCCTTAGGATTTCGTCCCTTCAACCCCCAGCCGCACCTTCCTTTCTTCTTCTTATTTTCTCCTTCATTAGGTATGGTCTTCTTTTTTCACAAAACCCGTGAGCTTCAAGCTCAACGCCGCCCATCTCTACCCCTCCTCTTGTGCCACGCGTCCGCCTCCGCCTCTTTGAAGCCCTCCCTCACGCCGATCTTGCATCTCCATTTTCATCTCCAACCCGTGAGCCACGTGCCTAGGAATTTCAATTTTCTTCTCCCAAAATCGTGAGCTACCCCTTGGTTTTTCCCCGGTTTTCGTCAAATCAAGGCTGGAAATACAGCCATGGCATCACGTGGATGCCCCTTCCCCGGTTCTCGAGCGCCACGCGGTGGCTTTGTACAGACCTCAAGTGGTCTTTTTTCACAAATTGCAGTGGCTACTACAAGAATCCGAACCCTCCCCTTGGCCTATAAATAGCCGTGCACTTCCCCTTTAAAAATCTCATCCTAAACTGTGTCTAGTAAGTTCCCTTAGGTTCATTTTTTAGCCTTTTTGCCTCATCCCATCTACAATTTGAGTCACTCCTCACTCACAGAATCGCCTCTCATGATAGTTAGGAGTTTTTTAAACCCTTGTCGTCATGTGCTACTGCCCACTGCCGTGCACCACCACCCCAAGCCCCCAAACCCAAACTTAAGCTGACTCTAACCGAGAAAACCACCCAAATTCGAGATCTAAGACCCCCAACTCGTTGTTGTCCCTTTGTGTTGTCGTTGTTTCCCCGACTGCGCCATCACTTTCGAAGAGTTATGCAAATATGAGAATAAGAGATTTGTCTTTCGAGGAAGGTGATTAGGTCTACCTCAAAGTTTCCCCTATGAAAGGTGTTAAGCGTTTCAGTAAGAAATGGAAGTTTAGTCCGAGATATGTTGGCCCTTATCAGATTCTAGAAAAGGTTGGGTCTGTTGCTTATCGAATTGCCTTACCAGATTATTTTGATAATGTACATGATATCTTTCATGTGTTTTTCACTTAAGAAGAGTTTTAGTTAGTAAGAACCATGTTTCGTCAACCTAGAGAGCATTCAACTTTAGCCAGATTTGACTTTTGAAGTTGTGCTTACTCAAATTGTAGGTTGGAAAGAGCAACAACTAAGATCCAAGACGATACCCTTAGTAAAGGTGGTGTAGGGAGATCCGTTGGCTAGGGATTTCTCTTGGGAGAGAGGCAAATATGAGAGAGTTGTACCCTTACCTGTTCAGGTACTAGCATTTGTTTTCTTTCTCGAGCTGGCTTGGACCAATTTCGAGGAAGAAAATTCTTTTAAGGAAGGAGGATGTGAGATCCCTTTTTTTTTCTCCTAGGGTTTTACATGTTATAATTAATATATTATATTTGTCCTTTTTGCTTTATGTATTTGTATTGTTGGGTTTCTTAAATTAAGTTTATTATTATTGCCTTGGGTTGATTTATTTTATTTATTATGTTAGGATTTATTTTAAGGTATTGGTTTTGTTGAATTTAATTAGTTATTTTTAGATGGGCTAGCCTTCTAGTGTGTTTGTTTTGTTTCATGGGTTGGTGTAGTGTTGTGTGTGTGGGTTAAGGCTTTGGGCCGCTTGAGTTGCATGCATGAGGCTCGGTCCGTGTCTTGAAGAGAACTCATCCCAAACCCCTTAAACAACGTAGTTTGGCATCTTGATTGAGTGAAACCCTTAGGGTTTCGTCGCTTCCCCCAGCCACACCTCCCTCTTCTTTTCTTTTTCTTTTTTCTCCTTCATTTGGTCTGGTCTTCTTTCTCCTTTGCAAAACCCATGACCTTCAAGCTCGACGCCGCCCATCTCCACCCTTCCTCTTACGCCACACGTCCGCCTCTTCGAAGCCCTCCCTCACGTCGGTCTTGCGCCTCCATTTTCATCTACAACTCATGAGCCACATGCCTAGAAATCCAATTTTCTTCCCCCAAAACCATGAGCTACCCCTTGGTTTTTCCCTTGGTTTTTCATCGAATCAAGGATGGAAATACATCCATGGCATCACGTGGATGCTCTTCCCCTGCTGCCGAGCACCACGTGGTGGCTTTGTGTAGACCTCGAGTGGTCTTTTTCTGTAAATTGCAGTGGCTACTGCGAGGACCCAAAGCTTCCCCTTGGCCTATAAATAGTCGTGCACTTTTCCTTAAAAAAAAACTCATCCCAAACCGAGTCTAGTAACTTCCCTTAGGTTCGGTTTGAAGCTTCTCCCCCTCATCCCATCTATGATTTGAGTCATTCCTTACTCACAGAATCGTCTCCCATGAGAGTTAGGAGTTTTTTAAGCCCTTGTCATCCTGTGCTACCACCCATTACCATGCACCACCATCCCCGAGCCACCAAACCCAAGTTCAAGTCATCCCTAACCCAGAAAACCACCCAAATCTGAGATCGAAGACCCCCAAATCATTGTTGTCCCTTTGTGTTGTCATTGTATTTGCCACTGCACCATCACTTTCAACAACACCTCGGTGAGGCGATCTACTCGTATAGTTGTTTATTTAAATTATATTTAAACTATTTATTTATTAAAAATATTATTTTTATTAACGTTGGTGTGTTGTATGCGACATAGTGACGTGCTCGCTTGTCAATACGTGGGACCGTATCTTGACGCTCACGGGATCCTCCATAAATTTGCACGATCACGTTGTAAGTAGCCTTCCGACGCTACTTTAGGGTTTATTAATATTTTTGTACTATCGTTGCGCAGCTTGATTGATTGGACTAGGCTTCGGGTCCAGTGAAAAAAATTATTAAAATGTAGTTGATTGGTTGGGCTTGAAACAGAAAATGGAATATGGGAACACCCCGTAGTTGGTTTGTTGTGAAGCGAAAATTGTGAGCCTTGGTTGATGTTTATTAAAGTGCTTATGTTTTCTTTGCTTGTTAAGTTTCAATGTTATGTCATCCAATACTTGTCTATCATGTATTGTTCATTATTTGATTATTATAATTATTTAACTATGATATGATGTTGTGGTGTATATTTGTAATTGGATGATATTATTGGTTAAAATACATGGGTGCGTACGTATCACGACCCTAAACTAAGATGGACCATTATCTCAGTAGAGCTCCTCTAGTTACTCAGGAACGTACAAACCTAAGTGATATCCCTTGGCTTGTAGCTAGACGACAATGGGATCAGATGAAACAATAAAACTCTCGTGCCGACTCCCTAGCCCCTCTGTTGGGAGGTTAGAGAATGTCTGGTCATGATATGTATCGGGCGCAGAGTTGGACATCGCTCGTACGGAAGCACACACACGGTCGTTACCCATGGTGTGACGAAGGAAATCAGGATATATAAATGGTCCATAGGGGAGATCATTGTGTATACTTAATAAAAATATGTTTGTGTCATAAGCCAAGAATTGAGTTTCGGGTGTATATGGGTAAATGCATCCTTTTTCGAAAAATGGCTGTTTAAGTCTTATCTACTTGTGATTGGTTGAGAGTATATTGATTACTTTATTTGCATGTGTTTTTTTTTTTAAATCCCTATTTGTTGTTTGATTGCTACTTATTGAGATTTATCGTCTCACGATGATTTTCTCACATATGGTTATGTCTTATGAAATCGTAGATTTTGACGCATAAGATGAGAATGAGTTTAAGGGGTCGACTCTATCGAAAGAATGACCTGTTGATTGTGATTATGATTGTGGGATTCATATCCCCTGATGTTGTTATTTATCCTTTTATTATTGTTTTCTTTTATCGGATACTATATAATCTCCTCTAGGATAATTATTTCAATTAAATTATAAACTTTAAATTTTCTGGTACTAGATTTAATACTTTTATTTTTCGCTGCGAATATTACTTGCACACTTAATTTATGATGTACACACACTTGGAGCACTTAGTGATGGGGTGCGTGATTAATGAGGTTATCATCCCGATGTCACAAATCCCGCCAAATCACACGTGGGAGTTGTGGACACCACAATTTTAAATGAAAGTTAAAAGTTAAATAAAATATTTTTTTATTATTATTTTAGAATTTTAAAAATTTGAATTTAAAATTTTTAAATATATATTGTATTTTGTGTAAAAATTTATAACAATGTGATTAAATGATTTAGATGGTTTCTCAATCCAAACAGAAATTTAATAAAGCAGATATCTTAATTTAAATTCCTTTACTGCTATTTATAAATTATTTATTATTATTTATAAATCATATCACTATAAAATTTAGACACAAGTGAAGAAAAAAATGAGAACGATAAAACGGCAACCTCTTTGCTAAAATAATTTAACTTTCTATAATATGAATAAGGGTGTAAATAGTCCGGTCCAGTCCGAAAAATTTGTGGACCGATTCCATTCGGTCCAAAAATTATCTCACCCTGGACTGGACCGAACAAGAGTTCGGTCCATACCGGTCCGGTCCAATTCAGTCCAGGGGCGGTCCGGTTCGGTCCAGGGGTGCCCTATATGATTTAATGGGTTAAATTTAATCTAAAATTCTAAAATTATCAAATATTTTTTTAACCTAAATTTAACTATTATAAATTATAATATGTTAATATTATAAGAGTATATATTATATATTAATATGTTAGTATATATTATATATTAAGTATGTTAGTAAATTATAACTAATAGTACTATTACATTAGTATATTATATATTTATATGTTAGTAAATAGTGATAAATTAATAATAATACACTTATTACTTATAAGTTATTACTAATATTCTATATAAATATATTATAATTTATATTTTTATACTACAACTAGTCAACCAATAAATTATAATATATTAATATTATAATTTATTTATTATTTTTATATATACATAAATATATATATGTGGGGTTCGGTCCGGTCCAGGGGGAGAAATCTTTTGGATCTGGACCAAACCGAAATTAATCGATCCATGTAAAATTTGGACCAGACCAGACCGAATTCCATTGGTCTGAGACAACTGGTCTGGTCTTTTTCCAAGTCTAGTTCGATCTTTTTACAGCCCTAAGTATGAACTGATTGAAAAAGAAAAACGTTTAACTTAAGCTCAATTCAGGTTAAAATTGAATAAATTTAATTAGGAATACTTGCCCTTAAGTTCCTTGTCAAATAGGAACTCCAATGCCATAAAGCTTGCCTTTATCATAGATAAAAGAGAGATGGTTATTTCAACTTTTACTTGGACCATCTTTTTAAGACAACATATGAAAACCTGAATTTTCAAGTTTGAATAAACTTCATTATCATTTTAATTGCTTAATTCACATTAAATACATATTTAATATTGCGATAAAAAATATAATTTATATTTTTATATTTTATATTTTATAACTTAAAACAATAAGTTTTATATTTTAAAAATTGTTTGTTATTTGGGAAACATATATTTTATGGGTAATTCCCGCCCTACTGGAGATTGGGTATCCCTATTTTCGCTCCTCACTCCCGCTTAGGAGGGAGAGAGTTTTCATCCTGCCCCCGCCTATATAAGGGTGAGGTACCCCGTCTCGCAGCGGGGTAGCAGGGGTGGGGGTCCATGTGCCCGTCACCGCGCATATAGGGCCTTGGCCCATTTCACACTTTTCGATCCTTTTCGGCTCATATCAAATTTTTAGGCCATTTTTTGTCCAAAAAATCATCAAATCTGATTTAATTATACATTAAAAAATATTAATTTATTAAATACTAAGTAATAATCATTACTAAAGTCTAAAATCATTTAAAGAAAAATCACTAAAAGTCTAAAAGTAAAGACTAGTCACTGAGCTATTATAATTTAATAATACTGTTGCCCAGATGACTAACACAAGAGAGGGGGTGAATTGAGTTGTATTTAAAAAAATAACAATTATAAATCAAATATATAATATAAAATATAAACAAAATATGAAACAATAATAAATATAAAGAGTAAGGGTAAGAGAGAAGCAAACTCAGTATGTTAACGAGGTTCGGCCCCACTGCCTACGTCCTCGCCTCAAGCTACCTCTTGAGGATCCCCAAATCCACTATTCAATCTCCTTTAGGTGGAGATAGAAATCTATTACACCTTTGAGTAGCACCGCTCCAAAGAATCCGTGTAGAACACCCTCTACACTTCCAATCACCTTACACTTGGTGATTTAACTATTTCCCGTGTAGAACACCTTCTACACTTCCAATCACCTCACTCTTGGTGATTTAACTATTTCCCGTGTAGAACACCTTCTACACACACAAGGGTTATACACACCCTTTTACAAATACAAGAGTTGATAGTAGGTAGACTATCAAAGTACACTCCTCAATGAGTGAGATAGTAACAATACAGCGCAACCTATATCTCTCTCAACAAGAACAAGAATTAAGACTCAAAACTTTAGAAAAGAGAGAATGAGAGCTTTGAAGAAATGATGCAAAACTTAGCAATAGATGTGTAAACTCTTGTTGTGAATTTTGCAAAACTCAAGTGAGCTATTTATAGGCAAATGAGTTTTCAATTTCAAATTTGAAAAGATTCTCATGTCAAAAATATCATCATTTACTTTTCAAAAATTTCAAATCTAATATTTTTACTTTTTGCATGTGACAAAAGGAGCACACTTTACTTTTCAAAAATTTCAAACATAATCTTTTACTTTTTGCATATGACAAAAGGAGCACACTTTACTTTTCAAAATTTTTAAATAAAGACATCTCCCTTTTGCATAAATCAAGAAAAGCATCCACCACTTTTGAAAATATTCAAATAAAATATGCACATGTGAAAGATGACAATCAATTATCTTTCAAAATTTTCAAATTTAATTTTCAAAATATTCATGCATATGTGGAAAATATTTTTAATGTTTTATGATAAAATATTAATTTTGAGCCTTAATCCTAATTTCAAATTTTTTAAGAGATTTACAAAATTATTCTATGATTTTAATGTGAACTTGTTCCCTTCTTGCTCATACTTGCTTCCTTGATGTGCTTGATTCTATTGTGTGGATAACTTGAGTTTGAGACTCCTTTATTCTTTGAATTCATTTGTTATCATCAAAATCCATGTGTAGATTTACATGAACCTTGAAACCTTGAGTTCAACAATCTCCCCATTTTTGATGATGACAAATACTTGATAGAACTTGAAACCTGTATGAATACTTAAACTCCCCCTGAGAATGTGCGTTAGTTTTTCAAGCAAAAATATAAATATAATTCCAAGCATATATAACAAATTTAGCAATTTAAACAATGTTAATGTTCTAGTTTAAAACTTCTCCCCCTTTTGGCATCATTAAAAAGGAATCATAATTATCTCAATAAGATATATTCCTACAATTACTAACAGACAAATAAAACACTGCGTTAGTAGAGACTGTAGAAGTTAGAACCACCCGTGTCCGACAAAACCTGCAAAGGTTGAAGCCGAATTTTATCATCTCGGTGTGGAAGAAGATTTAAATCCGCTTGATGTTATTGACGAATTAGATGTTCCAGAGATTTGAAGTTGAATAATGAAAATTATTCGTGTCTGATAAAGACAGCAAAAGCTGCAGGCCTAGCTCTGGCAATGCGGTGTGGAGCCATGCATGTCCGACAAAACCTGCAAATGTTGAAAGTCTAACTCTGGCAATTCGGTGCGGAGCCACGCGTATCTGACAAAACCTGTAAAGATTGGAGGCCTAGCTCTAGGAGTCGGTGCGAAAGCAGATCAATCGCCTGATGTTGTTGACAAACGGGTTTGAAGGCTCTGAGTTTCTATAAAAAAAATCATTTTCACCAATCGGATACCAAAAAAAACATTGCTTCTTGACCTAAGTTATGTTTCTCCATAACGATAGAATGGCCGAACAATTCTCTTCTACTAATGTTCCAGACTTGAATCAGGAACCCTTGACGCATCAACCATCAATCTTCTCTCCTAAGGCCGTCAATGCCATGATAGAAGCAGAGAACCGTTTTTCTAGTAAGAAAACTTTTGATAATGTGTGTCCAGCATATCTTATATTTCTTTTGACTAATAAGATTTGAAGAGACAATAGTTTGTCTTGTTCTTTATGCTATATCTATAAAATCAGTTTTAAAGTTCATCCGATTTGCATCAAATTTTATTCTCATCTCTATAACTCATCTACATTCCTTCAATATTCTCGCTTTAAGTTTTCAATTCTTTTCTCAATGGCTCATTCTTCTAACATTCCTCTAGATGCATCCATGAGGTATTCTACATCTCAATCTCATGTCCTTTCTACAGCTACCATTGGTGCCATGTTGCAGCAAGAGAACAATAGTTTGGCTAATAAGCCAGACTCCGATGCTATCTACGACTTGGTGAGTCTCGGGACTCACTACTCATCCTCTATTGTCGCTTTTTCCCAGCGGTTACAAGTCAAAAATCATGAGGTTGAAAAGCTTAAAGAACAAATTGTTGTACTTCAACGAATTGTTCAAGAGTCTCACACAAGGGAAGGAATCCTTCGGCAGAAGAATAAAAAGTTGAAATCTCTATTGGATTCTTCATTCCGCTTGCCAGTTCCCATGGATAGGGGTGACATGATATTGTATGAAGAGAATGAGCGTCTCAAACATGAGGCTAAGAACCTCAAGTTTATGTAAAAGTATTTAAAAAAAATCTCTCTATTTTTATGAACTCTGATCTATCTTTCAAGAGATATTCATAACATGCATCATACCTATTTCTCTTCTAATCATACATAATCTATCTTCTGGTAAGGGTTTTGTGAATATATCTGCTAACTGATCGTGTGTGTTTGTGAACTCCAGTACTATATCGCCTTTCTGCACATGATCTAAAAAAAAAATGATATCTTATTTCAATATGCTTAATTCTAGAATGTTGTATTGGGTTTTTTTTTAAGATTTATAGTACTTGTATTATCACATTTGATTAGAATGTGATTATACATAAGTTTAAAATCCTCAAGTTGTTACTTCATGTAAAGAACTTGAGCACAACAACTACCCGCAGCAACATATTCTGCCTCAGCAGTAGATAGTGCAACAGAATTTTATTTTTATTTTTTACTAAACCAGGAAACTAGTGCACGACTTAAGAAATGACATGTTCTACTAAAACTTTTTCGATCATCTTTGCAACCAGTATAATCGGTACCTGAATAATTAATAAGATCGAAAGAAGTGTGTTTAAGATACCATAACTCTAAGTCAATGGTACTGGCAAAATATCTAAAAATCCGTTTGACTGCAATCAAATGAGATTGTTTTGGAAATGATTGAAAACGTGCACATAAACATACACTAAACATAATATCTGGTCTACTGGCTGTCAAATATAATAAGCTACCAATCATACCTCGATATACTTTCGAATCAACTAGTTTACCAGATTCATTTTTATCAAGTTTAGTGGATGGGCTCATTGGTATTCCAGTTTCCTTAGCACCTTCCATCCCAAACTTCTTCAGCAATTTTTTAATATATTTTGATTGATTGATGAATATCCTACTTTTTGCTTGCTTAATTTGCAATCTGAGAAAGAATATAAGCTCTCCCATCATGCTCATTTCAAATTCTTCCTGCATAGTCTTAACAAAAAGTCGGCACATATTTTCATTAGTAGCACCGAATATTATATCATCAACATAAATCTGAATCAAAAGAATATCATTATTTTCGTATTTAATGAAAATAGTTGTATCAATTTTTCCTCTCAAAAAGCCTTTTTCAATCAAGAAACTACTAAATCTCTCGTACCACGCTCTAGGAGCTTGTTTGAGTCCAAATAGTACTTTTGTGAGTTTGAAAACATGATTTAGAGAAATATGATTTTCAAAACCTGGAGGTTGCTCAGCATATACTTTTTCATTTATAAAACCGTTTAAGAAAGCACTTTTAACATCCATTTGAAAAAGTTTGAAATTTTTATAACAAGCATATGCAAGTAGCATTCGAATAGCTTCTAATCTTGCGATTGGTGCATATGTCTCATCATAATCGATTCCTTCTTCTTGATTGAAACCTTGGGCTACAAGTCGAGCCTTATTTCTAGTAATGACTCCGGACTCATCTTTCTTGTTTCTAAAAACCCATTTTGTTCTAATAATAGTATGATTTTTTGGTTTAGGAACAAGTGTTCAAACATCATTTCTTTTAAATTGATTAAACTCTTCTTACATAGCTAGAATCTAAGATTCATCAAGAAGTGCTTCATCAATATTTTTAGGTTCAATCTGAAATAGAAAAGCAGTATGATTGCAAATATTTCTAAGAGATGATCGAGTACTTACACCTCGTGAAGGTTTTCCTAGAATTTATTCCGCTGGATGATCTTTCACATGTTTCCACTATTTGGTTGCATCTTGTACTAAGTCTTGATGATCTTTCCTTCTATTTCTATGATCTTTCATTTTGAATTATTTCCAAATATCACACATCCTTTTTTCTTTAGAAGTAAAGTCAATGAATTTAGTTTTGTCTTCTGTCACGTATCTTGAGCATCCGTTGTCTAAAAATCATTTATTTTTACCTGTAGAATACTTCATGCATACCTACAAAAATAATTAAAAACAATTCCCGGTACCCAAGTTCTTTGGGTCTTTTATTTATTAGTATTAGAAGAAACAAGATATTTAGGTACCCATATGGCCCTAATAGTCATTGTATGTTTTCTTCTAATAGGACAAGCAAGATAATTATGACCATTTCTATTACAAAAATTGTAAATAGCATGTGACATATATGAAGAACTTAAGTGATTATAATAGTATCCTTTTTTAATAAAATTATTTTTATGAAAAGAATTTTGAATATTGGACTTTGATGTAGAAGGATTATCAAAGAAGTTTTTATAAAGTTTGTATTTTTGTTTTGGCATATATCTCAAGTCTGCCTTATCAAAAACACATCTTTGACTACCAAGAAATTTTTCAAAATTTCTTTTTCCATTCGTAAAGTTTTCAATAATATTTTCTAAATCAGTTTTCTTTTTCTTCAATTCAAAATTTTCATCTTTCAAAATAATATTTTCTTTTCTTAAAATATCAATTTCGTTTGTTAAAGAAGAATTTTTCTTTTTCAAAACAGTATACTTGATACCCAATTTTTTAAATTCCTCATATACCTCTTCTAAAATATTTTGCAATTTTTCATATGAAGGATCTTCAATATTATCAAAATTTGTTACCTCAATGTCATCTTTAGCCATAAGACAAAGATTTGCTGATTCTCCATTGCTTGATTCACTATCTGAGCTACTTGAATCATCATTCCACGTAGCTTTCATTGCTTTTTTGCCTTTGTTTCGATCTTTCTTTAGCAGAGGACAATCTGGTTTGATATGACCAGGTTTATTACATTTATAATAAATTAAAGTGTCATTTTTATCTGAATTTTTCTTGGAAAACTTATTGAAGGATTTCCTTGGAGGAGTTTTATTTTTCTTTAAGAACCTCTGAATTTTTCTTATTATCATCGCAACTTCTTCATCTTTGTCGTCATTTTCCTCATTTTCATCACTTTCACTTTCATGTGGAACAGTTTTAAGTGCCAAACTCTTCTTTGAATTTCCTTCTTCTTCTCCTCTTTTCAATGTGTACTCATGGGTGATAAGTGACCCGATGAGTTCATTCACTTCGAGCTTTTTGAGGTCTCTAGCTTCAAGAATCACTGTCACTTTTGACTCCCAACGTTTTGGTAGAGAGTTGAGAATTTTTCTTACTATCTCCACTTTGGAATAAACTTTACCAAGAGCTGTCAAGCTATTTATGATGTTAGTAAAACGAGTGTGCATACTAGAAATAGATTCATCATCATTCATCTTAAACATTTCATATTCATGAGTAAGAATATAAATTTTTGATTCCTTGACTTGAGAAGTTCCTTCATAAGTAACTTCCAAGTTATCCCAAATTTCCTTTGCTGTAGTGCAAGTCATTACTCTATTAAATTCATTACCATTGAGAGTATTATATAATAAATTCATAGCAGTTAAATTCAAAGTATAAAGTCTATCGTCTTCACGATCAAACTCTCATTCTTTCTTTTTGACCTTTACTCCATCAACTACTTTTGTTGGAATATAAGGTCCATTTACAATGCATTTCCAGATTTCTCGACCTTGAGCCTGAAGGAATATTCTCATTCTAACTTTCCAGAATGAGTAATTGTCTCCGCAAAAGAGTGGAGGCCGACTGCTAAATTGACCTTCACCAAATGAAGCTGCAATGTTAGCCATAAGATCTTAACTCAAAAGATAGTTAATCTTATAATAGAACTCTAGCTCTGATACCAATTGTTGCCCAGATGACTAACACAAGAGGGGGGGTGAATTGAGTTGTATTTAAAAAAATAACAATTATAAATCAAATATATAATATAAAATATAAACAAAATATGAAACAATAATAAATATAAAGAGTAAGGGTAAGAGAGAAGCAAACTCAGTATGTTAACGAGGTTCGACCCCACTACCTACGTCCTCGCCTCAAGCTACCTCTTGAGGATCCCCAAATCCACTATTCAATCTCCTTTAGGTGGAGATAGAAACCTATTACACCTTTGAGCAGCACCGCTCCAAAGAATCCGTGTAGAACACCCTCTACACTTCCAATCACCTTACACTTGGTGATTTAACTATTCCCCGTGTAGAACACCTTCTACACTTCCAATCACCTCACTCTTGGTGATTTAACTATTTCCCGTGTAGAACACCTTCTACACACACAAGGGTTATACACACCCTTTTACAAATACAAGAGTTGATAGTAGGTAGACTATCAAAATACACTCCTCAATGAGTGAGATAGAAACAATACAACGCAACCTATATCTCTCTCAACAAGAACAAGAATTAAGACTCAAAACTTTAGAAAAGAGAGAATGAGAGATTTGAAAAAATGATGCAAAACTTAGCAATAGATGTGTAAACTCTTGTTGTGAATTTTGCAAAACTCAAGTGAGCTATTTATAGGCAAATGAGTTTTCAATTTCAAATTTGAAAAAATTCCCATGTCAAAAACATCATCATTCACTTTTCAAAAATTTCAAATCTAATATTTTTACTTTTTGCATGTGACAAAAGGAGCACACTTTAATTTTCAAAAATTTCAAACATAATCTTTTACTTTTTGCATATGACAAAAGGAGCACACTTTACTTTTCAAAATTTTCAAATAAAGACATCTACCTTTTGCATAAGTCAAGAAAAGCATCCACCACTTTTGAAAATATTCAAATAAAACATGCACATGTGAAAGATGACAATCAATCATCTTAATATTTTCAAAATTCAAACCTTTAATCATGTCATGCACATGTGAAAGATGACAATCAATCATCTTTCAAAATTTTCAAATTTAATTTTCAAAATATTCATGCATATGTGGAAAATGTATTTTAATGTTTTATGATAAAATATTAATTTTGAGTCTTAATCCTAATTTCAAATTTTTTAAGAGATTTACAAAATTACTCTATGATTTTAATGTGAACTTGTTCCCTTCTTGCTCATACTTGCTTCCTTAATGTGCTTGATTCTATTGTGTGGATAACTTGAGCTTGAGACTTCTTTATTCTTTGAATTCATTTGTTATCATCAAAATCCATGTGTAGATTTACATGAACCTTGAAACCTTAAGTTCAACAAATACAAATTAATCCTATAAATTACAAAATTACAAATTGTGCTATTAATTATTAACATTACAATTTACAAAATCATAAGATTCATAATATTAGACATTGGTTATTAAACTTTGTCACTTTGAAGAGTTGTAATGCAAACTTGGGTGGAGTCGTTGGGCCTTGGCAATACTTTGACTTCTATGAGTCACTGAGTCTGTGACTGTGATAATGTAAAAATATAAAAATCTTAAGGCTTAATCTGCAATAATAAGTAAAAGAAAAATTAGAGTAACAAATATAAAACTATAAGTTATAAACATGAAAAAAGATAATTTATTAAAAATATTAAGTTACTAACCAAAATTAAACTGGGGCATTAGGTTAGAATATCCACATTGAATGATTTAAGTCTTGACATACAAAATGATACTATCATACACAATGAGAAATGAGAATATAAAAAGTAGAAAATGTCAAAACGTATAAACAAAAGTTACAAAATAATTAGATGCTAACATTCCAGATATTATAAAATTATAAATGCAAATAACAATTAAGAGAGAAATTGTGTAAAGTGCAAATCATGGTGATGGACTAGTAGGTCATACTGCAGTGGAGGTAGTTGTTGAAACTATCCTAGGTGTTGGCGTTGCAGTCGCTACAAGTTATAACAATTAAATATAAAATTAACATCAATTAATTATAATTAAATAAATATAAAATAATATAAATTGATATCAAGTTACAATCTGCCAGATTCAGACTAATCAGCACCCTCGTCCTTGGTCTCGACCGAATAGTAATAAAAAATTTCAGGAATATGAATTTCAACACTCGTCATCCAATTCTGTGTGCAAATTAGTGATTCAATAGTGGTAGGATCTAATGAGCTCCGAAAAGGATCCAACACGCGTCATCCAGTGCTAAAGGCCAGCTCTAATGCTACTGTACTGATCGAGATGGTTAAGATATTGCGGGCAACCTTTGAAAGTACTAGGTATTTGGGTGCATTCATCTTCCACTAAATTAATATATCAAAATTTAATATAAATGGATGAAGATCTAATATCAAATATCTGTCTACATCTGACTGGGCATCTGTGGTGGAACCCATAAAGGTCAAGGGGGTCGTCTCCATCTTGTCACCCCAGTCCATGTTACGTTTTTTTCCATACACGACATCTGCAGCTAGTGGGGGGATACCTGTAGGTGCTGCAATACCACTACCTCCCATGATGGTGAACTCATCAAATAATCTAACAAGAGCTTATCGAGCCCAAGATGCAACAAACGACGCATAATCCTTGTTAATGACATTAGTCAACCCAAATACCATATCATTCACCTTAAACAGTGAGCCAAGGACACATGCAACATGCAACATGTAACAAGATATTGACTTTATCAAACTTTTCCCCTTATTACTTGTCAAATTTCTCCATTATCATCTTAGACATCTTCTGCAATGTGGTGTTACTACCCACTATAATATCATCTAATTTTTCTTTCACCCTAACAATTTGTTGACAAAATTGATGTGTTAAGGGATACAAAAAACCAGATAAAATCTTGGTAACATCATAAAAAATATTTAAAAACTCTACAAAAATATATACAACCTCTCAATCATCAGACATAGAGTGCCCAAATTTTTCATCAAAATACTTGATATATTGTATGTCCTCATTACCCAATGTATCAAATACCAACTTATACTCCTGGGCCACCTCCAACATCAAAAGGTTGAGTTCCACTTTGTTGCCCAGATGACTAATACAAGAGGAGGGGTGAATTGAGTTATATAAAAAAAAATTAACAATTATAAACCAAATGCACAATATGAAATATAAACAAAATACGAAGCATCAAGAAATATAAAGAGTAAGAGGCAAAAAGAAGCAAACTCAGTATTTTAACGAGATTCAGCCCCACTGCCTACGTCCTCGCCTCAAACTATCCCTTGAGAATCTCAAATTCATTATTCAATCTCCTTCAAGTGGAGATAGAAACCTATTACACATTTGAGCAACACCGCTATAAGAATTCGTGTAGAACACCCTTTACACTTCCAATCACCTCACTCTTGGTGATTCAACTATTTCCTGTGTAGAACACCTTCTACACACACAAGAGTTATACGCACCCTCTTACAAATACAAAAACTGATAATGGGTAAGTTATCAGAATACACTTCTTAATAAGTGAGATAAAAACAATACAGCACAATTTATATCTCTCTCAAAATGAACAAGGATTAAGGCACAAGATTTAGAGAAGAGAGAATGAGCGTTTTGAAAAAAAGATACAAAGGCTCTTGTTGTTGTGATTTTTGCAAAACATAAGTGAGCTATTTATAGGCAAATGAGTCTCACTCAATCATTTTTCAAATTCAAAATTCGAATTTTGATGAAGTCATTGCATATGTCATACGTTTTGATGAAATCATTGCATATATTATGCATTTGCAATAAATAATTTTCAAAATTAAAACTTTTAATGACATCATGCATATGTCATGCATATGAAAAAAATAATTTTTGAAATTAAATATTTTAATGATTTCATGCATATGTAAAAAATGCAATTTGATGCTTTATAAAAAAATATTAATTTTGAGTCTTAATCCAATTTCGAATCTTATCAAGAGATGTACAAAATTACTCTATAAGCATCATTTGTAAACTTGATCTCTTTCTTGCTCATGTTTGATTTCTTGATGTGTTTAGCTCCCTTTATGCATAAACAACTTGAGCTTGAGTCTTAAATATTATTTGTTATCATCAAAATTTATACGTAGATACGAGATTTGAAACCTTGGGTTCAACACACCTAGTAGACAAATCAATGTAAAGACCCGTTTTACATGTTATGCCTACAGTTTTTGCAGTAACTTTAAACCTCCCTAATCTAGTAAGAGAAGATCTCACCCATCTCACAGTAGTTCTGACCTGAGCAACCAAGTCACCAAGTTTATTCAAGTCATCACCCACAATCGAATTAAAAATATGTGCTTCACATCGGCACATGCATATAAACCCCACCCAAAATTGTTCTATTCGCATTATTTAAAAGAGTCTTAAGATGTCTCATTGCGACATCATTAGTCCTGACATTATGAACCATGCAAGTCAAAACTCGCGTCAACCCCCACTCTTTTACAGCAGCATCTAAAGCCTTCCCTATCATTTCACCTTTATGATCAATGGTTTGACAAAATTTGAGGATCTTCTTATACAATATCCAACCCCCATCATCCCAATAAACAGTCATATACATGAAATTAATATTATTATAAGAAGTCCAACAATTAGTGGTGAGGCAAGTACTTTCTCTCGCCAATAAACCCCTTAACTTCTATTTTTCTGAGCGATAAATTTTTCTAACATCTCTTGCCACCGTGTGGCGAGAAAGAATATTGAATATTGGTTCCAATTATCTAAAATATACTTAGAACCCTAATCCATCTACCACTTAGAAAGACATCTCATCCATATCGACCATGCAAGCTAAGTGTGTCCTAGGCTCATCAGGATCATACTTTATGTATCCCTTTAATGCCAACTCACCACTACTCTACTCACCCTTTTTTTCAAGCCAATTTCAAGCCTAAATTGGCTCTTCTCTACCAAAAATTTCAAAATTAAGAATTTCTTGCATTGCTCCTCCAAGTGCAACTTTATTTGGGAAGTGTCATATCTCTTATAGTGGCACCCATAAATTTTACCACAATAGTTGCACTTAGCTTTAGGGTCATTAGGGTCACCACCCTCTATTTTAGTGACATGAATCCAAATTATGAATGAGACTTTCTTGTTAGGCTGCTTAGGGGCGGGGCAAGTGGTAGTGGTAAGGGTAGGGGTAGGGGTCTCGACCGGAGGGTTCTTGACTGGAGTGGGAGTAAAGTTAGGGATAGGGATAGTGATAGTGGTAGTGGTCGGGGTAGGCTCACACTAGAATTCTCTGGACTTTTCATTTACAACAAAAATGAAATCATTACAAAATGTAAACAAATGGTCATACAAAATGTATAATCAAAATAAGCATGAGACTCACTTTTTTATTTAAAAAAAAAAACGAAACTCATCTCAATTTCTCAACCTACTAGTTCATATTTCATACATTTCAACTTAAAAAGTTAAACTAACCTCAAATTCTAAAAAATTAAATTCATTTCAATTACTCATAAATTATTATTATTCACAATTTAATTCAAATTTCAACTCATCTTAACATTCAAACATAACCTTAAGTCAACACTTTTGGTCCTCTCAAACACAATAACAAAAAGGCAATTCATACAAGATAACAAGACTACAGGTTTTGAGTTGATAACATTTTTACAAATAATAAAAAATACAAGTAATATTATATACTATACTATTATTTTTTCTTTCAATACTTTTAATATCTTGGTATTATATACTATATTATTATACAAGTAATATTATATACTATACTATTATACTTTATTGATGGACCATACACCCATGTGTGTTAGCTTTGCCCTCTTTCAATTTTGTTGAAGTGATTAATATTTATCAAAACTAATTATAACTTTAGCATGCAAAACTAATGTGTGAAAGGCTCCATAAAAAGAATTAAAATAGATTCAAAACAAGGTAATAAGGGGGAGACTAGAGAGAGAGAGGGAGAGATGAGAGTAAAAAAATACCAGAGACAAGTAACTAGGTAAAAACATAAAGACATTCACGTACCAAACTATTTGGCAGAAGATAGGATCAATACCCATTCACAACAAGAACAAGTAAAAGACACGAAAGTCTCAATATTCTATGGCTGAGAAAACCATATAACATATTCATGAAAATCAACAGCACTGCTTAGTATTATTAGCCCATTAGGGTTCTCAAATGAGACAAATTTAAATTATTTAATCACAGAAAAATAAAATTCAAATTAATTGATCGACATGTGACTAATTTAATCATAGGAAAAAATTGATTGAAAATAGTAAATACAATCAACATATTCAACACAATCGAACAATCATTCACATTTCAAACTTCACACACATGCACAATTAATCTCCACAACACACAGTTCACAAACGGAAAACCCATCCTCCATCTCCATTAATCATCCTATCTTCCATTTTCATATATTTTCAAAACGAAAAAAAAAAAGAGATTAGGGTTCTCGAAATTACCTTTGGACCTTTGGCGAGAGGGAGAAATATCGGGGTCTTGGCAGCAACGGTGATAAAGTCCCAACAATGCTGGCCTGCAGCTGCGACAATGATGAGAGGCGGTGCTATTTTGGGAGCTAGGGTTTTTGCGATTTGGTTAGAGACAGAAAGTGAGAAAGAGCCAAGAGAGATGAGAGACTGAGAGAGTTCGATTCGGGGGAGTTTAATTGATTTTAAGTTGTTTATATAAAACGACATCGTTTTATATAAGTAACTTAATTATAAAAAAAAACCCAGATAACAAAGCGCCACTATTTTTTAGTCATATAGGTTTTTTTTTATAAATAAATAATATAGATATATTATATATTTAGTATATAATAAATGTGGGAACGGGGGTGGAGTAAATGTGGAACGGGGGGAACCCCATCCCTACCTGCCAGACGGGTGAACCTGGCCTCGCACGGCAGTGCGGGGCGCAATGTGGACGAGACAGCAGGTGCAGATTCCCTCTGCCCACCCATAATATTATACTTAAAGTATTTTTAAAGTTAATTACACTAATTTTAATATATATATATAATTATCTGCATGAACTTTTTGATAAAAACTTCAATTTGATGATTTTTGAAAAAATAGACTTTCAACATTTTTAAATGATTAAAGCATTTTTTATAAATTTATCAAACATGTCATTTTTTAAAAAAAAATTTAAATAACTGAAGTATTTTTTAAATTTCAAAACACAATCCCAAAATCATTGTGAAATTGCAGCTGCTTCTTTTCTCATGAAATGAAAATTGCAGAATCCTTTCTAACCGAATGAGATTTACCTCCTTGTGTTTTCTTTCTGTCCGCAAGTAACCAGCAACCGAACACATTTTTTTATTCTTTTCTTTGAACACTAATGCATAACCTTGACCTATATCAAAAATAAAAAAATCAAATCAAATAAGATAAAGATGAAAAAATAAATATAAAAAATGTGTTCAGCATGTGAAAAATATTATCTAATTAAATCATAATTCATAAAAACTTCAATTTGATAATTAAAAAAAAAAGACTTTCAACCTTTTTAAATGATTAAAGCATTTTTTATAAATTTATCAAACATGTCATTTTTTAAAAAGAATTTTTAAATAACTAAAGTATTTTTTAAATTTCAAAACGTAATCCCAAAATCATTGTGAAATAGCATATGCTTCTTTTCTCATGAAGTGAAAATTGCAGAATCCTTTGTAACCGAATGAGATATACCTCCTTGTGTTTTCTTTCTGTTCGCAAGTAACCAGCAACCGAACACCATTTTTTTTCTTTTCTTTGAACACTAATGCATAACCTTGACCTATATAAAAAATAAAAAATCAAATCAAATAAGATGAAGATGAAGTTTTTCGGAGGTTGCTGATGAGGAGGACGCCGCCGATTTTTTGAACAAACTTGGGAGATTGTATATGAAAAAGTCACTCACCATCTGTCTGTATTTGAAGCAGCGATTATATACTCTCAAGATGAAGGAATGTAATCCTATTTCTGATCATCTAGATGAATTTAATAAAATCATTTTGGATCTGAGAAATATTGATATTAAACTTGAGGATCAGGATCAAGCCTTAATATTGTTGTGTTCATTGCTTGTTGTCTTTAATAATTTTGTTAACTCAATGTTGTACAGTAGAGATACCATCTCCTTGGTAGATATGAAATCTGCTTTGAATTATAAGGAATTGAGAACAAAATTAGGTGTACAAGGCACGGATAATCAAGTCAATGGTTTGTTTGTGAAAGATTCCTCTAGTGATAGATCTTGGGAGAGAAGTTCGAAAAAGGGTAGGGGTAATTCTAATGGTAGTTCTAAATTTAATAAGAAAAATGTTAAATTGATCATTACAAAAATGAGTGCTCTACATTGAAAAACAAGGAGGAAGATAAATGTTCCTCTAATGTTATTAGCATTGAAGAACAGTTTAACAACTTTGATATTGTCCTAGCAGTTAGCGGCCATAGCGATCGTTTTGTTGACAACTGGGTCATGGATTCAGCTTGTACATTTCATGTGTTGTAGGATAGATTGGTTCATTACGTATGAATCAGTCGACGGTGATTTCATTTTAGTTGGGATATGGCTTGTGATATTGTTGGGATCGGTTTAGTCGAGATTGAAATTTATGGTGAAATCGTCAGAACTTTGTCTAACGTTCGGTATATTCCGTCTTTGAAGAAAAATCTCATATCTTTGGACATTCTTGCTTCCTTTGGTTATCAGTATTCAACTGTTGGTGGAGTTATCCGAGTCTACATGGTCTCTTCGATGATAATGGCAAGAAAGAATACAGATGGTTTTTACTTTCTCCAAGGCAGTACAATGTTTGGTAGAGTATCTTCATATGTTCCAGATTCAGGTATTACTCATTTATGGCACGTGTGATTGTGCCGAACAAGTGTGGTCATTCATGAGTAGGCAGTTTTTTTTCTTTTTTCTTGATGTGATCAAAAGATAGAAAATCTTGATTTATTTTTGTTTACATTGTATTCTTGTGAAGTAGTGCAAATCAGGTTTCCTGCAGTTATTTTTTTTTTCTGATTTTTGGGATACATCTTGTGTGATGTTGTGTTCTGTTTGTACTCATATTTGTTGATGATCATTTAAGAAAGATTTGGGATTTTTTATTTGATTTGTGATGTGTTTGATGTGTTCAAATATTTGAGAAAACTAGTAATTTAAAAACAAGAAGGTGGAGCATTGTTTGAACCATATAGTTGGACCCATTCCACAGAAAATAGAGTAGTTCAATAGAATGACATGGACTCGTGTATGAGAGCCCGTGATATGCTTTTAGGTTTGCCAAACTTGTCTACAGAGTTGGGTAAAGTAATCAACACAGCTTGCTATTGGGTGAACTTTCTACTTTTATAGTTTGTTTTTCAGTTGTTGTTTCCACAGGAAATGAGAGCAAAGTTGTAGCAAGAAAGTGAAGTTGTTAGAAGAACTTCACAATAGAGTGCATGTGGTACTCTAGATTATGCTATTGAAATCAAACATGCTTTTGATCTTGATTATGATTTTGGCACTGGCACACAATGAGAGCAAGTCTACAGTTTTATCTAGTAGATAGAGAATGCAGTTTGGCCACCTTTGATATATACTCGTGCAGGCTTTATGGCGTTCTTACTTTAACATAAAATATTTGTTGGTAGTATTTGTATGTATTGAAAAATTATTATTCAAGTAAGTAGTCTGTATAGTGGTGTATTGTTGTTTGTGTAAAGATATTAATTCTTCATTAGGATCAAACTTGTGATTTGGTCAAATCGTCTGTGATATTGAAGACTTTTGTATGGAAATTGAGTTATTCAGTGATAGATATTATGTTCGGGGTTGGTGATTCTCTTTTGTAATTTGATAGAGGGAATTGGCCGGTCTTTTGTAAAGAATAAATTTTGTTTAGGCTTGACAAAATTCAAGTTAAGGTGGAGATTTATTGAATTTGGCTTGATTTCCTTGTGAAAATGTGATTTTTTTAGGTGTGGCTTGATGTGGCTCGATACTGTAACTTTGGTTTGACGCTCGTTCGACACTTGGCTCAAATGAGATTTAGGCAGAGAATTTCGCTCAACTCTAACTCGATGGCTAGCTAGAGCGAGATTTGCACAGGGAGATTCACTCGACTCTCGCTCAAGAGTACTAGTTCACACCAAGTTAAAACTTTGGAGTTGGGTTTGAGAGGTATCATCTAAAGGGTACCTTATAAGTTAGTATGTGTAATAAAGAGGGATATATTTTACAAGTTCGAATAGAAAAATAATCTATATAATTTTAAAATGAGCAAGTCTCGTCTAATTTATTTGAAAAAAAATACCTGTAATTATATATAAATATATATATAAAAGACCATTTCATTATGGTGGGCATCGATTTCTTCAAAAAAGTTACGCATGCTAGTGTATCCTAAATTATATCTAACATTAATGTACTGTTTGGATTTAAAGATGAGAAGAGATGAGATGATTTTAGATAAAAACTGAAAGTTGAATAAAATACCGTTAAAATATTATTTTTTTAATATTATTATTATTTTGAGATTTAAAAAAGTTTATTTACAATTTGAAAATGTTAAATTGTTTATTATATTTTATGTTGGAATTTGAAAAAATTATAATAATGAAATAAGATGAGGTGAGGTGAGATGAGGTGAGGTAAGATGATTCCTAAATCCAAACTAAGGCTGGCTTTTTTTAGATACAGAAACCATTATTATAACTTTTTAAATTTACATATAAAATATAATAAACAATTCAAATTTTTCAAATTTTAAAATAATAATATTAAAAAATAATATTTTGTTTTCAAATTCTAAAATAATAATAATATTAAAAAATAATATTTTAATAATATTTTATTCAACTTTCAACTTTTATATAAAATCATTCAATTACATCTCACTACCCAAACGAGGCCTAATACTTCTATATACATATATTCCTATTTGACAAGCACTAAAGTGCATTTACTTCACTTAGTTGATCTATGAATGGACTTCCAACTCCAATGAATTTGTTGAATGTTACAAAACTAAAAGAAAATTAATATTATAAGATAATTTATAAAATAAAATATTTAAAAATTTTTATTACTCAAATAATGAAATTTATGTTTTTATAAATGATTAAAGGCTCATATATATAGAGCTTAAAAGTCAGCTTGAGTGTCTAAATCAAATTCGGCTTAATTGTTGAAATAATAGGTGGTCAACATATGGTGGTCATCCACCTTTTTAAAAAGTTGGTTCATAATACTCCCCCTAGGATGATCACCTTTAAAAAATATATCTCATTAAAATCTTGTTGAAATCATGTGTACCACTAATTGTTTTAGGAATGCCTCATTAAAATCCTGTAAAGGAAAATCCAATGGGACAAAATTTTAGTGAAGGAAAAAAATTATAATCAGCATAAATTTTCAAAATATTTACTCCCCCTGAAAAGTATATTATGATATGTTTTTAAGTCTTACCATTCCAATATTCTATACAATTTTCTTAAATGTCGCAACTAGTAATGCCTTGGTGAATAAATCTGTCAGATTATCAATTGATCATATCTGCTTCACATCAATTTCACATTTTTCTTAAAATTTGTGAGTATAAAAAAATTTAGGTTAAATATGTTTAATTCTGTTACATTTGATATATGCTCATCTGATTTGAGTGATACAATCAACATTATTTTTGGATAAAATTGTTGGACTATTATTGATCATGGGAAGATCACACTTTTATTAAATATGTTGAATCACTAATTTTAGTCAAATACATTATCGACTTATTTCATGAATTGCAATGATCTCTGAGTGATTTGAAGAGGTGGTAGATAGTGTTTACTTAACTGACCTTCATGATATTGCAGAATTTCTATAAGTAAACATGTATCTAGTTTGAGTTCTACCTCTATGTAAATTAGAAGATAACCTGCATCTGTATATCCAACCAACACGTATCCAGTTTGAGTTGGTGCAAAACTATATATTACAATTAAATTAACTGAAAATACAATATCAGGTCAAGTGTAATTTATAAAATACATCAAGATTCCAATTGCACAGATATATGGTACTTCAAGATCAAATATTTCTTCATCATCTTCACAAGGATGAAATAGATTATTTCACACATCAAGTGATCGGACAATCATTGGAGTACTCAAGAGATGAGTTTAGTTCATATAAAAGTGTTTCAGAATTTGCTCTGTATACATTGGCTAATGAATAAAAATTTCATTTGGCAAATACTTGTGTTGTAAGCCGATATTTCACCAGATTTTTTATTTAAATTTATTCTTTAAATATGTAACTGTTTTTGTGATCTCTTTAAAAGTTCAAAAAAGATTTAGATTGTCAACATAAACCGCAATAATGAAAATCTAGATTCTGATTTATTAATAAAAACACATGGACATATAGAATTATTTTCAAATTCTTCTTTCAATAGATATTCGACGAGACCAGTATAGTACATGCGTCTGGATTGCTTTAACCCATATGAAGATCTTTATAACTTAATAGAGTACATACTTATAGATTTACTTGAATTAGATGATTCAGACATTTTATATCATTAAGGAATTTTCATATATATGTCATGATCCAATAATTCTTATAAATATGAAGTGACCACATCCATCAACCGCATATCCAATCCTTTTATTACTATCAAACTAATCAAAAATTTAAATGTAATTGCATCCATAACAGGAGAATATATTTCCTCATAATCAATTCTAGATTTTTGTAGGAAACCTTGTATAACAAGTCTTGCCTTATACTACACAATTTCATTTTTCCCATTACGCTTTCGTACAAATATCCACTTATATCTAACAGGTATTATACACTTTGGTATTTGGACAACAGGTTCAAAAACTTCTCGCTTTACTATCGAGTTTAATTCAGATTCAATAGCTGCTTTTCATTTTGGCTAATCGCTTTTACGTCGACATTTTTTGATGATTCTTGACTCACTTTTTTCATTACTTCTGGTAATATCAAGGAACATTTTATATGAAAATATGTTGTCGACAACAATTTTGTTTCTATTTAGAGTTTCTCCAGTACTCATGAAATATATCAAAATTTCATTATTTTCAAGTACTTATTCATCTTCAGGAGAATATATTTTATGAAATATCTCTTCAAGAGGTCACTTTTCAAGAAATTTTGGAATAGGATATTTGTTCGGTTCAGGAGCATCAATTACGCTTATGGCCTGTGTTATGGGTATAGGTTCTTTAGGAATACAAAATTCATTTTGTCTCTCTCTCTTTCGAGAAATTATATCTTTTGGACCAACAGGTCTTTCATGCTTCAGGCATGTCTTAGATTTATCTATTGTTATTTTGACAATATATCTTTCATAAACTGTAGTTCTTACAAGAGCATTAACAACATGAATATGTGATTTTACTACACCTTTAGTGTCAATAAATATATCCGATAATTAATTTGCAACACTTTGCAAATGGATAATCCTTTTGAATTTCCAATTTACATTCATTTGTACGAAGATCAAATTGAGACAGAACTTTATTTTCTCAAGAATTTTTTATTGTATTTCAGGCACCGACTTTTCGTTACCCAATGGTGAAAAAATAGATTCATCAAAATGACAATTTTCAAAACTTGTTTTAAACATGTTTCATGTAAAAGGCTCAATATATCTAATAATAGATGAAGAATCAAAACCAACATATATCCCAAATTTACATTGAGGACCCATATTTGTATGTTGTGGATGCACAATTGGAATATACACAACACATCAAAAAGTATAAAAATGAGAAATATTTGGTTATTGACCAAATGCAAGTTGTAATAGAAAATAATTGTGATATGCTGGTAGTCTAATCCAAATCAATGATGCTGCATGAAGTATAACATGTCTCCAGACAGAAACAAATAGTTTTGATTTCAAAAATAAAAGTCTAACGATTAACTTAAGTTTTTTTTATCAATGATTCAACCAAACCATTTTGTATATGGGCAACATAATGTTCAACATCTATTCCTATTGACATGCAATAGTTATAAAAATTTTGAGATGTAAATTCACATGCATTATCCAATCGAATAATCTTAATTAGATAGTCAGGAAATTGCACTGTATTTAATTATTTTGGCAAGAAGTCTAGCAAATGCAATATTTCTAGTGGAAAGTAAACAACCATGTGAGAACCGACTAGATGCATTGATTAAAATTATAAAATATCTAAATGATCCATTTGATAGATGGATAGTCCCACTTATATCCCTATAAATCCTTTATAAAAAAGATAGAGATTCAATAACAACATTTGAGAGAGATGGTTTAATAATCAATTTACCTTGAGAACAAGTAAAGTATAGATATTTATTGGATAAAATAATCTTTTGATTTTTTAGGGATTGCTTATACTAATTTTTAATGAGTTGTTTTATCATTATTGATCCCGGATGTTCAAGACAATCATGTCAAGTCATAAATACTTTGGGGTCAATTCACTTCTGGTACATTATCACATATGATTTAATTGTTTTCACTTTTGTATAATACAATTCAGAAGAAAGAGTAGTCATCTTTTCTAATACTAATTTCTGGCGCAAAATTATTTTAACAATGAGGAGATGCTCTTAATTGTTTTCATTGGTGGTTTCAATATAATAATCATTATGACATATATTTTTGAAACTCAATAAATTTATTTTAGATTGTGAAAAAAATAGAGTATCATCAATACAAAACTTGATGTCATTAAGCAACACAATATAAGCTCTTCTAGAGCTCTCAATTAAATTCAATGAATCTGATATAGTATGGATATAGACTTTGCTTAGTATTGAATTTTGAAAATATTTATTATCCTTAATAATTGTGTGAGTTGTAGCATTGTTAGCCAGACATACATTTCTATCATTTATCTCAGAGGTGAAAACTTTCATTAGTATAATCTATGATTATACAAAATATATAAAACTTCTATTATTTAAAAAAAAAACATCGCAAAATATTAAAAAAAATTGACTATAATATGTAGAAATCTATATACCATATTTATAACATACATATTCATCTTTCTATGAAGATTTGTTTTGAAAGCTTTTATCATTCTCTGAGTTGGATCATTTCCGATGATACAGTGTATTTATATTATTATCCCTTTTAGTGTTGTTGATTATGAGATCCATCATTCTATAATTTTTCTTACTACGTCCATGCCATCGATTCTTTTGAAATGATGCACCATTTACTTTTGTAAATGATGTAAATCCAATACACTTCAGTGGATGGTGAGGAAACAATAGGATGTGACTAATATTTTTTTAGTAAAAGCTCATTATTTTACTCAGTTATTAGAAGACAAAATACAAGTTCAAAATATATTTTGAATTTTTGCTCTCGGTACTATTACTGTAGGAGCACAGTCGAGACATGAAAAATAGTATATGTCTTCTCTAACATATCATCATTAGTGACTTTCTCATTTCATAATTTTAATACTGAACTTATTTTAAATAGTGCAGAGTTATACTTACTAACAGTTTTAAACTCTTACAATTTCAGGTGTAACTAATCATAACGAATTTTTTGGAGGATTACAGTCTTCTGACTCTCATAACTCTCCCTTAAATCATTCTACAAAATAAGGAGATATTTCACATGAGATACTGAATACGGTTCTGTAAAGACTCATGATTTTATTCTTTTATTGTATTTTTTAGATTTATCATATCTAGATAGATCTCATCAAAGATCCAAGATAAATAATAATTTTTTTTCCAGAAATGTTAAGAATAACAAATTTTAATTTTGTAGATTTGACATTTACTACATATATAAATAATAGAAATAAATATGTGTATCTAAGAAACATATTTACAAAATTATAAGAATAAACGTAAAGTTTTATCAAGTAATAATAATAATATAATATTGTACATTTTTCTGGAAGACTGTAAATATTATATTAAAAAACTTATTTAAAGTAAAAGACTACTAATTTCAAAATCGACAAAGTCTCGTACTGATAATGTATAATTAAATTAAAAGAAAAATAATGTTGTAAAAAAGTTTACAAAAAAAATATTTAGAATTTTTTATTACTCAAATAATGAAATTCACATTTTATAAATGATTAAAGGCTCATACATATAATATATATATACATATATATATATATATTATATAGAGAGTTTAAGGGTGCGTTTAGATGTTGGATTGAATTGAGCTGAATTGAGTTAAATAAAATATTATTATAATATTAATTTTTAATATTATGAGTGTGTTGAAATTTTAAAAAAAATTGAATTATTTATTATATTTTATATAAAAATTTAAAAAAATATATAAAAATTTTAAAAATTATAATAATAAATTAAAAGGAGTTGAAGAGAATTTGATAATTAAACTAAGCTTAAAAGTCGACTTGAGTGGGGAAATCAAATTCGAATTAATTATCAAAATAATAGGCAGTAAATAAATGGTGGTCATCGAACTCTTTGAAAAACGAAAAAACTTTTTGACAAAGTTGGTTCATAACATTGAACCTATTTTTAAGAGGTATAGTCTGAATTGACTCTGCTGTTTTTATTCTTATTACTAGCGCAATTTTTGTTCTACTACGTCCTTCATCCGCTTTTCCTAAGGCAGACTTTGGGGTCTTTTTAACAGTGTTTGACATTTTGTGCTGGATCTCTCGTGATGAAGAAAGGATAATGAATTTTTGGGGCCCGCGGGGCGGCGGCCCGGGGGGGGGGGTGGGGGTTGTTGGAAAAGGAATTTTTCTCATTAAAGAAATCAAGGATATTGATGAAGTCAGTCTCATGTACTTTCAGAAAAGTGGTTCTACACCTACGCATGATAAATTCGTTAGTACAATTTTTTTTTCTTACTTTTTTTTATATATTTGTTAACATTTTTAAATGTTTAAATAAAAATTATAAAATTATTTATAAATATGTTCTTAATCACTAAATAAAAATATGAAAATTTGCTATCAGAATCTAAGTCAAAATCTAATGCTTGAGTTTAGCATTTCACCTTGTAGAATGTGGTTGTGGGTTGGGAGAGTTCGGTTTGATCCAGTCGGTCTTAGGAGAATTTTATGGACCGGATCGAACCTATTCGATCCAAGATTCTCTTAGGTTGGACTAGATCAAGTATTCCATAAAACCGGATCAAATTAGTCCCTTTCAATCTAACCCAGATCGGTCGGTTAACTCGGTCTTTATACTATAATTTTTTTATATATATATTATTTTTATATTATAATTTTTATAATATGTTAATATATTAATATATACTAATACTATATATTATAGTTAATATTTATACATTAAAGAATTTAATAATACTTTGATACTAAATAATATATATAAATAATATATATAAACAATAAAAAAATATTGTATTATTCATTCAGTCCGATCTAGGATGAAAAAGCTCAGGACTGGGACCGAGACCAGACCAAATGTCTTTCGGTTCTATAATATTTGAACTGAAACCGACTAAATCCAATCTTGATCCGTCCAATTCAATCTAAAATGGCCGATCCAGTCAATTTTTTGGGTTCAGACCAACCAAATCTCTCCCACAATTGTCGGTGTGCTTTAAAGACAATCTTAATTTGGCTTTGACACTTGAAATATAGATTTTATTATTTAAATTATAAACTATAAATCCTAAAATTATAAACTATATTTTCTACCGCAATCTCAAACATTCACTAAAAAGAGTTCATTACAGAAGTTGCTTCCATATACACACTGACATTGATAAAGGTTCTCATATTGACTGTAATACTGAAAACAGTCGATGCGTTATTAGATATCATGTATTGGGGAACAATGCTCCATAATTTGCTGTATATATAATGTTTACATCAATCAAAAGGCTCATTTGCTGGTTCTTAGTCCATAATCGAAGAAAGATATTTCCAGAGAAGAGTAGTTTCTCTGAGGCAAACATATGAATGCTAATGATTTGAATCACTATATAATGATGGAACAAGCAATCAGATATCCCCTTCTGTTCTTAAACACGCTGGGTTCGCTTTAAATTTGCCAACCTGACTGAATATATATATATATATATTCCTGTAATTGTAATCCGATCATTGAGGGAGAACTGGAGGTGCAATTGAGCGGGTATTATAAGATTTGCAATGGCTGCATTTCTGCCCAATTATGTGGAAGTACACTTCGGTAGTGTCGTTACAATCATTACACAGTATCCAGACCTGCAAAAACCATTGCATCTTAGAGTATGTTTCGCAACACAATTGTTCTCCAACTACTTCACTACTATTCACAAACAATTTGTTACCATTCACAAACAATTCGTTACTATTATTCACAGTTGATCTGAGAGATACTCTTAACATCCCAACGGAATATTGTTCCTACAAGAACGATATATAGGGATATTCCAGTTTATCAGAATCCAATATCAGATAAAAAAATATGGTGGGTGCTCTATGTTTTTGGAATTTTAAATTTAGAATGGCTACTCTGTATCAAGCGGTTGCCTTCTCAGTTATTAACCTCTTTCACCATTTTGCTCTGTTTATACATTCTTCCAGAATGCATGTTGTGCAGTTACAGCCAAAAACTGTACATTAAGTAAACATATTATAACCTAGCTAGTGAACCTCTTAGTTTTCTGATTGAGCCTTTTTAAAATTCACAAAATGTTGGTGGGTGCTCTATATCAGATAAAGAATATGGTGGGTCCTCTATGTTTTTGGAATTTTAAATTTAGAATGGCTACTCTGTATCAAGCGGTTGCCTTCTCAGTTATTAACCTCTTTCACCATTTTGCTCTGTTTATATATTCTTCCAGAATGCATGTTGTGCAGTTACAGCCAAAAACTGTACATTAAGTAAACATATTATAACCTAGCTAGTGAACCTCTTAGTTTTCTGATTGAGCCTTCTTAAAATCCACAAAATGTTGGGATACTAGAAATGTAGCACAAAGTATTAGAGATGAGCAAGAATGAAAAGTAAGCACCTTCCTGTATCGATAATCCTCTGGCATGACGATTGCTTCTATCTGACAACATAATCAAATTAGGAAAGTTTAGGTTATGTCAGACAAATGCTGCATGTAAAAACAACCTGCACATTACTGTTTCTGAAAATATGCACATCAAGTATGACAATCTAAAAGATTTGCTTGAATCGATTAAGTTTACCTCCGCATCAATTCTCTTCCAGGTTCGAGACATGTCTATTACTGACTTTGAGCATATGGGACAGCAATAACTGGAAGAAAATAGAAATGTTTCTCCATGTAATCAAATATATCTAAAGCATTAAAAAACAGAGTTTCTTACTTGTCTCGCTTTATCATCTCTTCGTAACATTCACAATGCATTGTGTGGCCGCATTTCATTACAGTTGTGTCTTTAAGTGAGTCAAAAAGATACTGCAAAAGAAGAAAAATATGCTAGTTGCAAAAAATTCCACTTCAATATACAACTATATCAAGTATGAAGCACACACCTCATAGCATATTGGACAGTGGTGCCGCATGGAGTTCTCCACACACAAATGGTTATCACGCAGACCAACTGCATAGCAAGACGCTGTGTTCTTGCAAAACATTATAGAGGAGAATATTTCAAACTTGAAAAATATACTTCAAAAGAAATGAGAATAACCGATGAAAATAAACATTTGAACCTAACAAAAGAAAATATATAAAATACACACTGCACAAAATTTTTTATCTGGTATGATCCATCTAACAATCAAGCACCGAGTTATGGCCCTTTGATCTAATGCACCTCCACCTGTCCCATTGGGGACACGGTAGAAAATTCAGGGGTTGAAACCCCCCTAAACCCATTGCCCAAAAAAAAAACAATTTGAAACTTCAATGGCAAAGAGCCCAGACACAAGAGGACATGTGATGAGGACATCATTTATTTATTTTTATTATTCTTATTATTATTTTGGGATTATTCGTTTATGTTTTATTTAATTTATTTAGACTTGTAATAATGAGCTTGGGCCAAAGCCCATTGGCTTTTAGGGTTTATTTAGGGTTTGCTATTTTACTATTTAAAGGGTTGTATTGGTAACCTATAACTCAGACTTGGATCATTGAGATTGAGGTGCTTGTTGCAGCCGTATTTTCTCAGCCCCCTTTTCTGTCTTCTTCCTCCTTTTTCTGTCTTCTTCTTCTTCTTTCTACTTTCTGGTTTCTTTCTCTTCTCTATCTGCTTCTATTCTATTTCTTTAGTCTATTTCTCTATTATCCTACATCAACATGAACATAAATGGGAAAGTTTTACACTGTTTAGTATTAGGGAAAGAGCATATACTATCCTATTTATGCTCCTGTATGGAAATTGATCAAATGTGATTAGAAGTCTAAAACTGATCAATCACACACACAAAAAGAAAGGATTAAAATAAAACAGGAAATGGTAAGTTCGATTTAACAGAATATCATTAGAAATTAACAGACAACAAAGAAAGTCGCATGCTACTTTGTACAACTAATTCTAGATAAACAAAACCAATAAGAACGAAAACTAACTAATTACAGAGGAGGAAGCGCATACCACACTTTTTGCAATGAAAGTACTTATCACGACCACCAACTCTGTAGAAAAATAAGAATTTCAGGCCCCAATTTCATTTGTATCATCGATTCATTATGCTTCAATTATAAAGACACTAAACCTGCTCAGGTTACTAACCTGCAGATTCCACAATCATCGCAATGAAACTGCCCTTTCTCAGTCTGAGATTAGTTAAAATGACAGTTTGGATCAATAAAAAGAACACAACAATAACAATCAAGGGACATAAACTCAAGTGCCAAATACTTGCTATCGACACAAATAAAAAACAAGAAAAATTCTTTATTTTCCCCATTCAGGTAATTGAATCTGAGATAGCATGATTACATCGTCATCATAGAATTTGCAAACTTCGCAGAAATACTCCCCCATATTGACGCCACAGTTGGTACATACTTGAGCAATCTAGAACAGGAAGAAAAGTATTATTGAAACCAGTTAAGATATTTCAAACGAAAAGGAATCTGAAGCTTTACACAACATTACAGACAAACACATACCGGCTGCTCTGTGTCACAAACTGAACAAACAACCTGAAACAACAACACAAAGTCCTCTTAGATTCACGGAAATGTTTACAAATCATGAAATTACAAAAGAAAAGACGAACAAGCATAGACCCGGAAAGTCGTACTTGTTTAACATCGTGTCGAACGAGCTCATGCCGATCAAAGGGGTTGCTCAACAAGCTCTAGTAAATCAAATACACAAAAATTAAACAACACCCAGATCAAGAGAATCACAAGAACAAAATGTCTGACGTGGAAACAAGATGAAAAACCAAGAATTAATGTGATTATGTGAACATATATCGTGCGATACATAGAAATAATAAATGCATACGGTGGCCTCGTTGTGACAATGGCGACACGGATAGATCTCGTTGCAGCAGGGAGCTCGAATCTTGCATCTCCTTCTGTAATGCTTGCATCTAACCCAAACAAATAATAAAAATAAAAAATAAAAACCCACCCGGTAAAATTGTCAAAACATCGACTCCCCGCGTAAATTCTTATAACAAAAAGCAAAAAGCAAAAAGCAAAAAGCCAAAGCCAATGAATGTGTAATCAATGGGAAATGTGAGGCAATGTACCCGTAGCCCATCTTCCCGAAATCGAGGCGTTCGTTGGTTGAGCCTTCCATTGGTCTTCTTGGAGAGAGATTTAGGAAGGAAGGAAGGAAGGAAGGAAGGCAAGGCAACGAAGGCGAAGGAAAAAATTTCCCGAATTGGAAAGATGGGATGAATTTCCGTTGCTTGTAGCAATCCTCAATGAAAAAGTGGGGCTCCTGCCGTCGTCGACAAGCAATGATGCAATGGAGCAGCCTCCCTTTAGTCCCTGCTTTTATTTTAATATTGTTACCTGAATTACAAGCCTATATTTTAATCCTAAAAATGAAAATTAATTAACAAATTGCGTTGTATATCAAAACTGTTGTTCTATATTTTCAATTATCATTCATCTCAAATTATATTATGCTAATATTTAGACAGTTCAGATTATATTATTTATTTCATCAAATTTTTGTCAAAAATATTATTTTATCCTTTTGATAAGTATTTTTAGCATGACATCAACTGGCAATAGGTGAGGAAAGAAAATTATATCTGCAAACTAATATAGAGAATATTGTATCACTTTTGAATAATTAAAGCCTGGTTTGAATTAAGAGATGAGATAAATTGAGATAAATTTAATTTATTTTTTAATATTATTATTATTTTAAAATTTGAAAAATATGTATTGAAATTTGATAAATGTGTATTGAGATTTGAAAATTATGTATAGAAATTTATTTTGTATAAAAATTATAAAAATATAATAATAAAATATAGATGAATTAAGATGAATTTTGAATACAAACAAAACTTAATTATAAGAGTCATTGGGATAAAGAGTTCAGTTCGTGTAAAAAATATCGACTGAATCGAACATTCGTTATAAATGGGATCGAACTCTAGATCGATCAATCTCTTTCTCATAAATTATAAATGAAAAAAATTCAATTCGATCTTAGTGTCTATAAATCTTGTATTGAACCGATAGTTATTGGTCAAAAAATTGATAAGACTGAAAATTTTGATCCATTTACCTCCTTTGACTGGATGGATCGGATTGATTTATACCACTAAATAAGTGTAAATAAGTGTAATGCTATATACAAATTCTGGATAATCTTTTTTAAAAATTTAATTTTTTTTTATTTTATAAATTATATAATTACCAACTTTTCAGAGTAAATAAACAACACTTTACGCCCCGCAAATATTATTGATCATTTAATAGTATTCTAAATCTAAGCGAGAGAGAGAGAGAGAGAGAGAGAGAGGATAAGATGGGACTGGCAGAGGTGAGTTAAAGATAAAGCGACAGGGCGCCGCAATCTGAGCGAATTGGGATACGTTGAGCTAGGAGACTGAGAGAAAGAGCAATGCATTCGAGCAATCGTTGTGGGCATTTTGGCGAACAGTTAGAGGACGCACTCTCATCTTGATAGAATCTCCAACAAGGAAAGTCATGTCACATGGCACATGGTCTTGCTTTCTTCGTTAGATTTTCTCAACCAACAGCACAAATATTAATATTTTTATTTATTTTATTATTTTTGTAGCAGAAATCTTCTCCTCCCATTGGCCACAAACACATCCGATCCATATCTCCAGCCTATCCATCTACTACTAAATCTTAAAAATAAAACTAAATATTTTTGGTGGCATTGAAACGGCCACATTGATTGGGAGATGACATCACTGGATATTGCAGTTTCCAAAGAAGTGTTCCTTGGTTTGTTGATTATACCAAGTTCTAGAGAAATTGCCCATTACTCTTTCGGTAGTCGTAGGGCCCAATATGGGGACGTGAGGATGTCTGTGCAATCAATGTTAGATTGGACCCAACCTTCAACTGCTATCTGAAAACAAAGTAAAAAAGTTCAGGCATTGACCATAAATTACTACTTCTCGGGAATCAAAATCTTTTTATTTGATTAAAAAATATTGAATTTGGACTCAAATATAGGTCATGTTTTTGCTGTATTTCATGGTCTGTCCCTTTTTTTTTTATTATTATTATTACTTTTTTTTTACACAATGAATATATTATTATTACTAATGAATCATACGTTTATTGCAAAAACAGATTGAAGTTGGCGATGCCAAAGATTATTAAAGTGATTATATTAGATGAAGGCTAATATCTGACAATAATTTGGTTCCTTATGAGTTGTTGCACACGGTAAATAATAGACAGGAAGAAAAGGTGGAAAGTATGACTGTAAAGTTAAGACATATCAAACGTCTATGATCGTGTAGAGTGAATTTATCTGGAAGCAGTAATAAGGAAGATGGGCTTTTATGAGCAGTGGATCAAGCTGATTATTAACTGTGCATCGACTGTGTCATACTCAATTTTGATACATTTAAGAAGTTTAATCAATATATCAGAGGAAAGAGGTGATTAAAAGGAGCTACAGTTACTAGATGAGGGACATCAGTGACCCATTTAATGTTTACCGATGACTGTATCCTTTTTTTGTAAAGCTCCTGTGGAGGAGTGGAAGATTATTAAGAAAATATAGAAGTTGCATGAGGAAGCATCTGGTCAATGTCTTAATAACCAGAAAATTTCAGCGTTTTCAGTGGTAACACAAAGTAGCATGTGAAAATGCAGATATTGGAGGCTGTTGAAGCAAGGCTGTATAATAATAGTGAAAGAAAACATGTGAGATCCAAATACAGTTGATTTAGAGGAATTAAAGAAAACGTGTAACAGAGATTAAATAGTTGGAAGAACCAGTTATTGTCTCAAGCTGGAAAGAAGGTGTTATTGAAGGCTGTAATCCAAGCAAGCAATTGCCACTTATGAGATTTCAGTAATGATAGGCTAAATTTTGGTGGGGTCAAAAGCAAAATGAAAAGAAAATACAATGAAAAAGTTGGGAAAGGATGGGGGCAGGAAAAGGAGAAGGGGGAATGGGTTTCAGATAGGTGTTAACAGGGCTATGCTAGCTAAGCAATGTTGGGGATTTTGATTAATTCTGAGTCTCTATCTGCAAGAACTCTGAAGGAAATATACTCCAAGAAACAGAATCTGCTTTCACCAAAATTGGGTTGGTGCTCTTCTGTGATGTGGAGAGGATTGTAGAGTTCTTTGAGGTTGTTAAAAAAGGGAATGGTGTGGACGGTGGAGAGTAGGAAATAGAAAGCAAATCAAAATTTGGAAAGATAAGTAGGTATCTTCATTGTCCTCATGGCGCTCAGTAAAAGCTAATGTGAAGATATTAAATAAAAGTACAAGAGTAGAGGAACTAATTGATGCTAAGAGAGGCGTGTGGAAGGAATATCCGATTGAGGAAGTATTGGTGAAAGAAGCTGATACTATCTGTAAGATCCCTCTTAGCAAGTTGGGTTTGAGTGATAAGCAAATATGGGAGTATACAAAGAAAGGAATTTTTTCAGTCAAAAGTACATTTCATTTGGATATAGACTTAACGAGAAGGGATAAAGGAGAACCCTCTTGTATTACAAGTGAAGACTCGAGATGCAAGGTAATATGGGAAATGGATGTCCCTGTAGTGGTCAGATACTTTATGTGGAAGGCTGTTGATAACTGTCTCCCCACAAATGAGAATTTGACAAGAATAAGGGTAGTTGAGAATCCTTTGTGTCCCATTTATAACTGTTAGAAATCAACACACGCAAATGAAGAAGCTGGAGGCTTCTGGAAGGTGAAGGTAGGCACCGTCAGTAGCAGCTGGAAAGTAGTCAGTAGCAGGTGGAAAGTAGGTGCCGCATGAAAATTCAAGAAAATAGGCCGCCGGAATTCCACTGTCTTTTACACGTTCACACTATTTCTTTCTTCTATAAATACATGTAAGATTGTAATGAGAATGAGAGCTTGAGGTGAGATTCGTTGGAGAGATTAGAAGCTGTGAGAGTTGAAAGAAACCATTGTAAATAATTGGTTCCTTATTTAATACAAATTTTCCTCTTTGTGTGTGTGGACGTAGGCTAAATTGGCCGAACCACGTTAAATTCTGGTCTCCATATTATTTGTGAGCTTCCGCCGATCCCAACAATAACAAAGAAATTGAAACTATTTGCCATTCACTTCGAAGATGTGATGCCGCAAATGATGTATGGGCAGAATTTTTCTAATCCTGTCCAAAAATGGAATAGCAATGAGAGGAATTTTTGTTCAATCTAGAATATGCTAGTGCAGAAATTGAATCAGAAGGATTTAGAGCTAGTTGTAGTGACAATGAGGAACATATGGCCGAGAAGAAATAAGGTAATCTTTGATAACCAATTTTTAAACCCAAGAATAGCGATTGAAAAAACCATGGAAGACCTGAAAGAATATTAGAAGGTGCAAAAGGAGAGTATGGGGCAGCAGACAGTAATAGAACCTGCTCGAGGGAATGTTAGGTGGAAGAAACTAGAAGAAAATGAAGTGAAGGTGAATTGGGATGTAGCCTATGATCAAAAGTAGGGGTGTAAATGGTCCGGTCCGGTCCGGGAAATTTGTGGACCGATTTCGTTCGGTCCAAAAATTCTCTCACCCTGGACCGGACCAAACAGGAGTTCGGTCCATACCGGTCCGGTCCAATTCGGTCTAGGGGTGGTCCAGTTCGGTCCAGGGGTGCCCCATATGATTTAATGAGCTAAATTTAATATATAATTCTACAATAATCAAATATTTTTTTTGTCCAAATTTAATTACTATAAATTATAATATGTTAATATTATAAAAATATATATTATATATTAATATGTTAGTATATATTATATATTAAGTATGTTAGTAAATTATAACTAATAGTCTAATAGTCTAATAACACTTTCACATTAGTATATGTTAATAAACTATAACTAATAAGTAATAACATTATTATAATTTACATTAGTATATTATATATTTATATGTTAGTAAATAGTGATAAATTATTAATAATATATTAAATAATAATAATACACTTATTATTTATATATTAATATATAATAGTATATATTATCTATTAATATATTAGTTAATATTAAATATTAAGTATATTAGTAAACTATAACTAATAATCTAATAGTCTAATAATATTATTACATTAGTATATGTTAATAAACTATAACTAATAAGTAATAACATTATTACAATCTACATTAGTATATTATATATTTATATATTAGTAAATAGTAATAAATTAGTAATAATATATTAAATAATAATAATACACTTATTATTTATATGTTAATATTATAAGAGTATATATTATATATTAATATATATTAATATTAATATTAAAATTTATATATTATTATTTATGTATACATATATATATTTTTTTTAATTTTTAAAAAAAATAGGGATTCGGTCTGGTCCGGTCCGGTCCAGGGAGATGAACTCTCTGGACCAGGACCGGACCGAAATTTTCCGGTCCATATATTTTTTGGACCGGAGCGGACCGAACTCCAACCGGTCCAGTTCGATTTTTTTACACCCTTAATCAAAAGACTTTGAAGATGGGAGCTGGTTTGTTATAAGGGATGAGGAGAGAGAAGTACTAGCTTCTTTATGTATGTCAAGGGAAAAAGTTAGTAATTCGATTATAGTTGAGGTTTATGCACTGTGGCGTGCAATGGAATTGTGTGCTGAATTGAGCTTCTCTAGAGTAGTGTTTGAAGGGGATGCTTCGGTTGTTACAGATGCAATGAATGGTGAAGAGTAGAGTTGGGCATGGTATGGTCGACTAAACGAAGATTTAAGGGTGGTGTTTACTAATAGAACTAGATGGAAAGTACAACATACATACAGGGATGGAATAAGGTGGCCCACAAGTTGGCTAAAGGTGCAATAGACAAAATAAGGAAATAGTATGGATAGAGGATAGCCCATCAGATTTGTTTTCCCTTTTATTACGAGATAAATTTTGTAATGGTTGATCCTAGTTGAAATGAAAGTACACATGTTTTCTTCAAAAAAAGAAGGGACAAAAGGTGTGGATGAAATATAGGTGCAAGGTTGTGCTACCCCACCCTTCTTGATGGAAGTAAGGCTGCTACCTGTCTTAGTCTGTCTTTTTTGCCCCTATTATCTCTTCGCCCGCTTGTTTGCCACCCTACATGTGGGTTCTCAAACTCACAATCCATCCATCGCACCCATTTACATTCAGTCAAATCATGAATAATCATACTAAAAATTATACAAAATCTATGCTCATCCAAGCTCGCATTCAGACTCATGGTTGCAACTATACACATCGATCATTGAGACCAATGGTTGTGGGTCTATGCACAGTAAGTATACTTGATTAAATGAGATTTCTTGCTTATTTTTTCCAATGGGCAACCTACATTTTACGGGGGAATTTCTGCTTGGAATAAAAGATTAGTACTTAGTAGCCAACAAAAGGTTTCTCAATTATCATATTGCACATGCAATGAGGGGTGAGCACTAGTATTGGTTCCATCAAAATTTTTTTTTAAAATTTGATAGAAAGTACAAATTTGATAGAAAAAAAATACTTAAAAAAATCCTATATTGGATTTATCAAAAAACTTTCTTCATATTTGATTAAAAATAAGGAAAAGAAAGTGGGGAGAATAAAATAAAGTTCTTTTAATTTGGTTTTTGAATAGTAATCCTTCATATTAACTTGTATCTTTTATCAAATTTTGAAGAAAAATTTTGATGGAATCAATGTAGTGCTTAAGTAGTATCAACAATAGTGAAATGAATAGCGTCATTGTAGATGTCGTCCAATGCAGAGTATCTTTGTAGTCGACAGTTCAAGGCACAACAGAATAACATGTTTCATTTTAGTAGTTTTATTTGATTTGTCCATACATACATCCACCTAGCATAATTTGATTTATAAGATTCAAATTTTTTATATATTTATATTGCAAATCAAAATTATGTCATTTGAAATTGTGTGTAGTGTAAAAGATTTTCATTCTTTATATTTTTCTTTGAAGAAATTAATAAACCTTCAGTAATTATAAAGAGTTATTGATTCTGCAAAAGCAATGTACTGAATACAGTGAATAGAAAGAAATAGGAATATTCCTATAAGAAAAATTCTACTTATTATCTCCTACACCATTCAACAACATATAATTTATCATTTTTACCCCCATTTAAACATACATATTTAGGCCCTATTGCCAATTTTCCTCTTTATTTCTAACAGTTGCAACATTCCAATTTACTTTTACCAAATTCATCCACGAAGCAATTCCAAAGCAATTTACTTGGTCTCCTAAGATAGTCACTTATGGGACATAACCTCATATAAACTATTAGTACATTTATATAGGAAATGAAGAGGATTCTAATTAATTCTTAATATTAGATTCAGGTATTTTGAATTTTGTAATATAATATATAGGAAGATTTATTAAGTTCAAATCATAATATTTCCAATTTAATTATTGAGATTTTATAGAAGTCATATGTTGCTATTTTTAGCTGAGTTTGAAATAGAGTAAATTAAAATAATTTTTTTCTTTTTTTCTTTTTTCTTTTTCTAGAAAAAAGTAATTAATTACTCTGATTTCAACAGCTAGCTAGGCCAGTCTGTCATGGACCAGCTTATGTTACTTATAATGGTTCTATAAAAAGAAATGAAATTCCAATTTAAGACAAACAGCCAATTCCATTTTTAGAGGCCGCCAGGGAGAAAAATTAAAGCATTATTGTGTTTTCAAACATCTAGAAAAGTTTGATGGGAGCCAAACAGAAAATCTGTTCAACTTATTTATTTTTGTTTTCCTTTTATACAGTTGGCAATGCAGATGCATGCATGCATGCATGAAACCCTCCCAATAAATGTATCTAAAGGCTGTTTATTCCAATATCAACGTAAAAATCGGCTCTTACCAAAGCATTGACATCAAATTACAACAATGCAAGCCATTCCAACATCACAAAACTATAACAAATTATTACACCAATTCAAACTCTCAGTCTAAATTCTTTCCAATATTCTATATATCCACCAAATAAGCAAGGGATCGAGAGAATTATTATCAGATATATATATATATATATACATACACACGCTTTTGCTCCTTCAATATCATCTGATCGAGCAATCTCTTTATTAATTCTTTTCCAATTTTTAACAAAAAAATGGGATGTGGGGAATCAAAACCAGAAGTTGCCGCCGGAAACACCATCCTCAGTCACAGCTCATCCAAGCATGATCCCGATTCCAAGACGAGTAAAGACGTAGAAACCATCCCCGAAGCAAACACCACAGATATTAACACCACAAACTCATCGCCGCAACAACAACTTGAGGCCAAAAATGAAGACAAGAAGGACTCCGGCTGGGCAGCAGTTGCGGCGGATGCCAAGAAGATAGATGAAAACACGGCAGTGAAAGAAGGAGATATTGATGAAAAAATAATAGATAACGGGACAGCTTCCGGAAAGGAAGCAGATAAGGAAAATGGTTTGTAACCTCGACATTAATTATGGTCCTTATAAGAATTTGACATCATCTAAACTTGTTACAACAACATCCCTAAACTCCTTACTATTATATTGAAGACTTGGATATTTTATCTATGCATTTTAATACATTGAAGTTTTTCGTTACCATACAATATTTTATCATGTCATCCCAATATCAAAGATTCAAGTTGAAGTCACTACAAGAAAATTGTTTATTTGTTATCAATTATTTTCTGAAAAAATATTTATTTCATATTAAAATGAGTTTGTTTTGGTTGCATATAGTCATTCTTATTGTAAGTAATCTGTTATAAGTACTCTTTTTTCTTATAATAAGTGCCAAAATCTGAACAAAAATTAGAAATAATATTTGTGAAGTGATTTAAGTTTTAAATTTTATTATCATGTTTAGGCCTGTTCATCCGGGCCGGGTACATAAAATTTTATTTTTTTATTAACAATTTTGATTTTTTTTTTTTAAATGTTTAAGGAAATGTTGAATCTGGGTTTCGGATTTGGGAATCCAAAACTCGGATGAACACCTCTAATCATGTTGTTTCACAATAAGATGTTATTCTAATCAACTAACTTCCTTATATGTAGAGGCCGTAAAGGTGGTGGGAGAGAATGTGATCAAGAAAGTAGAATCAGCGACGACCACGGTTGAAGAAAAGAATCAAAATGCTGATATCACAAAGTGAAGGAAGATTAACAAGGAGATCATGATCATTATGTGAATTTTAATTTTCATGTGCTTAATTCATTTGTTTACCAATAAATTTATTTAATTTGTAAGTTTAAATGTTTTAGATCAGGCTTCTACTTCTTTACTATATACCTCTTTCTTCTAATTTCCTCTGTATAATTTTCAAAGCATATTCTCTTGTTTTTATTGAGTCACCCATCAATTACTTAATCAGCTCTATTCTTTTATAATTTTCCTTAAATATTATAATTACTATTATTATATGTCCATAAATTTGTTGTTTTAAGTTTAAAGGTAATATTTGAGAAGTCATGAAAATAAATTTACATAATTTAGAAGTTTAAAGATTAATAATGTAGACATTTCCAATTGTTTCCTATATAATTATTTGTTTCCCTATATAACTATTTGTTTCATTTCTTTTATTTAAATCAGTAATAAATTTCTCATCTCTACTTGGGAAGGTTTTCCAATGACTCTTTACAGTGGAATGTAAGGTTCATTATAGCTGTATAGAATTGGGAGGTGGGGATTATCTCAGATTTTTATAGCATGTTGCATGCGTTGAATATGGAGAGCAGTGTGGAGGATAGATTACTTTGGATTCATCCTTGGAATAGAAACTTTTCAATCAAGTCTTTGCATAAATACTATAAGAAAATTACTTATTTACGATCAGAAGCTAAAATGAGTTTATTTTCATTGTAAATAATTATTTTTATCGCAAATAATTAGTTATAAATGTCTATTTTCTTATAATTAAGGTTATGTTAATCCAATCCTCTAATGATTTTCCTTGGAAGAGCAATTAGAGAGAATTAAAGTGGCCCCTCAAAGTGTACAAGGTTATCTAGTGAGAAAACCATGACTAAAGATAGTTTGAAAAAGCGCGATCTACTTATTATGGATTGGTGTTTTGGTCCACTTCTCATGGTAAAGGATATGCAATGAGATTTTTACTAGGCTTCGTATTGCAATGGGTGATGCCCAAACGGGTGGTGAATCCATAGGATGGGAAATGCTAAGTTGCCCTCTTAACTGGCCTTCTTAAGCGTATCTCTTGTGCATTTCTTAAAATGAAAACAGACTCATTTAATCATGTAGTATACTTTAAACTGCATTTAGTGTAGTATACTTTAAACTTATTTAATCATTCAAACACAATAAATTAACTCGGCTGAAAATAATTCAGTGAACTTAAGTACTATAGAGTACTTTATAGGATGGGACAAAATCGCAGGCTTTCGATTAAATCTCACTCTCTCCAGATTTTTCTTCTTTTTTTGTTTAACCAGTCAGATCTCACTCTCTCTCTTCAGATTTTTAGTTTTTTTTTTGTTTTGTTTACCGCCATCTCTCTCTCTCTCTATGTCTCTCTCTCATAATAACTATCAGTCACGCCTAGTAAGAGCTTAAATTTTGTTTTATTAATTGCTCATCTGCAGTGCGTGAAGATAATAATCAAGTGAGTTCACAAATTTACAACTTCTCATAAATATATATAAACTTATCAAAGCATCCAAATATAATTTAAACAATATTTTGAATACTATATCAATGAACATATTGGTCAAGACACTAAAACAAAATATTTTAATACTGGTAGTGTTTCGTATACTGGTTTAGAATAATTTATACATAAATATATATATAAATTATATTTCAAAATAATAATCAATATAATATATATATATCTAGTTTGAATTGAGATAAAAAAAAATAACAAAAAATGAAAAAAAAAAAGTGAAAGGCCAAAATCTGCCACGGTCGAAATACAAATATCAGCGGGTACCGGCCGATATTTCAAACAAAATATTTTGTACTGACTGGTAGGAAACATCACATTATTCTGTACAAAACAGTCGGCCGGTACGACATATTTAGGTCATACTAACCGGTATGGTACAAAATTAAAAATTATGATTTAAACTCATTTAAGTGAGTCTCATGAAACTCATTCAATTATCTCAACTCACTACTATTTATATAGAACTCATACCAATTCAACTCATTTCGATATCCAAACGCAATCTAAATGTTTAGAAAAGTTACTAATAATGAATTTATGATGAAACAAATATATTAGCAGTGTGAGTCCTTCTTTGTTCGCTTTCGTTTAGAAAGCAGGAGTAAGGTTTCGTTTCCTTGCTCAACAATGAATCCTGGTTCCCTCATTTTCACGCATTTATGCTAGCTCATCTTATTTTCAACAGGCAAATAGAAGAAGAATTATCAAGGAAATGGGAAAAACTGAAACTTTTGTCGGATGAAAGCAAAGTCTTCATCATCAACGAGAAAAGTACTAGAATCAATGGTTCACGAGGTAAACAATGTTTCATTGCTAGAATTATGTCTGGTAAAAACATAAATTGCGAAACTTTCCGCACCACAATGTCGCAAGTCTAGCAGTTATTAGACTGGGTAAAATTCAAAAAATTAGGAGATTATTTGTTCTTACTAGGATTCCAATTTCTAAATGACAAAGACAAAATCTTAGGAGGACGCCCTTGGTTCTTTGACCACAACTTAATCTCTGTACAAGAAATAAATGAATTACTCCCCCTCAATGAAATTAAATTCCAATTCAAATCATTTTGGATTCAATTACATGGCCTACCACTGGCCTCTATGAATGAAGAAATTGGCAAAGATATTGCCAAGGCAATAGGTCCTATTATAAGAGTTGAATTTGACTCTAATGGCCCTGCATGGGGAAATTGCCTAAGAGTCAGAGTGACAATAAACATGACTAAACCCATTCCCAAAGGAAAATGGGTTCAACTTGATGATAGAAATTATTGGATGACTGTCAAATACGAAAGGTTTCAAGCCTTCTGTTTTAAATGTGGAACACTTGCCCACAGATTCAAGACTTGCCAAATTCAAAGAGACATAAATCAAGATTTTGAAAACAACCTCACTCAATTCAGGGCATGGATGAAAGCTTAACCAAGAAATTCGAGAATATTTGAAACAAAGAAATATAGGGGGAAAGAGGAAACCAAACCTGAAAAAGAAAATCAACATATTACAACAACAAAGGCAAGTACTCCAAGTCACAGTCCATATCAAAGAAAGGCTATGGAAGTGGGCAATCTTAGTAAGGCTATCAAAAGTGAAAAAGAGATCATGAATAGTAACTTGGTAAAGAACTTGAAACAATCAGAGCCAGAAAATTCAAAAATTACTATAGCAAATATAGAGGGTAAGGTCAATTCCATTAATGCCAATATTCCTGATGGGGCAAACAGCACAATAGAGAACATTGAAGCCATCACCAAAAAGTTATCCACCTGGAAAAGAAGAGTAAGAGGTTATACTCCTCACGAATATGTACATCCAGATCAGTCAAATCGGAATTCAAATAAGAGAAGAAATGAAGTTGATACCGAGGATGAAATCCTACCAAAGAAAACAAAAGTTGAGTTAGAAAAAGTTATTAGCAGCAATGATATTGAATTAGTAGAGGCTGCTTAGCAGCCCCACCAACAGCCATGATAGGCTTTGCTTGGAACTGTAAGGGGCTTGGGAACCCTCTAACAGTTAATGAACTATTTTTACTTGTTAATTCTAAATTCTCTAATTTTGTGTTTCTCTCTAAAATCAAATGTCGTAGAAAAAAAAATGGAGAAAGTCAAGAATAAACTTGGCTTGATGCTTCTTTTGTTGTTAAAAGCATTAGCCTAAGTGGAGGCCTAGCCCTTTTGTGGGAAACGAGGGATGATCTTTCACTAGTTTCATACTCACAACACCACATATCTATGAGCTTTTATGATGGGTTAGTCTCCCAAGAAATTCTATTAATTGGTTTTTGTGGCTACTCAGACAATTCTATGAAAAATATGAGCTAGAGCCTTTTGAGAAGATTAAAACCAGCCAATAGTTGTGCATGAATTTGTTTTGGAGATTTCAATGAGATCCTATCTAATGACAAAAAAGTTAGAGCTGCTACAAGACCTTATTAGCAAATGGAACTCTTTAGGCAATACATTGATGATTGTGATCTCAATGACCTTGGTACGATGGATTGAAATTCACTTGATGTAATAATAGAGATTACTCCCAATTTATCAAAGAGAAACCAAATCGAGTCTTGGGCAATACCAAATGGATTGATCTTTTCAAAAAATTCAAATTCTCTAACCTGGCAGCTATCACATCAAATCATGGATTTTTGTGGCTAACTTGGTCCAAAGGTGGAGTAGCAACTTGGGATGAGGGAAAGGATAGAAGGAGGGAAATAATTTTTCGATATGAGGCCAAATGGAATCTTCAAAGTGACTGCAAGAACATTGCTAATGTAGGTTGGAGCAATGCCAACTTAAATCATCATTCCAACAATCAATCAATTCATGCTAAGATCAATCAGTGTTGAGCCTCCCTGGAGAATTAGAACAAGAATGTGCTTAAGAAAGAAATTAAAGCAACCGAAATCAAGCTCCAGAAACTCTCTCAGATTCGAAATGTAAATCAAGGGCAAAGAAACGAAGAAATCAAAAGCCGAAAAAGAGAAATAGTTCACCATTTGGCTGGAGAAAACTTAAAATGGTAACAAAAATATAAACAAGTGTGGCTGAAATGTGGAGACAAGAACACTCAATATTTTCACAAATATGCAAGCCAGAGGAAAAGAATCAATGAGATCAAAAAGATACTCAAAGATGACGGTGATGAAACTTCCAACAGGCAAGAGATCACTGAGGTATTTACTCATTTCTATCAATCTCTTTTTACTTCATAGATGCCTACAAATATTGATCAGTGTCTTAGCAAACTTCAGCCTAAAGTTATTGAAGAAATGAACAGATTTTTAAACCATGAGTACTCAAAAGAGGAAATCAGAGAAGCCTTATTTCAGATGAACCCAATGGGCTCACCTAGCCCATATGGGTTTTCTCCTATCTTTTTCCAAAACCATTGGGACATTGTTGGAAAATATATAACCAAAGTTGTCGCTGATGTCCTTAATCACAGAGGGAATGTAAGAAGTATGAATGATACATTTATTGTTTATGAATGATACATTTATTGTTTTGATCCCTAAAGTCAAGAAACCAGCCTCTATTTCTGATTATAGACCCATTTCTCTTTACAATGTTATATATATAATAGTCTCTAAAGCTATCTCTAATCGTGTTAAACATATCCTCCCTCATATTATTTCTCAATTCCAATGTGTATTTGTACCTGGAAGGTAGATACAGGACAATGTGATTATCGCATTTGAGACCTTTCACTCTATGACTACTCGTGGAAAATGAAAGCAAGGCCATATGGCTATTAATATAGACATGAGCAAAGCTTTTGACAGAGTGGAGTGGTTTTTTCTAGAAAAAGTCCTTGAAAATTTGGGGTTCAACTCAACCTAGATCAGTTTGGTTATGAATTGTCTCCTCCACTACTTATTCTTTGATTATTAATGGTTGTCCTCCACCCCCAATCACCGCATCTAGGAGTATTAGGCAAAGTGACTCAATCTCTCCATATCTCTTTATTTTGGTGGTTGAAGTTCTTAGTACTCTTTTAAAGGAAGCAGAAAATCAATTACATGGATACCTTATTAGTAGAGGAAGTGTGAGAGTGAGTCATCTCTTTTTTGCTTATGACAGCTTACTTTTCTATCGAGCAAATGCCAAAGAATAAAATACTATTCAAAACATTCTCAACCTATATGAATCAACCTCAAGATAGAAATTCAACAAGACTAAAACTGCTCTATTTTTCAGGTCTAACACCAAAAGAGCTACCATAAACTATATCATCAACCTAACAAGAACTCAAGCTAGTCAATCCTACCAGAGCTATCTCAACCTTCCAACCCTAGTGGGAAGATTTAAACACAAAACTTTCAAGCATATCTTAGATAAAATTAGAGGAAAAATAAGTAATTGAAAAACTAAATTCCTTATTCAAGTAGGAAAAAATGCTCTCCTCAAATCCATAGTACAAGCGATCCTTACTTATACAATGACAGTTTTTAACTCCCTAAATCCTTTATATTCGAAATGAACAGTCTCATGAGCAACTTTTGGTAGAATTTCATGGAATATGAGAATAAAATTCACTGAATTGCCTGGAAGCATATAGGTAAAGCTAAAGGGGCTGGTAGTCTCAGATTTAGGAACTTTGAAGGCTTTAACATAGCCTTATTGGCCAAGCAAGGATGGAGACTTATCTAATACCCCAGCTCTCTGGTAGCTCAAGTTTTGAAGTCTAAATACTTTCCTAAAATTGATTTTATGTAGGCTAAGATTGGAGCTCGACCCTCTTTGATCTAGAGGAGTTTTTGTGGGACAAGAGGCTTAATTGAAGAGGACTCCCTATGAAGAGTTGGTGATGGTTTAGATATCAAAGTGTGGAAGATTGATGGCTGCCTAAACCCATGACTTACAAACCTCAAGCCCTTACTCAGCCTCTAGGTGTAGAATCAACCATCCATGATCTAATTAATTGGGACATAAAAATATGGAAACAAGATACTCTGCAAGTTAATTTCCTTGAAGCAAACAGAAGTATTATTTCAAAAATTCCTATATGCCATCACGAAGCAAGTGACAACCTTATGTGGCTGGGGAATAAGAATGGTACTTTCACAATTAAATCGGCTTACCACCTTCAGATACAACGGATGGAAAACAAGAAGGGACAATCCTTTCCAAACTATGGCAAATGCAAGTACCAAGTGCCAGTTTTCATATGACGAACATGTCTTGAATCCTTGCCTACAATATTGAATCTCTTCAAAAAATGGATTACTAAAACTCCTTTTTGCCCTATATGCAACACAGAAGAAGAATAAACCTTACACATACTCTAGAGTTGCCCATCAGCTTCTTATGTGTGGTCCTTAGGCCCCACAAATCTCTATAAGAAAGCTACATCAATGCAAAGCTTCATAGCTCTCTTCGCAAATATCCAACAGACCTGCAATCAAAAGGTATTAAAGGAATTTTCAGCCATCTCTAAAGTCATATGGAATTGAAGAAATAGATGGGTTTTTTAGGACACATTCACACACCCTTCCCAAATAGCCTCTTCAACTCTTCAAGCTCTTGAAGATTTCATAACTGCACAGTTTGATCTGTAATAGAACTAACTTTCTAATGAAAAGCACAAATCCATCTTGATTCCTCCTTCACCAGGCACTATTAAAATCAACTGGGATGCCAGCCTCCGCACGGATCAAAGTAAGATAAGGATCGACCTAATTGCGAAAGATCACATGGACAGAACCCTAGTTACGAAGAAAATTCCCAAATTCTCGTTCATGGATCCTCATATGACAGAATCCTTGGGTGCTAGAGAGGTAGTAGCTCTTGCCAAATACATGCATTCGAACTCAATCATCATTGAAGGCGATAATCTCCAGGTTGTGAAAGCTCTAAACGGTAATGGAGAGAGAGGAGATTGCATTGATCTGATCATCCAAGACACCAAGAACATGCTCTCACAAATAAGATGGCAAGCTTCTTATGTAAAACGAAATGGGAATAGAGAAGCTCATTGTCTAGCAAAGTCAACCAATTTGCTAGCACTAGAAGAGTTTGAATTGGTCTCCTCACCAGCTTTGTAACCTCTTCTTTCACATCTAAAAAATGCAGGGTTCATCAACTTTCAAAAAAAAAAAACATTAGCAGTGCACTTGAGGAGGCAAGCTGAAGAGAAATTCAAGATAATCATCGCATTATTGTCATTTGTGAAATAGTGTCATTATGTATTATGTTGTATATGTGGAATGAAAGAAATGGATGGCATTTAAAAATTTCACTAGCAGGGATTAGAAATTTGGAGAGCTATTTTATTGGATGAAAAGACTTATTTGCATTGTGAAATAATATAAGATAATTTTAAATGACATTTAAAATTAAATAAAAGAATAATACTACATACAATCATAAAATTGTAAGCAACATACAATTGCTTTAAAAAAAATTGAAGTTCATTGTTAAAAAAGTTTTAACTTTTTCTCATGTGGGTCTCTTATATATTTACTTTTTTTTAAAGTGACTACATGTCGCTTGCAAGTCTACGACTGCATCTATCATTTCTTTTTTATATAAAGTTTTGAAAAAATTATAATGATAAAATGAGATGAGATGAAACAAAACCATTTATACATCCAAACTAGACCTAATTTTCATGATTTTTACGCTTATAAGTAGGTAAATTAATTCTCTTGTATATTTCATGTGTACTTGAATTACGTCTAATTATCCAAATGAATAAATTTTACTACTGAAAAAAAAAAGTACACAATGTTCGGTCATATTAACACCGGACCAAGATGTACACGATGGATAATCATATATACACACATTCCTTCCCAGCACCCTGCCCCTTGCAAAAATATTGGTCATGCTCTGACCAAATTAATTCACAACAGGTTTGCCCCCAACATCTGACTCTGTATTCAATCTGATAACTGGAGTTGCGGGAACTCTGGACAAGACCAAGTTTCCACTGACATCCATTCTGCTGTACAATGCCAATTCGGGATCCATCCAAAATCTGCATGTTCCCGGTGCATTCGACATTAATTCGATGTCATAATAAACTAGATGATCCAAGATGCTGGTGCCAGTAACCGATCTGCACAAAAAATAGCCAAAGATAGCATCTTTTCTCACAAGACTGTTACTGTTGAACTTCCAAAAATTCAATTATACAAAATGTAGTAGACTGCCAAAAGAAAGGCATATTATCGGAGAAGGCTAACCTGCTACAGGATGGGTCTTCTCCGGTACCATCGCAGACTTTCTCAGCTTTGTAAACCAAACTTTCCAATTCAATGTTGTAAAGCCACACCTAGAATTAAGATGGATGGAAGCAAATGAGAAAAGGGTGAAAGAAAGAACCAATCAATATTTCATCAATTCGGTTAGCGAATTGGATACCTCTCTTGGGAAGTGGTGGTATGTCTTTTGAGGGAAATAGTGGTAGTATGGTGGTAAATGAGGTACAATATCATGATTATTTATGACTCGAATTGCATTTGGGACAAGTTTGCTATAGTAAGATGCAAATGCTGCATTGCCAATACGAGGTTGTCCAAATGTCATGACTTGAATATTCTGGGCCTCATGATTGACCTGTAATTAAAAAGATATTACTTGAAACAACAATAATTTCAACAAATGTGCTTCCAGGTAAAACTGTATATTATAACTAATTTCTAACAGAACATTTGAGAAATGGACCAGCACTAAGCGGAAAAGAACAGCTCATCAAGCTGCGGTAAAAACCAAGTAATAAACGTAGGACTTTACAAAAATATGTTTTTTTTTTTTTTAGATTATACAAGATGGAGTACCACAAATTCCATATGCACTAAACAACCACCACTGGAAACAACTTTACTGAAAGCTGTAGGTCTTTGGACTAGATGACATAATATGCACAGTAGAAAATATGCATGTAAGGCCCCCATTTCGACAGTGAAAGTGTTTGATCTCATCTCATCTTATCTCATTTTATCTCATCTCATTATTACAACTTTTTCAAATTCTCATACAAAATATTATTAACAATTCAACTTTTCAAATTCCAAAACAATAATTAGTATTAAAAATATTATAACAATATTTTATTCAACTTTTAACTTTCATCTAAAACCATCTCATCTCATTTCACTATCCAAATCACACATAAGTGTCAGCTCACAATTTCTATGTCCATGCACTACAGTCAATGAGTGCAGATGCCAACACCCCAACTCAAAATTGATCCTAAAAAACAACATAGCTCAAACACAGGATTTGTAATGAACCTCCCAAAGCATTGGAGACAATGGAAACAAATCAAGAGAAAAATTCCCAGATTACCAATAAAGTTTGTTTGCAATTACCTTTAGATCAAGTCCACAAAATGCGGCCATTGCCCCACCCATTGAGTGCCCAGTCACCATGATGGGAATGTCTCCATACAGTTTCTCTGCCCTTTCAACGGCATTTAAAACTGCAGGGCGTATAGTTGTGTTGTGGTAAGCATAATAAAATCCATGGTGCACCTAGAAAGAATGAAAACAGAAGAAGTTGCTGAAAATTCATACTTCTCAACTCTTGTATAAATATAGCAACATATCTCCACAATATATACCATTGCATTATCCATGCCAGGGTACTTTAAGTCAAGCTGTTTCCAATACAAGTCTTCAATCCAATTCATTATGCTGTATAAATGTAGTTCAACGGTTAACAGCACCCAAATAAAGGAAGATAAAAACCAGGGTAACATTATCTAAGCATTTATATCACTTTAACATGCTAGCTTGGGCTAGACACCCTGTTTCTGGGCACACCCTTCGTAATACAACAGTCAGGACTGAAAACATTACAAAACAGAAATTATGAGTAAATAAGCTGCTAGAATATTACCTGTGTTCCTGAGTCCCTCTAAATGCTATCACGATAGCATTAAGATCCGCTGCCACCCCAACAAAGCCCTGAAGTAGGTTAGGCATAATAATATCAATAGCCACAGAAACCTCCAGTAAATAAATAGCAGGATAAGACCAGAAAGGACATGCTACTATTTAAATGCCATCATGAAATGAGAATGCACCTGTAAGCAGTGCTTAACGTCAACAACCAACTCTATGATTTCAAATCCCTGTTTCAATAAAAAAGAGCATCAGCCCAACGGTTATATTAGGAAAAACGAAAAAACAACATCTTCTAGCACATATAAAACTCAGCAAACTCTGGCAATTGGAAAAAAACATAAAAAGCAGATAATATCGTCCAAGTACCTTTGTCAAACCATCACATCTTGGGCACGTCCAAGTAAACAGTTCTGTCAAATCTGACATGTACACCTGCAAGAGCAAAAGCTTCTTTGAGTCACCAATCTCATGCTACAGAATCTCTTAGCAGTCTCATTTCATGCTAAATCTTGGCTATTGCAATATGAAGCAACTTGAGATTCACTTAATTCAAGCCACAGATGCAAGTTGACTTGCACCATTTGGAACTCAGGTCAAGTACAATTTTAAAAAGCTAGACTAATTTTATTAGCACATTAACTAGAATGCAAATTGGGACAATCCAGTAGTCCAAAGCTAAGCTCAAAACTTTTTATAGGACCTCTCCGAACTTTATATGCCACCAATTATTTTGAGATAGAGTCTCCTTCGTGGTAAATTCAGTTCAACTAGAAGCTGCCTAAAATAACTACTGCTTCTCCACGTCATAGCTACAGCACACAAGCTACACTGAGTAAATTGTATTGATTAACATGGTAAATGGCAGGACTATAAATTTTCCATGAAAGTAATCTATTATTCAAATCGCCCCTGATTCCAAAATTATTTCCCCTAGAACTTACCGCTGAAGCATACTCCACCAATACTGCAGCAAGGGTATGGTTGTAAATAGAGCTATGATCCCCCTCGATCTTGACGTTGAGTTCTGCAAGTAAACCAGGAAAACTTAATAGAATGAGCTGTAGAATATAGCCCTCATAGGACCAGCTCACTTGTAAAGTGGTATGACTCTCTACAAGCACGATACACATACATGCAATTAAATGTGTAACACTCCAATAGGCTTAACTAATTAAGATAGCTTGAGCAGACTTTAAGCTAATCTCGGTTGTCCAAATTTCAAATGCAAACAACTATCTCTACTAGCAAGACATCATGGCTCATTGAAAGCCTCGAGTATTGAGTGAATCCAGGTGAGGCCAATTGAATTCTAATTATACAAAATCTTTCAAAATCGTTTCCTAAAGTTTCTATTTCCAGAGAATAATCAACTACTTCCATCACGCAACAAATATGCTTGCAATGCCCATAATGAAAAAACCTCACGAGCTCGAAAGGAAATTAGAGTATATTACCACCTCCAAAAGAAGGCATTTTCTCCCAAAACGAAAATCGACTTATCCGGGAAATCAAAATCAACATGCTCACGAGGAATCCTTGAGAGTTGAAATGAAATACAGAACTAGGGAAGCTTATGAATTTAAAAAATATCAAATATAAATAACGTTACGGACTCTAAATCCAAAATTAATTGAGAGAACTGAGATTTGAAAGTTCCTACTGTTACCTCTTCCACTAGAAAAGGCAAGTAGATAAGTAAAGACTGCCGATATCAACCAACAACTTTTTCCCATTACTCTGTCAACAGAAACAACGCGAGCGATAAAACAATTAAAAGTTGCAAACAATAAAAAACCCAAAAGATTATTAATATATTTTTTCCTCCTGGTTTCTAGTCATGAAACAATACCGAAATCCAAAGATTAGCAACAGACTTAGAATTGGAAGTCGAATTGACAGTAAATGCCGCACAGAAATTGGACTCAGAAACGATCAGAGCGTGCCCGCGGGGCCTCAGAGTTCTGTAAGGCGGCTGCAACAACGGCTCTTTCGGTACTTTGATTCGGACTTCGGCCGTACGGAGAGCAATGCCTGATTAGAGACAAGATCAGAGCAGAAGAAGATAGACCGGAGGGCGGATAAATTAGGAAAAGTCGCTGATGGAGTTCTCGTTATCATTTTTAAAATATTTTTGGTTTTTTTTTATAAGAAATATTTTTGGTTTTTGACGCGTGTGGGGGACGACGGCTTTTGCCATTGGGTGATGGGTACAATCGTACAATGTCCATCAAAATTAATCGTTTCATCTTATATTTAAGTTAAATTTTACTTTTTTTTTACTTTTTTTTATCATTTTAAAATATTTTTAAAAAATATAAAAATATATAAATACATAAATAATTATTTTTTTAATCATTAAATAAAATAAATAATAATAAAATATATGAGATGTCAAATTAAAATATTAAATTGAGGTATCAAATTAGTATTTTTCTTTAAGATTTTTTATTTGCCTTTGTAAAAGGTATATCCCATAGAAAATTATAGGACTTGTGAGGTATTCAATTTTAAATAAAATTAATTAAAATATTCTTATTTATAAATAAAAAAAATTTTAAAATCTAGAAAATTTATTTCATTTATCCATTAAACGAGAATATTTCAATTAGGCTTACAATACAATCTACTAAATATGAACTACAAGAACAATTATTTTAAAATTATAAAATATAATATTACATACAGTCCAAAAAATGAATTCTTTTGCAATCCAAGTAATAAGCAAACAGAAAAATCTCTATTTTAGAATAAAATTGATTAAGATACCCTTATTTACAAATCAAAAATTCTAAAAATCTTAAAAATTCATTTTATTTTTTCATAAAACAAGAACATTTCAATAAGGACTACAATGCAATCTATCAAACATAGACCGTAAGAATAATTATTCAATTATAAATGTCGACTTGTGTTTTCTTATTTTTAAGATAATTGTCCACTTGTTAGTTATTAATCTGATTAGTCACAATAGGGTTGGACATAAATGTTTGTATTGATCGCAAGACTTTTTTGTTCAGCAAAGAAGATGAAAGATGGTGGAGGATAACTGAAAATAGTTCTCACGTGGTGAAAACTATTTCCATCGAACAAAAGGCTTTGGGTTGGTTGGTTGCTATAATAAGGGATTGTGTCCGACATTTGGGGTCGTTTCAGTTTATCAAAACCAGAAGAAATTGGAGCCAAGTCTTAGTGGTGCAGAGGAGACAGAACTCTTATGGCAAGTACATTCCTCTGATAGAGTTTGGACAAATGCAACGAAGAGGCACCATCATGGTTCCAGAAGGGAGACGAGGGCAAGGTTGATGATATTTTGTTAAAACTTTGATGGATTTAGCATCGTCTACCTTGGACCTTAAGAGTAACAGAGCTCTAAGGGGATTGGGCTACAATGAAAGTGCCATTCGAATACTTTCAACACTGACGACGACGTCCTCTCGATCGTACAAAGAGGTGCTGAGAGGTCTAGAGCTGTGTGTCAAGCAGAGAAGTCATGCTTGCGTATAACAAAGATAAATTCTAGTTTGGGGAAGGTTTAGTGCAAATGGAGGAATGCCAATACTCTATCAGGGCTAAGTGAGGTTGGACTGTTGTAGGTGTTGAACAAGGTGGGAAAATAGTTGGCTTCTTTGTCTGATAAAATGGAATGGTTGAAATAGTGCGTTAAGGGTAAGGACATTGGGCTTGTAGACAAAAGGCCCTTCGAAAGGGGCTATGAAATTAAAAGGTGGGCCATTTAAAGGGACGACCCAAGCTAGTCAAGTCTTAAGCCCTGAACGGGTATCGCAAGACATTATTTGGTTTTCACCCAATATTTTAGATCCAAAAGAGATTGAAGCGCATAAGTTGATGAGAGGTGATTGTCGAACTTCTCTCCAACATAGACGGTGTCGCCGACCCAATCGACCATCTTAGTGGGCCAGAAATGTCAGAAGAATGTGAGATTGAGATTTCCCGAGAGGAGGTTGAGGTTTGCGAAAAAATGTGACGTTGTTAAGGAGGTGATCTTCCCTTCAGGCTTGTTGTTGTTGTTGCGACTTCTCTAAGCCTTGTTCTGAGGTTAGGGGAGCAGTCTATGGTGGAGGAGTTGGTAGCATTGGAGTATGTGGCAATGACCCTTATTGTGGCACAAACAATGTCGATTGATATGGTAGTAGCTTTTGGGGATCTCGTGGAAGGGAACTCTGGCCTGCTGCAATAGCTATTGAATTCAGAGGGGGTTTTGAAAGTTGATATCCCTGTTGATTCTTATAATGAGTTGTCTAATTTGGAAGAGTATGGGAGATCATTTGCAGTAGATTCTAAGAAGGATAAAATGGATAGTCCATCATTGTTACAGGTGATTCCCCCACAAATTAGGTCTAGAGATTGTCCAAATTAGGTATTTAAAAAGTGGAGGATGTTCTAGGGTGTGTGGGCTTATCGTGTGTCGGGTATGATAAGCAATTTATGGCTCTTCTTATAGCCTTGGAAGCTGATCATTCTACGACCTTGAAGTCAGTAGCCAGAAAGAAATGTGAATTGAGACGATTACAATAGTTTATCAACTATCGTGGAACGTAAGGGGGATCAATAATGTTAACAAACGACTTTGTATTAGATCCCTCATCTGTATTTTGAAAGTCGACGTAGTTTGTTTACAATAAACTAAACTAGAAATAATTGATAGAAGTATTATTCACAGCTTGTGAAAAGGAGCCTTCGTAAGTTGAACTTACTTAGCCTCTTCGAGGTTTTGAGTGGAGTGTTGGTAATGTGGGATAGTAGAGTTTATGAGTTGGAACAAGACTATATTAGTGCTTTCTCAATGGCATGTATTTTAAAAAATTCGGAAGATGGGTGGACGTAGGCATTAGCAAGTGTGTATGGACCCAATAGGGATCGGGAGAGGAATTTGTTTATGGAATGAAGTAGCTGGTATTTATTCTTTGTGGGATATGCCTTGGTGCATTTACGGGAATTTCAATGTAATCTGTTTTCCTAGTGAGAGGGAGGGCTTATCAACTTTGTCCATAGCTATGAATGACTTTTCTCAACTGGTTTTTGGCTTAGAATTGCTAGACTTGCCACCGATGGGGGGAATTCACGTGGTCTAATTCTAGAGGTGGGTCAAGATTGGACAAATTCTTAATTTCTTCAACATGGGAGGCTCACTTCCCAAATTTATGCCAAAAAAGACTACCAAGGGTATGTTCGGACCACTTTCTTATCCTCCTCGACTGTAGTGGCATTCATGATGGTAGACGGTATTTTAAATTTGAGAATATGTGGTTACAAGCAAAGGGATTCATTGATGAAGTAAGAAGCTGGTGGCTTTCGTATCAGTTTAAGAGGACTCCTAATTTTGTTTTGGCAAGCAAACTCAAAGTTTTGAAAGCTGATGTAAAGGTTTGGAATAAGGAGGTCTTTGGGAATGTAGTGCAGCTAGAAAAAAACTATTTGTGATGAGCTTTAAACCTTGGAGGCTGAAGGAGACATCGAAGCCATTTTGTCAAGAAAAAAGAAGTAATAACTGAGATTGAGAGGGTTCTTTTGAGGGAAGAAATTTTATGTAGGCAAAAGTCAAGAGTATCATGGCTTAAAGAAGGGGACAAGTGTACTAGTTTCTTCTACAAAATGGAAAACTCTCATAGATGCAATAATGCCATTGAATTGTTGAAAACTTGGTTATGACATACTCTCTACACACATCGAGATTGAAGAGCACACGGTGCAATTCTTTAGCTCCCTCCTTAGTGAGATGGAAGGTTGGAAACCCAACCTTGATGTCTTAGATTTCACAGCTATAGATGACTGTTTAAAAAACTAGTTAGAGAGGCCGTTTTAGGAGAATGAGGTGCATCAGGTGGTTCATGGGATGAAAAGAGATAAAACTCTGGGACCAAATGGGTTTACTATGGTTTTTTTCCAAGATTGTTGGGAGATTGTGAGAAAGGAGGTGATGAAGGTTTTCCAGGAATTTTATGAGTACCAAAAGTTTGAGAAGTAGTTGAATGCTACTTTTTTTGCCTTGATACCTAAGAGGGTGGGTGCTTCCGAGTTAAAGGATTTCCGACCTATGAGTTTGGTAAGAAGCATATATAAGATCAATTCAAAATTCCTAGCCAACTTGATGTGCAAAGTGATGGAGAAGATCATATCTAGACTTCAAAATGCTTTCGTTAAAGGTCGCCAAATAACTGATGTTATGTCAATTGCTAATGAGGTTTTAAATAATCGCTTGCGGGAAGGGATCCCAGGAGTCCTTTGCAAATTGGATATGGAAAAAGCGTACAACCATGTTAATTGGAATTTTCTCCTATACATGCATAATAGATGTGGTTTTGGTGATAAATGGCGTGGTTGAATCTGATATTGTATTTTCTCTCCTAGGTTTTCTGTTTTAGTAAATGGGTAGCATTGTGGGTAATTTCAAAGTTCAAGAGGCTTACGGTAAGGAAACCCTTTATCTCCCATTCTTTTTGTTCTTGTTATAGAGGCTTTGAGTCATATGTTGGAAGCTATTGTGGGAGAATGTTTTATCTCAAGCTTCTCAGTGGGTTCTAATTCTAATGGATTCACTTTAATTTCGCACTTGCTTTTTACCAATGACACCCTTTATTTTCTGTGAGGCTGTTGGGGAGCAAATCCAAGCTTTGAGGATTTTCCTGCTTTGTTTTAAAGCCATTTTCGATTTGAAAGTAAACTTGAAAAAATCAGAGATGGTCCCATCAAATGTCCACAATATCCGTCATTTGGTAGATTTTTTTGGGTGTCAAATTGCCAAGCTGCCCTTGAAATACTTGGGACTTTTGTTAGAGGAATCTTTCAAGGCTAAGCATATTTGGGATGCGGTGGTTGAGAAGATTGAAAAGAGGTTGGGAGTATGGAAAATAATTTATTTATCTAAATGGGGTAGAATTGTGCTTATAAAGAGTATGCTCTCTAATATTCCAACTTATTTCTTATATTTATTCCTTCTACCTTCTAGTGTGGCTAATCGTATGGAAAAGTTGTATAAAGCCTTTTTGTGGGGTGAGTTGGGAGATGAGTCAAAAACCCCTTTTAGTGAGCTAGAAAAATGTGTGTTGCCCAGTTGTTGATGGAGGACTGGGTGTTCATAGCCTAAGCAATTTTAACAAGGCTATGTTGAAAGTGACTTTGGAGATTCCATGGGGAAGATGATGCATTGTGGAAGGGGGTGATTGTTCGAAAGTATGGAAGTCATTAGAGAGGTTAGTGCTTCAAAGAATGTCGGGGTTCATATGGGATGAGTTTATGAAATTATATTAGGAATGGTTTGAGTTGTTTCTTGAAACATGTCAACTTCAAGGTTGGTGATGGGGCCAAGATCAGATTCTGGTCTAATGTTTGGTGTGGAGATATTGCTTTGTCTCGAGCATACCTGTGTGTCTTCAGATTAGCCATCAATCAATAAGGTTCGGTTTGAGAAATTAAGAGCAATTCTAATGGAATGATGCAATGGGATGTGAACTTTACCAGATCTGTCCAAGACTAGAATAAAGGAGGTGACTGATTTTTTTAGATTCTTGTACTCAATGGGAACTAAAGGCCAGAGCAGGGATCAACTATGTTGGAGTCCTACCGCTTCTAAAAAGTTTACTGTTCGATTTTATTACAATATGTGTTTAAACCAGCAACATATTTGTTTCCCCTGGAAACTGATATGGAAGGCTTAGGTTTCGTCTAGGGTGGTGTTCTTTGCATGACAACAACATTAGGGAATATTTAAACCATAGATAATTGAGAAAGCGTGAATGATTGTTATGGACTAGTGCTTTATGTGCAGGAAAAAAGTGGAATCCATGAACCATCTTCTCCTACATTGTGAGACGGCAAAAGAACTGTAGAATGGAGCGCTTGGTCATGTTGGTCTGAGTTGGGTCATGCCAAATTAAGTGGTTGATTTATTAGCAAGCTGGCCTAACCTTTGTTGTCGTCCACGAGTGGCTTCTGTATGAAAGATGATTCCATTATATATTTTATTGTGTATTTAGTTGAAAAGAAATGAGAGATGTTTTAATGATAGAGAATGTAATGTAGATGAAATCTGGAAATGTTTTACCAGTACTTTGCTTAGCTGGTTTGTTGCTATTGTGCTTAATGGCGAGATAGTCAATGAATTCTTGTCTTTATTTTCTTACCTTTGACTTGTAACTAGGTGTTTCTTTTGTATTCTCCATGCGTATATATGCTACATCTATTTCCATATGATGAATAAATTAACTTATAAAAAAAAACAAAAACAAAAGATAATTGTCCATTTTTCTTACTTTAATGGGGTGGAGAATGGACTGGTCGAATTGGTTCTTGTCCAAAATTGACAGAACATTTGAGTGTCTCAAATTGATTGATTTGACCAAACGAGGGGTAGAGCATCGACTAGTGCGATGTCTGTCGAGTTACGATCAGTTCATCGATTTGAACTTAACGCTTACAACTTACAAGAATGGCTAACAAAAACACGGGGGAGATGCTTACAAGGACACAGGGAACAAGTTGTGAGATTGCTTGCCAGTAATTTTTTACTATTGATGAAACATTGGAGAGAGAGAGAGAGAGAGAGAGAGAGAGAGAGAGAGAGGGGTTCTTAATTGAAGAAGGGGATCAAAGCTAAAGTCCTAATAAATGATTCAATACCACATCGTTTTAATTAATTTTTCAACTTTTTATAATGAAAAAACATCGTTTAATTAATATAATTTTTTGAAAAACTATAATTAGATTTCGTTAGGTTCAATGGTTTGAATATTGGCAAATCGAAAATCTAATAGACCGATATCAATTTGTATCATGATGGACAGCTGACCAACCACTTCTCCAACAATTTCAGCCAATTTCAATATTCAACGGCTAGGTTTAGAGCATGATGTCAAAAGGCATTGCCTTTAATTAACAACCTTGGCTTTGCCCTTTTCTTAATTTGTTTTATTGTTCGATTTTTAATGAGAAAAGCATTACCCACCATTTTTTCATCCATGTAGTTATAAGGTCAATATCTTAATTGTGTTTATTTTTAAAGTATAATTAACCGTGTCATTATCACAAGAGAAAATATACAAAAAATTCATTGCACCAATCTAGATGCATCATTAATAGTGGCTTTTATTAACATGGTCTTATTTGTTTTTGCAAATGATATAGGTTGAGACAAAAGTTAAAAATTTGATAAAATATTATTAGAATATATTTTTTAATATTATTTATATTTTGAGAGTTGAAAAAAATAAATTATTTATTTTATTTGATGCGTGAATTTGAAAATTTTATAATGATTATAAGAGATGAGACAAAATAGTTGGCTTGAGCAGTGAGCGAACACTAGGATTTATATCTCGCTTGAGCCCATTGTCGCTCAAGACTCGAGCGAACTCGCGAGTTAAACTTTTCTTGAGCTTACTATCAAGTGTACTTTGAGGGAACTCATGAATTGAGCTTTGCTCAAGCGCCAACAGTCGAACGAACTCATGGATTGCGCATTTTTTATTATTGAATAAGATTCTATATGCAACCCAACAAATTTTCATTTAAAGACCAGTTCTCCACATGCCTACCATTACTTTCTATTAAGCCTATCACCTCTATAACTCGCAACTTCCCATCTCAAAGAGCATTGTGAGAACAAAAGTTTGTCGATCCAAGTGAATATCTTGGAGGGCAAACATGCTTGTCTTCATGCAAGCCACATTGAAAGAATATAGCCATTGGCCGCAAGTGAACACCTTACCCACAAATAAGCATTGCAGTAACAAAAATGCATGTCCCCTCGACTAATATCATGCAAATGCAAAGCGTTTGTTATTCGTAAACGAGCATTTTAAGTATGGATCCATAAATGAACGTTCTATATGCATGCTTGAGTGGAAATTAAACATGATCTAAGCGTGCACAATTTCATATAGATAAAACCTGAAGATCAGTCCAACTGGTCTCCCCACAAAACCAACCTCGCAATATAATGTTGTCACCTCATCCTATAATATTATTAAAGATAAACTTGATCACGCTCAATTCTTAACTTCTTACCCAAAATCACACCCTGTCATTTCCTTGGGCAGAGAACACGACGAGGCTTTCTTCTAATTCAACAGGTATATTGGAGAGTATGAGACCCAATGACAATATACACCATTTTTCTTTCGATATCAAGCCATCTCTATTTTTTCTTTTCTTATTCCGTGTTGATTTTGGAAATAAACTTGTTTTTTAACAATGACTTTTCGATTTTAGTCCATTATGATACATGAGCTTTTGTTTATTCTTATTACATTAGGTAAATAATACAATTTTGGACATGAGTTTTTGAGTTTTGATTACTTTAATTCAATGGTGTTCCGTTCTTTACATATGTTCCATCATTATTTTTTAATGGAGTTAGTTTTTTGTTTCTTTGCAGCGGAGCAAAGTTTTGGAGGATTTGGTGTTTCTGTTGATAGGTTTGGATTGTGGAGGATGAGCGCGTGCTTAATTCCATACGTAAGTACGTACCTGTGACTTCAAACTTGAAGATTGCAGAAGAGATTCACTAAAATTGTTGTTAAATCGATTTTCCATTTCCTTTGATATGCAATGTAGAGAGGGAGAGAGAGTCAATGAAATGTGCGCGAGTAATTTGGTCTTGTTCATGTGTTCATCTGGGTACATGTGATTTTTGAAACTCTGAGAATCGATTTGGGAGCTGCAGAAGAGAGGTTCACGCTTGAAGAAATCGAAAAGATCCAAACCGTGGTTTGCCTCTATCTATTTGCAAAATAAATATCATTTTGCCCCAGTTCATTTACAAAGAAATGAAGTGGAAATGAGCCTGGAATCTCAAATTCTGTTCAGAGTTGAATAATTGTCGACTTTCGAAAAAAGAGGGTAACATATTTTGTGGGAAGATGAAGATCTCAATTCAATAGGATGCATCCATAGTTATTTTGAAATTCCTATTTTACTTAGATATCACAATTTGATTAGAGAGTTGTTTTTAGGCCAAATATAACACGACTGGTCGGTAGGGACTCTCTTTCATACAAACCTTTGTTTAAAAAAACATCTGTCATATTTGAGTAATTGCAGCATTTTTAAAATGGAAAATGAGTAACCACCGTGAGAAGGCAAGCCGACAGCCACTCGCGGCGCTTGGGAGGTGCATCCTGGTCGTGGGGTCGGAGCCCAATAGGCGGGAAAATGTGCATTTCCTAATGTTGGCGGGAAGTTTCACACAAATTCCTTCCTTGGACTCCCAAGACCCAACGCCTTTCGAAGCGCACATCACACTTCACCAATCAAACGGCTATAAATTGACATACCCTGGCTCTAGACTTTCCCTTCCTTTTTTTTGGAAGTGGTCTTCTAAAATAGAATTCGGTCTCTCACTCGCACGCATACACACAAGTATAGAGTTCAATACTCACACGCACGAAGGAAACCCTCGCCCCTCGGTCGAGAAACCGAATCCATGGCCAAGCCATCTGATCCACAGGCATCCTCAGATGAAGTCCTATCCGATGGCACCAATTCGTCCGAGGAGGAGCAGGTCAACGATCAGATCAACGATGAGGAGGACGAGGAGGAACTCGAAGCCGTAGCACGCTCCGCCGGCTCCGACGATGAAAAGTCTCCCCCCTCGGACGACGACGAACCCGCCGTCGCCGAAGATGGCGATGCCGAAGAAGAAGATGAGGTAATTTTACGATCACGTCTTCTCCTTCCTTTTGTTGGATCCGAGTCTGTGATTATCTCTGTACGTTAGGGTTTGTTTTGGCACTTGTTGCGCCAGATTTTGAATGGTCTAGGGGGTCGTTAATTTCCCATCCCGTCGGTTCCAGAGAAAGACGAGGAAAATTAAATAAAATCAAGGTTGAGTTTATATTTCATTGTGCTTGTTCCCACATTGAAAACGCATACCAAGAAAAATGCTGAATGCTAACTTGAGCTTACGCTTTGTCGCATTGGGTCCCAAATGATGAAAAATTAATGGATTTAAGTTTTAGTCAATCTCTCGCTATCAAATTGTTGGATGATTAATCTATCTCACTCTTGAGTAGCTCAACATGGTTGACAAATTGGACATTATCGATGTCGTGTAACATTCTGTGCATAAACTTATCATCCCCATTTGAGTTCATGATTACTTGCAGGATGGAAATAATGTATCCGGTGCGGACATTAGCAAGCGGGAGAAGGCTAGGCTCAATGAAATGCAGAAAATGAAGAAACAAAAGATTCAGGAAATATTGGATGCTCAAAATGCTGCAATTGATGCTGATATGGTGCGTGCCTCATTTAGAGGACTCATGTCTTTCTGTATATCTATGGACTATTGAACGTGATGGCTGGATTTATTTGAATTGCAGAACAATAAGGGGTCTGGGCGCTTGAAGTATCTCCTGCAGCAGACTGAGTTGTTTGCACACTTTGCCAAAGGCGATCATTCTGCATCCCAAAAGAAGTCAAAAGGAAGGTACAACTCGTGGTCTCTTTAAACAATATTGTAAATATTGCACTTTGTAATGATCCCAGGAAAATCTTTCAATTCTCTCTATATAGGTCTAATCTGCGATATAGTCTCTCTTGTACTAGAAGTTCTTTAGCCCACAAATTGTTTGTGACAGGGTAACTAGTTATCCATTGAGTTTACAATATTGTTTACAATGTAAAAGAGGCCTCCATGGTAACTCACAAACTGTGGTAGTTTGGAAGATGATCTTGACTTGTCTTTGATGTTGCCTTTGGAGGTAGAGGAATGAAAAAAGTTTTGAAGATTGTGAGCTATCAATGGATGAGCTTACAATGCTTTTCTTTAATATTTTATCCCATTGGTCAATTGTAGTAGATTTCAATAGTATGAATATTCATGAATTTCTTGTATTCCTAGACAATTATGCTTAGGAATTTCTTGTATTACTAGACAATATTCATGTTACTATCATATATGTCCGCTGTACTTGGGATGTGCTATCATTAATAAAATTCTTATTCACCAATAAAAAAATGTAGGAGACATATTCCTATCCTCATGGAAACTAATGGGTCTTGCTTTTCACTCTAGACAAAACTGACGTTTTTCAATTCTGGAGAAACTTTTAAGTTGATGAAGTACAAGTGGCATGCATGATATAATGAGCCTCCTGTGTTGATGCCCTGATATGTAGGAGGCATTTAATTTGGTCTTCAGCCCATTTGCTATCCATTAAACTTTCAATCTTCATTTAGTGATGGCTCTTCTATCTTTATAATGTAGGGGTCGCCATGCATCAAAATTAACTGAAGAGGAAGAAGATGAAGAATGCCTTAAAGAGGAAGAGGATGGTTTATCTGGGACAGGAACCACACGGCTGTTGACTCAACCCTCTTGTATGTGCTCTCTGTTTTTCGATATGATCTAGTATTATTGGGTTGTCTTCATATTTTGTGATGCACTGTATTCAGCTTCAATGTTTGTTTTTATGACATTTCGGTAAATATTTTACCGATATTTTGGAAAAAAGGTGTTGGAAGATTTTTTTATGCCTTTTTCCTGACGTCTCCAAAATTGGCACATTGTTCTCTTTTGTTCTGGTCCATTTCTTTTTTTTTTTAAATTCTAATTGAGAACCATGTTTATATGATCTATAGCTCGTAGTGGCTGGAAGTTTGATTGACTAGTTGTATGCTTTTCTTCCCCTAGGGACCTTGATCCCCATGTCCTAGTTTAAAGTTTTTCTTGGATGTTTCTTGAAGTTTTCTTCATCTGTCTAAATGATGCCCCTATATAAGATGATAGTTTTCAGTTCCTGTGCAGTTCAGATTTGGAGTGCTGATTTTTCTGTGTGTATTCCTTTCTTTAGGTATTCAGGGGAAAATGAGGGACTACCAACTTGCTGGGTTAAACTGGCTCATACGTCTTTATGAGAATGGTATAAATGGAATCCTTGCCGATGAAATGGTATGCATATGATTTTTTGCATTTAGATTTGTCTCTTATTTTACTTGATGTCATTGCAAGATGATGGACTTCGAGTCTTGGTCTTTCAAGCTGTATTTGTCACAAATGGCGATTATATAATTACTTCTGGTTACTGGGTATTTTTAATGAATAGTTAATTTTGCTATCCAGGGCCTTGGTAAAACATTACAAACCATCTCCTTACTGGGCTATTTGCATGAGTTCAGAGGAATTACTGGCCCTCATATGGTAGTTGCTCCAAAATCTACCCTGGGAAACTGGATGAATGAAATACGGCGTTTTTGCCCTGTTTTGCGTGCTGTAAAGTTTCTTGGAAATCCTGATGAAAGAGTGAGTTGATTTTTCTTTTTTGATCAGTGAACTGTGATACCAGATAATCTTTTTGCTTGATGTTTTTGTCATTCTTTATTTCTGCAGAGACATATACGAGAAAATTTACTGGTTGCTGGCAAGTTTGATGTCTGTGTAACAAGTTTCGAAATGGCAATTAAAGAGAAGTCCACCTTGCGTCGCTTTAGCTGGCGCTATATTATCATTGATGAAGCCCATCGGATCAAGAATGAGAATTCCCTCCTTTCAAAAACAATGAGGCTATATAATACTAATTATCGTCTTCTCATCACGGGTACACCGCTTCAGGTATAAATTTCATTAATGCAGATGCTTGGCCCTGTCATGTTAGAAAACATGTGCATGTGTCCGTTGAACTTGTTGGTTATCCTTGAAAGTAGCAGATACGGTTGTGTTGTTGCTAGTGTTGCAAACTTTAGGCAAAGATCAGGAGTTGCTTTATCAATAAATGGAAACAAAAGATTGTAGCAAAGACCAACATAAATGTTTCATAAAATTTTTTCCCTGTAGTGTTGAATGAGTAAAATGTGAATTATCAAAAAAGAATGGAAGTCAAATGTGGTGGGAAAAAAGATCCAGTGAACTGCACCATATTTTTTCATGAGTACCTTTTTTGTGCCTGATTTTTAGTTGCTTTCAGTATCTTCTGTCAGGAGTGAATCAGTTTCTTTTCTTGGACTTTATACAACATGAACACTGTTTTCTTTAATCTAAATGTAGTAATATGTTGTCATTGTACAGAACAATCTCCATGAACTTTGGGCCCTTCTCAACTTTCTTCTGCCAGAGATATTTAGTTCTGCTGAAACTTTTGATGAATGGTTCCAAATTTCTGGTGAAAATGATCAGCAGGAAGTTGTTCAACAACTTCATAAGGTTGGTAAAAAAAAAAAATCCGTCTGATTGGGGAGCAATGCATATTATTTCATCCTCTCTCTCTCTCTCTCTCACACACACACACACACACACACACACACAAATGTGCTATGCCTTTTGGGCTGATGATGTAACTTTTGTTTTCTGCATATATAAGGTCCTCCGTCCTTTCCTCCTTCGAAGGTTGAAGTCAGATGTTGAGAAAGGTTTACCTCCAAAGAAGGAAACAATTCTTAAGGTGGGTATGTCACAAATGCAGAAACACTATTACAAGGCTTTGCTGCAGAAAGATCTTGAAGTTGTTAATGCTGGTGGAGAACGTAAGCGTCTTCTGAATATAGCAATGCAGCTGCGTAAATGCTGCAATCATCCATATCTTTTTCAAGGTGCAGAACCTGGCCCTCCTTATACAACAGGAGATCATCTTATTACAAATGCTGGTACGCTCTCCATTCTAAAAGATATCGAGTTTATAAGGTGTTTTCCAATTGACAAATGATAAAACCTAATCCATTATTAATTTTCCTTTGCAGGTAAAATGGTTCTGTTGGATAAGTTACTTCCAAAATTAAAAGAGCGCGATTCTAGGGTCTTGATATTTTCACAGGTCTAGTTTCTTCAAAATTATACTTTTTTCATGTGATATGATAGGCATTTGCTATTGTTCCTGTATAATTCTACTTTTGGTATTGGTTTTTTTATTTATTTTGTAAGTCTTGGAATTGTTTCTATAATTCAGATGACAAGGCTTCTGGATATTCTTGAAGATTACTTGATGTTTCGTGGGTACCTATACTGTCGAATTGATGGGAATACTGGTGGAGAAGATCGTGATGCTTCCATTGATGCTTTTAACAAGCCTGGGAGTGAGAAATTTGTTTTCTTGTTATCAACAAGAGCTGGTGGCCTTGGCATTAATCTTGCTACGGCTGATGTTGTCATTCTCTATGATAGTGATTGGTGAGCACCTGTTCTGTTTTTGCTCTTTTGGTTTGGTATGTATATATTTGTTTATTTTTCTTTACTTCGGCGGTTTGTTAATGCTTGGAATTCTCAGGAATCCACAAGTTGATCTACAAGCACAGGACCGTGCTCACAGGATTGGTCAAAAGAAAGAAGTTCAAGTTTTTCGGTTCTGCACAGAGGTTTGGACCTTTGTATTTTTATTATGAAAGAATATATGCTTCTTTTTTATAAACATAAGCAAGGTAAATTTTATTGACTAAAAAAGGGTGTTGCTACATAAAGTACACAAGAAACAACTAAATAGGGATGGGTAACAGATATAGAAAATTCTCAACGCAATGAACACCATCTAATGGTACACGGTGTTGAGAAAATGTCTGCAGGCCCATCATTGACTTCTCACTTCAATGCTACACCCATTTTTTTTTCTACAAATACACCTCATTAAACATTATTGGATCATTTTCCATGATATTGCACACTGGTGTCCACTGATCTGCCTTTTCCAACAAGTTAGAAGATCCACCACTCGGGATGGCATGGCTTAATCTATCCTGAATAGTTCAAAGATTGTATTTCATAAAGTACTAGATGTCTTGCAATGAAGTAAAAGGCAATCCATTGTTTCTCACTCTTCTTACACATACAACACCAACTGTACAACTTCCATCTTCTTACATAATCCAAGGTCATAATCTTTCTTAAAGCTACCATTCATTCAAACAAGTTCCCTCTTTGGGGTGCCTTGTTTCTCCAAGTAATTTTCCAAGGAAAATGGGCTATAGTGAGCACATTTTTTCTTTGATTGGCACCAGGTGTCCGGGAATAGTGTCCCGACTAAATCTGGGGATGCACAGGCTCTTGACAAGAAGTTTTCTACAAGTGCACCTTAGGTAATTCAAAAGAAAAATCTCTTAGTCCGATGACCCTTAGAAATTATTTGCACCCAAAGGAATTTAAACCTTAGACTTAGGGGGGAGCATATCCCCAAGCCCAAGGCCTTTACCAATTGAGCCTACCCCTAGGGGTTGGCTATTGTGGGCACATAAAACATTTTACAATGACTTCAAATGCTCATTTGTTTGTTGGACTCAAAACTAGTTATCTTGACCACCCTGTCCCACTCTACTAGGATACAACTGGTTGAATAACAAGATGAAGAGATCCACCTCCATTTATGAAAATCTCGTGAGAACTTGAAAATGATCCGCCTCAAATTCCTTAAAACATGCAGTATTGAATTACAGTGGGAAAGCACATTCAAGGACTGGTCTTCACATCACATATCGTGCCAAAAATGAATTTTGGATCCATTTCCCACCATCTATATAATGAAGTGGGAGAAAGATGCTCTTCCAAAGATCAATCCTGAACGACCCATCAACATCAAGCAAAAACCAACCTCCTCCATAGCTGAGTTATTAACACCCTAGCTGAGTTATTAACATTACATTAATCTTTTTTTTTTATTGGTTTATGGAACAGTATGCCATTGAGGAAAAAGTGATTGAGAGGGCTTACAAAAAGCTTGCACTTGATGCTTTGGTGATTCAGCAAGGACGATTAGCAGAGCAGAAGAGTAAGCATTTTCAGATTTTTCTATGGAAGTATCTATTTTTTGTGTTTTTCTTCTTTCCTTTTAAAGATATTTCTGTGCATCAATGTGTTCTGATGCATTTTTGTTTCATGCAGCTGTTAATAAAGACGAGCTGCTTCAGATGGTGAGATTTGGTGCTGAAATGGTTTTCAGTTCCAAGGACAGTACAATTACAGATGAGGACATTGACAGAATTATAGCAAAAGGAGAAGAGGCGACTGCTGAGCTCGATGCCAAGATGAAGAAATTTACAGAAGATGCAATCAAGTTTAAAATGGATGACAGTAAGTATATTAGTTATCAGGGGTTATTTTGCATAATTGTATTTGTTTTTTGTTTTTTTTTTAATAATTATACAATTTTAAAATGTAAAGAACACTGATATTGATGTGGTTTCATGCAGCTGCTGAGTTGTATGATTTTGATGATGATAAGGTAAATGTGATACCTTCATATTTTGTTCTTCAACCTTTTATAGGCTGTTCAACTTGTACTTTGGTTGGCCTTACTCTTAAGGCTTGCGTTAGCAACTTACTGCCGTATGTGTGTTCTGTGGTGAAGGATGAGAACAAGGTTGACTTCAAGAAACTTGTTAGCGATAACTGGATAGAACCACCAAAGAGAGAGCGGAAACGAAAGTAATAGCAATATTTTTTTATTCCATTAAGATAAACATTTAAGATTATTTTTCATCATGATATGAAACACAATTCTCTTTTTGCCCTCTCTAGTTACTCAGAATCTGAATACTTTAAGCAAACAATGCGTCAAGGGGGTCCGGCAAAACCAAGAGAACCTCGAATTCCTCGGATGCCACAATTGTAAGCATCTCCTGAAACTTGTTGCACTGTGAACAGGGTTTTGTTCTTAACTTCTTATTTGCTAAGAACATCTATTGTTTCTATTGATTATTTTCTTCCAGGCATGATTTCCAGTTCTTTAACACACAGAGGCTGAGTGAGCTCTATGAAAAGGAAGTGCGCTATCTGATGGTGAGTAATTATTAAGCGTGTGAAAATATCCCTTTTGCTTTGATCACAACCTATTCCATCCATTTTTGGTTGAAATTTTAGTTTTTCTGCATAATTTATTGACATTATTTTCAGCAAGTGCAATTTTTTACACAGTTTACTACTAATTGACTTTTCAGCAAACACATCAAAAAAATCAGTTGAAAGACACAATAGAGGTGGATGAACCCGAAGGTATTTTGGGTTATCTTTTATAAGGATTGCCTTCCTTCTTGACTTGTTTCGTTGAATCCTTCTCTAACTGAATGATGACATTTAGAGGTTGGAGATCCATTGACTGCTGAAGAACTGGAAGAAAAGGAACGTTTATTAGAAGCAGTAAGTGGATTATATGTTGTAGAACAAGTTTATGACAAATACCTTTTTATACATATGGCTATTGATGAATTTCAGGGGTTTTCTTCTTGGAGTAGAAAAGATTTCAATACCTTCATTAGAGCGTGTGAGAAGTATGGCCGAAATGACATAAAAAGTATTGCTTATGAGGTGGAAGGGAAAACAGAGGAGGAAGTTGAAAGATACGCCAAAGTTTTTGAAGAAAGATACAAAGAGCTGAATGGTAAGTAACATCCAATATAATGCCTCCGGAAAATAAAATGTTGTAATGGGAAGCTAATGTGAGCTTTTGTTATTTCTACATGTACATATACGTTTCTTTAATACTGTGCTGGTTTGAACTTCAGCCTTTTTTACCTGAGTTCACATGCCATTTATTTGTGAACTCCTGGCCCCTAGAACATGTCATGCTCTCTTCATCATGTATCTATGCAACATTAACACTCCCAAAAAATGTGTATATTTTAATATATGAACGTTTTGAAGAAATAGCATTAGGTGGTTTGATTGTATTTGACCTTCAGTTATCAGAGTGATGAACTGCATTAGTCTGGTTTGAGCTGAACTGCATCAGTGCTGGTTTGAGCTAAACTGCGGCATCATTTATTTGTTCAGTTGCAGGAGTTGGTCATTGGTATTCGAACCTGATAAAGATTGCATTGATTTAGTGCAAACTACAAGCTTTCATTTATAGCTTTCATGGGCTTTCCATGTTAAAAATTTTGTGGTGTTAGATACCATTATTGAACTTGAATATGTCCTCCAGATTATGATAGGATCATCAAGAATATTGAGAGAGGAGAGGCTAGAATTTCACGCAAAGATGAAATCATGAAAGCTATTGGGAAGAAGTTAGACAGGTACAAGAATCCATGGCTGGAACTCAAGATTCAGTATGGTCAGAACAAAGGGAAGTTGTACAATGAAGAATGTGATCGTTTCATGGTGCGCTTTTTCTTTTAAAATCAGTTACAGTGTTTCTCTCCTCCCCAAATAAATGATGAACTGCGTATGTGTGGGATCTTCAAATATATAATATGGTTTTTGCCTTTTGCAGATATGCATGGTTCATAAACTTGGGTATGGGAATTGGGATGAGCTGAAGGCAGCATTTCGCACTTCACCCTTGTTTCGATTTGATTGGTTTGTAAAATCTCGCACAACTCAAGAACTTGCAAGGAGGTGTGATACCCTTATTCGGTTAGTGGAGAAGGAAAATCAAGAGTATGATGAGAGGGAGAGACAAGCTCGTAAAGAGAAGAAGCTTGCCAAGGTTGGATACTCGTACTCAAAACTTCTACTGTACATACATTTTATTTGTGTGTGCGGTGTGTACCACACTTAAACTTCACCAACCCACCTACCTCCTCACATCACATGCATTTGTTCATTTAGATCCTCCAGATTTTTTTTAATTTATTTTCCTGACCAAACCAATCTTTGTCCATCCAAAATACTATACCTTACATTGATTTTGATAATATGTATTTCAGAGCATGACGACACCATCAAAGCGAGCTCTTGCTAGGCAAACGGAAAGCCCCATTTCCCAAAAGAGGCGGAAACAATTGACTATGGACAATTATGTGAGCTCGGTGTGTTACTGCCCCCCCACTTCACTTTATATTTGAATTTTGTATTAGTTTTGATTTCTTTTGATGTGGTATTCTTACTGTTTACATGCTGAAGCAAATAATGTTCTTGCAGGGAAAGCGGAGGAAATGATATTGAAATTTATTAAAGTTGCCATTTCCTTTACCCTTATATTTTTTTAGGGGTGGGGGTGTGGGGTAAGGCAACACTTATTATAATTCTAGGGTAGCATTTAAGTCTGGGAAGGAATGGCTCTAGTTTTCATGCTTTTGAGTTTGTTATATCCTCTTATTTTTTGGGGGATCAGGGTTCACCAGAATCCATCTTACTCATCACTGATGGGTTTCTTTTAAAATGTTCTGGGTTACAAATTTGATTTGGGAATTCTGTATAAACTAATGAATGAATGAATGAATGTACGAGGAGACCTTCCGTCCAAATGTCACCTTCACCCATGTCAGGGTGTCCATGGTTGACAATTAGGGTTGATGTTCCCTAAAACAAATTTGCCTTAAAAAAAAAGGAGAATGTACAAACGAGGCATTATAATATAATTCGAAATCTTAAACATAAACTACTGTCACCTGATGAATATATTGAACTTGCTCCTTAAGGCAGAGGTAGGCAAGACCTAGTTCTCTCTCTCTCTCTCTCGGCTTTGAAATTTTTATTATTATTATTTTTATGGCGTTTTGGTGGGTTATTTTTTCTTTTGGGGCGGGGGAGGAGGACGGGACGTGCCTAGTGAGGCAGGCACTTAATTATTTGAGTACTAAACTAGTGCCACGTCAGTAGTCTTCCTACTGAAAATGGACCTGTTTGATGGGTTTTGTGAGCTTGATTTATGTCCCTTTTTGTTATGAGCTTTGCTACGCGTAAATTTACAAATAACACTAAAGTTTTATTATTATTATTATTTTTTGTAAATTTTTTCTTTTTAAACTAATTGAATTTTCTACTCATTATTTATAGATTAGTTATTTTATAAAAGAAAAAAAAATCAAAAAGATTGAAAAAATATAGTGTAGTGTGTAGGCTTATGTATAAATTTTTTCTTTTGATATTTGCTTCGAGGCGGTTTCGTTGGAAATTTAACTCAACTCCGGATGCAGACGTGACTCGCGTTTGAAGAATGGAAAATGCTACTCCAGATTTTCATTTTCGTCCTCTCGTTTTCCCTTTTCTTCTCCAAAATGACGTTCACCTTTCCCTTTTCTTTCCCAAAATCGTTTCTCCAAGATGGTTCACCTTACCTTGGCATGAGCTCATCCAACTATCCAGTTCACTTTGACTAACTAAATATGGCAATCCAATACAGGTTCGGTGGTTTTCTCTCTTTCCAAAATCCTCGTTTCTTTGGCTAATTAAATATTTCAGTAGCTATTTCATTCTCCCTTATGGTTTCATGGGTCTAATGGGAGCTATTTTAGGAGTTCATCTATCTCCCTTCAAAGAACTCAAGAGTCATTTTTTTAGAGAACCAACCCTTGCCTCCTTGCCTCTGACAGAGATGTTGATAGTCTTGCCGACAGAGATGCCGAGACCCACCTCCAAACGCACCCATCGGACTTGTGAAATCATCTAGGATTGTTGGGTTCATCTTGACCCATCGAACTGGTGAGTTTGAATCGCCTTCAGTAATCGTTCTTCCCTCTGGACATTAGATCCGACAACGTTCCTGCTCTAGCGAGTTCACATTTGGAATTTTTGTGGTTCATCTTGACAATTTTTGTTGTTGATCCAAATAGATATATTTTTTTTGTTTCTTTGAAAATTGTTGTTGTGGTTGAATTGTTGCAAATGTAATGCTAAATTGATGAAGAGACTGTTGAGCAAATGGTTGTATTGGATTAGATTTGGTTTGAGAATTAATGAGGCATGTTGTTGTATTGTGAGGAATTGTATTTTTAAGTAATTGTTGAAGAATCCGATGTTGTTGATAGAAATTGAGCACTGATCGATAAATTAAGATATGAGTGAATATAATTTGGTATAATCGCATATATATGAACAAGCATCATGTATGCATGTGTTGAAAATAGGTCACCAAAGTGTGGAATGAAAATCATTCTACAGTCCACCATGGCTGCATCGTCCACCATCCTTTAACAATGTCTGCACCACCACCTAAATGCAGAGGTTTTTCAACATTGGTTGTACCAACCACATTAACTAATTGCAAAGCTTCTCCTATAAAAGGAGAAGTGTATTAGATGCAGCGGTGGTTTTGTTTCAAAAGTGGTATGTGTGCAAATTTGAGAGTGCACGTGAGAATTTCTTGAGTGGTTTGTAAATTTCAGAAATTATAGTGAATTTAGCACTAGTGGATGTAGGCAAATTGCTGAACCACTTAAATATCGTTTTGTGTAATTTTGGATAGTATTGTTTGTGCGCAACAATTGGTATCAAAGTTTTGGTTCGCACTGTCCAAAAATCAAGTTGGACAAAATCAATTTTTGACAACTCCAGACTGTTCCGTGCGTTGAGACGAATCCGTTGGCGTAAATGGAATCGAAAACGGACGTCGGAGAAGCCCGTACGAGCCGGTAGAAGGTCGGAGCGTGTACCCACACGCCCCACTCACATGATAATACCCCATCAAAAACCGCCTATGTTCAAGGCCTTAGACACACATTGACACCCGAGTTGGCACCACTTGTGGCACCAAGCCCATCATTGGAGGACTCCCTTAAGAGTCCTGAGTGTGTCCAAGGAAGATCAGAAGAGACGCACGAATCAATTGAGACGTGGCTCACTTGTTTTCCCTTAACCGTGCCAAGACTAGGCCTTGACAACACTGTGACACAGTCACTGACATGCCATGACACGCCCATCAGCATGCCAGCAACACCACCAGCGTGTCCAGCAACAAACCAGCATGGCCAGTAGGCAAGCCCAATGCCCATCAGCCTGACCAACAGCACCAACATGCCCACCAGCATGCCATTAATGCCCAGTAGCACTAGCATGCCATCAGTAGCCTACGTGGGTGTCTTGGCCCGAGCCTTGACACGCACCGAGCCCCTGGCAAGGCTACCAGCCATGCGCAAACCAGCGCACAACCCACTCGGCGTATGCTTGCACACAGCCCGGTGCACGCCCCAGCATGTCACCTATGAGCGCCCACCTGTGCGCCCCCCTGCTCAACCCTCTCAGCAACCCACGGTGCACAACTCTCCCCCATTACATGTGCCGTATGCCCTTGAGTGCACCACTATACTAGCCATGTGCCACATGCCCTTGCAAACACCTCAGTGCACCATACTCTAGCGCCCACCGGTGCGGCCCCCTGACACTCACTGGGTGCAACCCTGCAGCAGCGTTGTGCCACACACCCTTGCATGCGCCACTGCACCAACCATGTGCTGTATGCCCCTGCGCGCACCACAGCGCGCCACACTCTAGTGCCCATCTGCGCGCCCACTAGCATGGCCACTTGATGTCCATGCATGCACTGCAGCAGCAACCTGGGCCATGCCTAGCGCCCAGACCAACTTAGGTCATGCCCAACGCCTCACAGCTTAAGCCATGCATGGGTCACTCACCAGCAAGCCAAGCCAACCGCATACATGCCACCAGACCAGACCACCCAGTCAGGCAACCAAGCCCGGGCCATGCCTAACACCCAACAGACTAAGACCTACATGGGTCCATCTGAGCCACCATCAAGCCATGCGCACACCAACTGCAAGCCATGGTCAACACCTGACCTTGGCTAGTGTCTTTGCCATGGACCAACCAAGACCACCTGAGGCACAGGCCAACAAGTATGCTAGTCACACCCATGGACCATGCCATGGGCTAGCCAAGTCCACCATCCCTTCCTTACAGGCCTTGACTCAGCCATATGAGAGACAGGACAGTCCCTTGGCTAGCCTACATGCATGCCTTGACTTAGACCTTGACACGCAGCAGGCACCCATGAGGCTACTGGCCGTGCGCATGCAATGCGCACAGCCATGCGCGCACCTTTGCACGCCCCACAGCGTATCCACCTGCGCGCACGCTTGCTTGTGCGCATGCGCCCCATCACCTACGCACCCCTGCGCGCCCCATCACACCACAACGAGGCTAGTGGCGTGTCTACACAGGCACGCCATCCAGCGCGCAGCACCAGCCCCCGCCTTGCAGAGCAGGCTAGTGGCATGCACACCATGCATGCCATCCAGCGCATGGCTCCAGCCCATGCCTTGCAGAGCAGGCCAGTGGCATGCACACTATGTATGCCATCCAGCGCGCAGCACCAGCTCGCGCCATGCAATCGGTGCCAGACCACCAGTTTGGGCCATGCATGCACATCACTCCGGTACCCAGCTTGGGCCATGTAGGACCACTGCTCAAACACCTTGATTGGGCCACCCTCGAGCGACGTGGCTTGACCCTGTGTCTACCACCAGGACCATGCATAGTATACTGCCATGACCACCATCAGTTGGCCCTGCACAGAGTCATGCCCGCACCCCATCGCACCATATAGACATGCCCACCCCTGGACTTTGCAGCACCATAGCCCACCATGGGTACATGCAACGCACGGCCACACCATCACTTGGGCGCCTATCATGCTTTTATTTTATTTTATTTATTTATTTAAATTGTATTAGAATGTGTTAGTCATTTACTTATTTTAATAAGGGACTTATTGGGTGTTTCCAACCTGTTAGCTCTATAAATAGGACTATTAGACTTTAATCTTTGAATCTTTGAACATTGAACATTTGAGAAATCTAGGAAATTGCTCTGATAAGAGTTAGGTCAGCCACTCCATAGTGGTTAGGATTTTCATTCGGTGCATTATGCACTTGGGCTTCTTGGGGTGCAATTCGTGAATCCCCTTGAAAAGGATTTCGCATTGCAATTCGTGAATAGGAGTAATCCATATCTATCTTGTTTTTCATTTGATTTATAAAAGTATTTTGAGGTTTATTCATTTTGGTGTTTTCGGTTTTGGAGTGTTCTTGAAGTTTGTTCCTTGTGTTCTTGAGTTTTGTATGTTTATGTTCTTGTGAGGCCAAATCCACACTACTTCTGGATTTGAGAAAGAGTGTGAGTGTTCAAGAGATTTTCTTAATTCATAACACTTGCGAATTTCAAAATTCCTTAGAGAGTGAGTGGGAAAGTGTCTTGAAAACAAAAGAAGAAAAAGTAAAGTGTTGGTGAGTTGTGTTGGCCGAATCACTTGAAGTTTGGGAGTGGTTGGCGTGTTCTTCATTCCCTTGAGTGTTCATAATTTTTCTTGGGTGTTCATACTCTTTTCTTGAAATTTCCTTTACCCCAAACACGAAATCCATTAGCCCCAAACAGCCCACTCAAAGCCACGGCAACAACACCAAACCTAGTTAGGTGTGTTGCCCAATTTCACCCTTCCAGCTTTCCCACCAACCAGCCATCAAACCCTAACCATACTTGCCTTATTTTCATCATATTATCAGACCTAAATCACCCTAAAACACCCCTAGTCGAGCTCTGGTCATCCCCCACAAGGCAGCCCCAAAACTTTCCTTCCAAACCACCAAACTTTCCAAAACAGTTTGCCTAGTTTCCAGATTTAACTAATTTCGTGTAAGACAACTTGCCTACCACGAAATTACCTTATTCTCTTCACCAAATCAGACCTTAACCTTCATAATACATCCATAGACGTGGTTTGCAAGTGCCCTACTTGGCAGCCACCTCAAACCCCTCCAAACTTGCCAAACCAATCACCCATTTTCATAAATACAACCATTCGGCTAAGGCAACTTGCCTAGCTCGAAATCCTTTTCTCTACCTCATTAAATCTGATCATTCTTACCTCATTTGATTATTCAATACTTCCCTAATTGAATTAATTAAATCCCCAATTCTCCAAGTCAACTAAATCAAATCCCTTCCCTACCAAAGCAAAACAATTTCCAGAGTCTTGACCGAGGACCCCATCATCACATCTGAAGGTTGAAGGCGACTGAAAAATACTCGTCACGCGGCCCCACGTGCGTCTCGAGGAAGAAGATGCGTGAAACACACGCTCCCGCGCACCTCCCACATGCCATAATTAGTCTCCGCGCTTGAATCCCACGCGCCTTAGCCACCCTTCAGCGCGTGTATCACACGTGCCTGATAGATTTGGACCGTCCGATTTTCAGATCTGATTTTGGGCTTGATCTAACTCATTTGGAGTCCGATTTCGACGATCAAATAGTGCTTTCTAACTATTTGGATCATTCCAGACTTATCCGTACAGTTAGAATTTTGAAATTTCTCTGCTAAAATTTTTAAATTAATATGGAAGGTATTAGAGGAGATAGGAACTCTGGAAATGCAAGTAGTTTAGGGCGTAGGTCCACAGTTTCAAATACCAAGTTTGAAATTGAGAAATTCGATGGAATTTCTAACTTTGGTATGTGGCAATGTGAAGTGATGAACGTTTTGATCCAACAAGAGTTGGATATGGCGTTGGAAGAAAAACCGAACGAAATGATGGAAAAAGATTGGAGGAAGTTAATACTCAAGCTTGTAGTACAATTCATTTGTGCCTTACCAAAGATCAGAAGTATTTTGTTATAAAAGAGACAAATGCAAAGGAACTTTGGAAGAAATTGGAAGATAAGCTCATGAAAAAGAGCATTGAGAGCCGTTTGCATTTGAAGAAAAAGCTATTCAGATTCTAATTTCGTGAATATATTAAATGTCCAAACATTTGAATAGTTACAATCAGATTCTTGCTGATTTATTAAATTTGGATGTTGAAATCCAAGATGAAGATAAGACTTTACTTTTGTTAAAGTCCTTACCCGATATATATGATCATTTAGTTACCACACTATTGTATGGGAATGACAAAATTAGTTTTGACGATGTATCTAGTTCTCTGATTAGCAATGAGTACCAGAGAAAAGATAAGCAGGTACAGCTAGATACATCAAGTGAAGTATTGACAGCAAGAGGGAGACCACATTAAAGGTATTTAGGAAATAAAAAGGTTTTCAATCGAAAACTCGGGCCACATCACGTGGTTCATCATTTAGTAGAAAACTTGCCAAAAATGAGTGTTCCTACTGTCACGACAAAGGACATTTGAAAAATAATTGTCCCAAATTGAAAGGATAGCAGAAGAATCAAACCACCACAGCTAATGTCACAAATAGAGATGAAGATCTAGACATTGCCTTGACAGGTTCATCATTCATTTGTCATCCTGATGAATGGATTTTGGATTCTGGATGTACCTATCATATGTGTCCCAATCGGGACTGGTTTACTGACTTCACAGAGATTGAAGATGGAGTAGTACTTATGTGCAACGATAGTGCCTGTAAGACTCGGGGGATAGAGAACATTCGGTTGAAGTTGCATGATGGAACTGTCAGGATTCTGACTAAAGTTCGGTTCGTTCCGGACTTGCGGAAAAAAATATCTCATTAAGATCTCTGGATTCAAAGGAATTCGGAATCACTATTGAAGATGAAACTCTCAAAGTGGTAATGGGAGTTCAGGTGGCTATGAAAGATTTGAGGCAATGAAACTTATACTTCTTGCAAGGAAATACTGTTGTTGGAAGAGCTTCTATAGATTGTGAGAAACTAGATGAGACTGATACTGACACCACCAGACTTTTGCATATGCGTATGAGACATGCTGGAGAGAAAGTTTTGCAAACACTCATTAAGCAAGGCTTACTCAAATGTGCCAAGACTGATAAATTGTCTTTTTGTGAGTACTGTGTATTGGGGAAGCAGACGCGGATCAAGTTCGGAATTGCTGTTCACAATACACTGAGGATACTTGGCTATGTACACTCTGATGTTTGGGGACCTACCAAAATTGCATCTTTGGGAGGTAAGCATTGGTTTGTAATTTTTGTAAACAATTATTATCGTCGTGTGTGGGTCTATATGATGAAGAATAAAGATGAAGTGCTGAATATCTTTCTTATTTGTAAAAAGATGATTGAGACTCAGAACGGCAAAAAAATTAAGCGGCTCAGATAAGATAATGGAGGGGAGTATACTCTAAACCCTTTCATGGAAGTATGTTTGATACGAGAGAAACGTGTACTGATACGTTATGCAGACTACGTGACATATGCACTACCAGTTGAAGGGGGTGAGATCCCCACCACTTATAGAAAAGCCATACAATTTAATGAAAAGAATGAATGGATAAAGGCGATAAAGGAGGAGATACAGTCTCTTCATAAGAACCAGATTTGGGAATTTGTGTCACTTCCACAAGGAAAGAAGTCAATTGGTTATAAGTGGATCTTTAATTAGAAAGATGATCAAGTTGCTAAAATTAGAATTCGATACAAAGCTAGATTGGTAGCCAAGGGCTACGCTCAGACAGAGGGAATTGACTACAATGAAGTATTCTTTCCTGTTGTGAAGCATTCATCCATTCGAATATTGCTAGTTTTGGTTGCACAATATGATCTTGAATTAGCACAACTTGATGTGAAGATAACTTTCTTGCATGGTGATCTGGAATAGAAGATTTATCTGTCTCAACCAGAAGGGTTTAAAGAAACTGGTAAAGAAAATTGGGTTTGCAGGCTGAAGAAGTCTCTATATGGATTGAAACAGTCACCTCGACAATGGTATAAGCGATTTAATCGCTTTATGATGGACCTGAAATACATTCGTTGCCAATACGATCATTGTGTGTACATAAAACTTGCAGATGGATATTTTATTTATTTGCTTTTATATGTAGATGATATGTTGACTGCATGTAAAAGCAAGGTGGAGATAAATCGTTTGAAAATTCAGTTGAGTCATGAGTTTGAAATGAAAGATCTAGGAGAAGCACAGAGAATATTGTGGATGAAGATCAGCAAAGATAGGGTGAAATGTACAGTTCACCTTACTCATAAGCAATATCTGAAGAGAGTATTGCAACGCTTCAACTTGGACTCAAAGATGAAACCGGTGAGTACTCCAATGACCCCATATTTTAAGTTCAGTGCATTGCAGTCTCCTAAAAATGATGAAGAGTGGGACTACATGAAGAGTGTCTCATATTCAAGTGTTGTTAATAGCCTAATATATGCCATGGTATGTACACAACCTGATATCTCCCAAGCCGTCAGTTTGGTCAGTCGTTATATGCATAATCCTGGAAAGAAACACTGGCATGCGGCTAAATAAATTCTACAGTATATTCTAGGGACCATAAATATTGGTTTGAAGTTCCAGAATAGTGAAGATAGTCTAGTAACTGGATACGTTGACTCAGACTATGTTAGTGATCTTGAAAAATGCCGATCGACAACTGGATACGTGTTCACTATGTCTGGAGCACTAGTTAGTTGGCGATCGAATTTGCAGTCTACGATTGCATTGTCATCCATAGAGACTGAGTATATGGCTATAATAGAAGCTGTAAAAGATGCCATTTGGTTACAGGGACTGATAACAGATTTAAGTTTTGAGCAGCAAGAGATTACTGTTTACTATATCAGTCAGAATGCAATTCATTTGGCCAAGAATCAAGTGTATCACTCTCGAACAAAACATATCGATGTCCGATTTCACTTTGTACGTGAAATATTAGAAGAAGAGGACATATTACTTCAGAAGATTGGCACTGAAGATAATCCAGCAGATATGTTGACAAAGTCGTCACAGGGATCAAGTTCCAACACTCTTTGGAATTGATCAATATTGTAAGTTGTTGAGCATCTTCGGGTGTGTTGACACTTTTGGATACATTTGGCGTCTTATGGCATATTTGTTAGTTGAAGTCTCTCACGTCAAAGAAGGATATGCATTCATTTGAAGAATGAATCAGTTTAGAAGCAGCCTAGTATGGCACACTTCAGTGGAGGAGGTGGTTGTTGAAAATAGGCCACCAAAGTGTGAAATGAAAACCATTCTATAGTCCACCATGGCTGCACCATCCACCATCCACCATCCACCATCCTTTAACAATGTCTGCACCACCCACCTCAATGCAGAGGTTTTTTAATATTGGCTGCACCGTCCACCATCCTTCAACAATGTTTGCACCACCCACCTCAAAGCAGGTGTTTTTTAACATTGGCTGCACCAACCACACCAACCAGTTGCAAAACTTCTCCTATAAAAGGAGAAGCTTGATGTGTATTAGATGCAGTGGTGGTTTTGTTTCAGAAGTGGTGTGTGTGCAAATTTGAGAGTGTGCGTGAAAATTTCTTGAGTGTTTTGTAAATATCAGAAATGATAGTAAATTTAGTACCAGTGGACGTAGCCAAATTACTGAACCACTTAAATATCGTCTTGTGTGATTTTGGATAATATTGTTTGTGTACAACAACATGACAATTGATCATTTATTTAGAAAATTAATGGTTCATGGGCGTATCATTTAATTATGATATGTTTTTTAGCTATCTATAGCCTGTGTGATTCCATTTATATGGTGTAAAGGCCTCAAATAGATTTTAAGCAAAAAATCATGGCCACAATCGCTTATATATATTTGATGACCTAATTCTAGTCCCGATAGAAACTCATATATTACATTGAACTTATTTAACTGATCCGTCAATTAAGATATGTGAAGAGTGATTAACATTTGTTAAACTAATATTTTAAACATTCATAAAAATATTAATAGTAAGAATTAATTCCAACCACCAGCTAGAGAGAAAATATGCTGAATGATCTTCCAATAATTGACATAATCAGGCAATTGGGGGAGTTCGTTTAATTACGTTGGTCTTATAAGATAAGGCAGACCTCAATAAAATTATGAAAGAATTCTTCTTTATTTTTAGGTTTTAGCCTCTCAAACTCCAATTCCTTTGCAATATCCTTCTAATTTAGAATGCAAGTACCATCCGTGCAAGTAGTACTTGAACTGCTCCCCTGAACCAAAATTACATCAACACCTCAACTCTGAGTAATGAGTCCTTAGAACTATCAAATAAAATCTCTGAAATATAAATACATGAATCTAGTAAATCAAAAAACTTTTTATACCATTCAACTACAAATATCATTGTAATTCTTGGTCCTTGGATTTATTACAAATTGTCAATTTGCCAGTTAATTACAAGAGGAATGGCTCTACTAGACACACTCTACAACGGACAACTATGCATTTTGCCCAATACCACTCAATAGGACATATTCATCTCCACCAAAAAAATGACATTTCTACCAACAATGCAGCTGTAAATTGGTTGACAAAGAACCCAGATTTTGATATTAGATTACAACAAAAAAGAAAAAAAAAATCGTCAAGTTTCTTGGTAATTGAAAGAAAATAGAAAGACCTTCAATCCAAGAAAGGAAAATACCATTCCGTAATAGAAGAAAAAAGAACCTAAAAACACCCTATCAGTTTATATATCAAACGCATCAAAAGAAAAATCACAATATGTAAATAAAAAATTCTGGAAAAAAATATAGAATATTAATAGAAAATATATTCACGTAATCAGAACCTAGAATTACCCAAAAACTAATTATATAGGAACTGCCTATTATTTATAAACCAAGAAGATAATCTGGAAGAGATATGTTCAATGGTCCTACGTCCTTAACTTCTATCCCGAGAGAAATCGAAGGAAAATTATAAATGAAAGTTGAATATATTGGTGATCCAATTGAGTTCGTCTACGTGAAAATATAAAACGACAAAGTGAATCTCAATTCTCAACATTTATAGTTGTAAAAATGAATAATTCTAATCAGTGTTAAAACAAAGTTAATTTTCTATTTTTATTTCTTTGTACTCGAGTTGGGATAGGAATCCACGTTAAGATTCGGATTTGACAGTTTGAGTAGAAATCCGAGTCTATTTTTTATTTATTTCGTTATTGGCTTGAGATTGAGTGTATTCCTAATGCAGAAGTTGGCCGCAACCGGTTTACTTATTGTTTCTCTCTATTTACAAAGTTAAATATCGAAACGAAAGCAGTTCAACAACTTAAAGAGCAGGTCTCTCTCTCTCTCTCTCTCTCTCTCTCTCTCTCTCTCTCTCTTTTTGGTCTTTGTCCTAAACAATGGTTCCATTTCATTTCCATAATGAGAAAACCTTCGGTCCCAACCTTTTTAAAATGAGATTTGCAGCCAGCCAATCTCGTGATGCCACATTGAAACTCTCAAAACACAAGTTGAACCTGCATGCATCAAATCTTTTCCTAACTGCTGAGAACCCAAAAGAAAAAAGAGAACCATCCTTCGATTTCCAGGAGAATGAATCCTCCCGACGAAACGTTTGCCCAGAAGCAAAATTTTTTCATCATATGAAGCAAATTATTGGCCAGAAACGTTTGTCCGTTTGGTTTCTGTGAAAAGAAAGAAAAGCAGAACTTGAAATTCAAAAAAACTCTGTTGTCTTTGTTCCAAAGAAGTGGAAATGATCGAAGACTCACTTCAACTGGAATAGAAATTATTATTATATTTTCCTACCTATTCTCAGGAAAAGAACATTGTTTTTTTTGTGTGATTTTCGTTTCATGAGGCTCATATGTAAGCCCCTTCTCATTTTGCTTTGTGATCCATTTTGTTTCTCATAACTTGTTTCTTATATTCATTTTCCTTTTTCTATCCTCCCATCTTTTTTTGTCGTTCGCATTTCTGTTAGTTTTTTCGGTGCTTATGCGGTGAAAATAAAAAAATAAAAAAAAAAAAAGAAAAAATGCCACTTTTAGCTGGTCTTTATTGGGTCGGAGCAATTTGTATCAATATTTCGGAGATTGAACATACAAGGAAATGTGCTTACTTTTTGATGTATTGGTTTGCAGGGTTGATTTGCTTGGTGAGTTTCAAAGGATTTTAGGAGATGGATGGATAGTTCGGAGACACAGAATGAGCAGCAGATTCTTTGCTCAACGGATTCGTCGCAGAGGCTTGAAATCGAAGGATGGTCATTGGTTCTCTTCCTCTTTTAGGTTCTCAGCAATTAAGAATAGAAAAGATTTGGTGCATGCAGGTTCAACTTGTGTTTTGGAGAAGGGGCTACGCGGCATCACGGGATTGGATAGCTGCAAAACCTCATTTTGAAAAGGTCTGGACTGAAGGTTTTCTCTTCCATAATACATTTTCATGCGTTCAATTTCATTCACCAGAGAGAGATGAACGGATGGATGTGACCAAATCTACCTCTCTCTCTCTCTCTCTCTGTATAAGTCGAAAACACTTCTTTTTAAGTACATAACTCAAGAGTCCATTTACGCAACTGCATGAAAAGTACAACATTTAACGACACCCACACCAAACTCCACCTTAAGTTCTCACCCACCCACGTTCACAGACGACAATATATACGATGGGGGGTGCAAAAAATTAGACGTCTTTCACTGCTCTCTGTAGCATACACCTCTGAAATTCCTACATACATAAATTGGACATTTTGCAGACAACATTCTCCCAAGGGTCTTTACCTTTAAATGCCTCAATTCACAACAATTTCCCCCCTTGACGATTCACCAATCCTTTTTGGCCATGATTCCTCCCATTACCATATAAATTGATGCATTCAGTTCCCTTAATCAATAACAACGATATAATTACTCCATACAAGAATTGTGTAAAACGATGGAGTTGTTGTCCATCACTCATTTGTGCCATCGAAACTACCCATCCGACTTGCCCGCTTCTTCTCTCTCCAATTCTCCCCCCATACTTTTGCCTCTGCCACAGCACGTTCTCTATCTAAATCACGATTCCTTGAGGTTTCCCTGGCTCTCCCAGTACTTAGTGGGCTGTCTCTCTGAGAGTCACGGCGCTCTGACTCATCCAATCCTACTTTTCTCCCAGAACCACCACCAGTGTCAATCCTTGCTAGTGCTGCACCAGCACTCGCTTCCCTTAAATCTCTCTTTCTGTAATCGGGTGATTTTTTATAAGCAGAAGGGGAACCATGGCGCCCACCACGTCCAGACTCACGTGGGCTATCCAATCCATCTGCCATGCTTCTTCTTTCGTCCTTGTTCCTAGGCGTAGATGGACCAACTCTGTTATTTTGAGCAGCAGCGGCATCTGGATCATAGGTTTGGGAGGCTAAATATGAGAGAGCAGTCACAACATCCCCGATCAGAGGTCTAGTAGCAGCTTGCTCCTGCAAACACATGGCTGCAACTGCAAGAGCTTGGTAAAGTCCTCGCATTGGATAACGGCCTTGGAGTAGAGGATCAGCCATTTTGGGAAATTTCCTACGATCCTTGAAAAGAGGTCGTGCCTAAAAATACCAAGAAGAATACTTAAATGTCAATCCTATGACTACCAATAAGACAAAACACCAAGCCATTACTCATCAATGTTGTCTAAAGAACTCTTCCAAATTGACAGGAAGAATACTTACCCATGCAACAAGATTATGCTCCCCAGGTGCACGGGTATTATCAATTGCTTTGCGACCCGTTATGAGTTCAAGAAATACAACCCCAAAACTATAGACATCAGACTTAAGAGTAAGTTGACCTGTCATAGCATATTCTGGAGCACAATAACCATATGTACCCATGACACGTGTGGACACATGAGTCTTATCACCAACAGGACCCAGTTTGGCAAGCCCAAAATCTGACAGCTTAGGGTGAAAACCCTCATCAAGAAGGATATTGGATGATTTTAAATCTCTGTATATCACAGGAGGATTTGCTTTATCATGCAAATATTCTAAACCCTTGGCTGCACCCGCTGCAATCTTCATCCTTGTATTCCAGTCCAGGGGCTTCTTGTCTGGAAGAAGATCTGAAAATAAATAGCAAAACAGTAAAAGTCAGGTCGTTTACAGAAAGTTCACTCATGAAATTTGAATTTAAGCCAGGCATTCAAGTATTGAAGGAAGGAGATTAAATTTAGAAGCTGAATACAGATCCAGTGGAAATCTAATTTAGCAACTTGAATCATCTTGCCAAGTAATAATTATGTAAAGCCAACTATTAAAGAAACTAACAGAGCTAATGGACAAAAAATGAAATATCATTTGACGTTGGTTATATAGGTTACACTGATGATTCACTCTAAAGTATTAGATAACGAAAGGGACAAAGCCAAGCCCAGTCTACATACAATCAGAACGCCTCACCCCCCCTCTTTTTTCCCTCTCTCAAAACAGTTGCAGTGAGTCAGAGACATGGTGGAGTTGTTAAATTAATATTAAACGTTTGAAGCAAAGGCATGTCTTTCAAATGAAACTTTCAATTGTTTCATATGTTCACTCAGGACATATACTTCCCCAATAGCAGATCCTGCAATACAACAAGATAAGTGTGACCCCATTCATCAATGAAATGATAATGTGTCCTCACATTTGTAAATATGTAAATGACATGTTATTTGCGTTCAAAAGTATCTCCTATGCTCCAGAATAATCTAAGATATTTATCTTGGATTACAGATTTAAGTGTACTTACAGAGATTGTATATGTCATTAGATTCAGATCAAATGCCATGTACCAAATACAGCAGGAAGATACTAACATTGCTAGGAGGAAAAAGAAAGTTTACTGACAATAAAGGATGGATAAATACTTCATACTCCCAAAATTGGGAACTAGTAGACCAGTTTCCCTTTCGGGGAAAGAAATAAATTATTAAATATGCAACAGAAGCACAAATTTTGTTCAGCTTACCCTGCAACAATAAGTCCTAACAGGGCTAACACCATCACTTGATGCGACTTAAGATGCCAAGTACCAGAAGCTAAATTCAAGCAGTTTTTTTAAACAGGAATATACATGCTTCTATTTTTCTGATAAGTAGAACATAAATTCTTAATGAAACTGTGCAGCTGAATCCATGTAATTGTTGTAAAGAAGATAATCAAAAGAATATGTGTGGTTGCATGTGAAAACTCGTCTGGGAGCTGAAAATTGAGGAGCAAAAATTCGCTCAACACGCGCTCGACACTCCACTTGAGTAAAGGCCAGGCAGAGAGTTCACTCAACGCGTGCTCGACACGCCACTCAAGCGAATATCGCAGGAAATCAGAAATTAGGGTTTCCAACATCGTTTACTATAAATATGTTATATTTGATTTCTTTTGAACTATTGTTTCAGTATTTTTGAAATCGAATTTTTGTCAAATGAGTGCATATTGTGTGAGAGCAAAAAAGTCTTAGATAGTGAATTGAGATTGACTGATTGTAATTTCCTCTTATTAATAAGGTTTCTGTAGTTTTGTGGATGTAGGTAATTTGTCGAACCATGTATGTTGTGTGTCATGTGCTTGATCATGCTTGCTTTTACTTCTGTTTGCCATCGTTGGTATGTATATTTTTGTACAACAACTAGTATCAGAGCCAGGTTGGATTTTAAGGAGAATGATGGTTGGAGATAAAGTGAAAGTACCGAGATTGAGAAGTTTGATGATACTAATTTTGGGTACTGGAAAATGCAGATCAAGGACAATCTCTATGGAAAGAGGCTCCACTTTCCACCGTTGGGAAAGAAGTTAGAGAGTATGAATGATGCTGAGTAGACTTTGTTAGATCGACATGTTCTATAGATTGTTCGGCTGACTTTGTCTAGAATAGTGGCACACACTCAATAAGGAGAGAACCACGATAGATCTCATGACGACTTTGTTAGGTATGTATGAAAATCTGTTGGCGAATAACAAAATGCACCTGATGAAAAAATTGTTTAATTTGAAGATGTCAAAAGGTATGTCTGTAACCCAACACTTGAATGAATTCAATACGATCATAAATCAACTATCTTCTGTAGAGAGAGCATTGAATTTGTTTGCCAAATAGTTGGAAGGTCATGAGGATGCTTGTGAGTAATGTAGCCGGCAAGAAACTGAACTACGACGACACACAGGACATGATCCTTACTAAAGAGACACGTAGGAGAAACTCTGGTGAGTTCTTAAATTTGGAATCAGCCCTAAATGTTAACAATCAGGCAGAGGACATGACAGGTCAAGCTTCAAGAGCATGAGAATAAGCAAGATGAGATCTAGGCAGCAGATCACGTGCTGAAGTTTTGGCAAGTCGGGGCCACATTAAGAGACGCTACATGAATCAAGAAAGTGTTGAGGATGATACTGTAAATGTAGTGGCAGAAGAAATTCATGATGTCCTAGTTTTTTAGTGCACAGTCTGAGTGATGGTTGGGTGTTGGATCAGGGACTTCGTTCCATAACGCCTCACATCGAGAAATCATGCAGAATTATGTTGATGGTGATTATAAGATATAAGTGGCTAATATAGAGGTACTGGATGTGAGAGTGGGTGATATGCACATCACACTTCCAAACAAGGGTGCATGGATTTTACAGCAAGTCAGACATGTTCCAGATTTGAAGAAAAATCTGATTTTTGTGGAACAACTTGATGATAGCAATTGTGCAGTAGTGTTCTTTAGAGGAGCTTCAAAGATCATTAAAGGTGCGTTGGTTTTAACACATGGTAAGAGATCTAATTCTTTGTATTTAACATCATGATCTAATGATATGCACAAAAATACAAGAGTGCAAAAAAGTAAGCTTGATTGCGCGAAACATATGAGGAAGTCAAAGGGAGTCAATTTTGTCATTCCTCATGTAAGCTTGGAGGAGTTGGCTGAGATTGCCAATATCGGTTCGAGACCAGATACTCCTAATGCAGTGGGAGTTGTAAATCGTCCAATAGATGTGCTGACTAAGGGCGATATACATGGGAGACTGAAGTCGGGCTCAACTTCAGTTGTTTTCTAGCTTGAGGACGGGAGTTTTAAGTTGCATAGATGATAGAGTTTGGCTAGAAACAAGAGTTGGCATGTGGAGACCCAATCTCCAAGTAGAGATTATTGAATTGCATGTGGAAACTAGTCTAAGAGTTGAAAATCGAGAAACAGAGAGTTCACTCGACGCGCGTTCGACACTGCTCGAGCGAAGGTCGGATAGAGAGTTCGCTCGACATGCGCTTGGCATTTTGCTCTAGAGAAAGATAGGCATGCTCAACACGCCGCTCGAGTGAATATTGCAGGAAATTAGAAATTAAGATTTCCCGCGCCATTTATTATAAATATGTTACATTTGACTTATTTTGGACGACTTCTTTAGTATTTTTGAGATGAAACAATTGTCAAGTAAGTATATGTTGTGTAAGAGAGTAAAAAAACCCTAGAGAGTAAGTTGAGATAGAGTGACTGTAATCTCTTTTGATTAATGAGATTTCTGTAGTTCTATAGACATAGGCAATTTGCCGAACTACGTATATTATGTGTTGTGTGCTTGATTGTGCTTGCTTTTACTTTTGTTTGCCATCGTTGTTGTGTGTTTTTGTACAAAAATATGTTCAATAAAAACGACAATCTTGAACCGATAGACTCATACCAAGCAATAATAAAATGAATATATTAGAAAAAAGGATAGGACTTGAAGTACAAGATGATACAAAAGGCTGTGTACTTATGGTCTCTTCTAAAAAGTACACGTAAATTTTGTTTGGTAAGTAAGAAAAAATATTAAAAGTAAGTAAGAAGAAATATTATTGTGTCAAAGAGTATTACCCCTGTACATAGGAGGTATATAAGAGAAACACATAACTAGCAAAGAGAATAAATCTAGAAATCCTGACTCGTAGAAAAAAAAAAGCAACACTATTGGGGGCCACTATTCCAATGATGAAGGGCGTTTAAAAGGATTGACATGAAGTCTACACTGACTTTTCATTGTCTTAAAAAATGTGCTTCTCTCTCTCACTAAGTACACCACATAAGCAACCTGGGATCATTTTTCACAATGTGAACCGATGACTACGGTAATGCTCTTTCCAACATGCTAGGAGCCTTGCCACTTGAGACATGCAGCACTAATCAAGAACTACAACTTGCTGCTTTCTAACCTTCTCCAAGGTAAGAATCTTCTCCAAGATAGATGCATTGCAAGCTCTACTTATACAACAATCTCATATAATAGTGTATACAGGCCCAAAATATCTAACCAAAGTTTCTGTATGGCACTGCTTGGAACTTGACATTGTCAACTAGTTGATTGCTTTTACAAGAAAAAACAAGCTAAGCAGCTTTCTACCTCCAACTATGGATATCAATTACAATCTTGGACCCAGTATGATTCGAAACTATACACTTGTCATAGCCCCTTTTAAGTTACTGTTCATAAATATACTATCACCGCTCCTAATGCTGTGCCAAATTCAACTGTTGTTGCTACAACTACATCAGAAATAATACTAATGCTACATCTATCATAGTTTTTCCTGGGTATGTAATATTTCTGGTCTAGGATGGGCTTCTTTTTTTTGATAAGTTAGAGAGGGCAAGCCACTTCCGCATCACTGAAAGTAGGAAGGTCACAAAGGAGATGGTACTCAGCCATTCCAGCGCTTGTTGGCTGGCAAACACGATGGAAAAATGCTCCTTGTCAGAGTGAAGAAAGGATTTTTTAAAGACTTATTGTGTTGGGTATGTGGCAATAGATGTTCATCGGCGTTCCAATGCCTTTGGACACTATTTGGAAGTCACTAACTATGGTGGTAATGGGTGTTGAGGCCTGCTTGTGGTCTCGGAAGGGACGGAAGGAAGGGGGTGGAAAAGTCTGTCCACGGAGATGAAGTAAGCTCTATCACGTCTCTCCAAGGTTTCAATGGTAGTCCAAGGATGGGAAGAGGAACGAGGTGGGTAGGTAGGCTAGGACGTATGTTGAAGCTACGATGGGTGGTAGAGTAGGTAGTAGGGTGGCGGTGCATGGTGGTATGGGCCAAGCTTTGGCGTCACAAAAGGGAGAAAAAGACAAAAATAAATGGAACGCAGGGAGTGTTTTTTGACAAGGAGGGTTGGTCGAAACTCTGTACCTATATAGTTGGAGGTGGTCTATCCAATACTTGTACAATGGAAAGTGAGTGGTAGAAAGTACCGTCTAGGGTGAAGTAGGAGCTCGTTGGCATGAAGGAGGAGCTTTGTTGTTTGAAGAAGGCTGTAGAAGCACTAATAGGTAGTGTGGACTGAGATTTAATCCCTAGTCTGGGCTTGGGCCTGGCCCAAGGTACTACAAATGTTGGGTCTGGATTAAGGCCGAAAAGGAGACTGAATGAAGGTAAAACAAAAGTGGGCTTGGGCTTGGGCTTGGGCTTGGGCTTGGGCTTGGGTCTGGGCCAAACACGCCAAGCCTAGTCCAAATTGCACAGGCGTCTCAAAAGAAACTGGGCTCCCTTTGAGAAGGGCTCCACATCTTCAATTGGGTCCGTGGAGATGACAACCTACCAATGGCAACAAGTACCACAGAAATTGCCATTAGCAACCTCTGGGATTATTCCCTGTAACCCTAGCACCAAAGACCATTTGTTGAAAACGATTTCGTGATTTGAGGAGAATACGCAGTTGGGTTCCTCGACAACAGGAGGGCCATTGTCCAACGGCGAGACACAGAAGGGTGCATTGGTCCTTTTTGGGTTGCCTCCTATTGTTGAGCTACTGCAAGATCTTGCAGATAAGAGGATGGGAGCATTGCCAGGAGAGCTGGAGCACTGTGAGGTGCCATAAAAAATTCCGCCGACGACCTCTAGACCGTCGATTGACCTCCACGCCACACAAACCTATAAAGCTGCCATAATTTCTTTAGTGGCCCATAAATCCTTATTTGTCGAACTTGACAATGAGGGAAGCCTAGGTATCTCGATGGAAGTTGCAATGGAAGGGGCTCTGGTAATATTTGAGTCTACAAGGGGAGAGGATATAGTGGTTGAAAGGGCGGAGGACGCAGGGAGGGGCAGTTTCTCCGGATAGGGGGCAGAACCTACTCCATTGAATTCGTTTCATCCAAGGGTGTTAGATTGGGAAATTCAGAAAGCCATGGAGATCAAGCATTGTGTAGGGATTGCATGCAAGGGTTTTGAAATTGATTTTTTGGCGTTATTCACAGCTATTGAAGTTGGACATGCATGATCCAAAACGGATCCTTCACTTAATTCGGATAAAAAAGGAGATAATTCAAGAGGCTAACGTGGGCCATGAACGATGAGGAAGGGGAGAGCAGTTTTAGCCAGTGGCTTCTCAAGGGACCGACAACAAAGATCTTGATATGAAGCCAAAATATAATAGCATGGAACATAAGGGGGTTAAATGAGCATAACAAATGGCTCCAAGTCGGGAACTTACTACGATAACAGTAAGGTGATATCATTTGTTTACAAGAGATCGAGTTAGAATTAATTACAAGGCAAATAGCTTGAAGTTTGTGAAAAGGGCATCATGTCGGGTGGTGGTATCTGCCTTAAGGAGCTTCAAGTAGTGCTCTTATCATGTTCAAAAAACAAGTGGTGGAAAGGTTGGAGGAATGTGTTCATATTGGTGGGGACTATTCCTGAAGCAGTGGCTCTAGCCGCACTCTTGGGATGTAAGGTATCTTTCACTGCCCCTGAAGTATCTTGACTTACTCTTGGGTGCTTCTTTCAAATCAGAGCAAATTTGGAATGTTGTGAATGAAAAGGTGGAGCAGATATTGGCATCTTGGAAGAGGTTGTATTTGTTGAAATGTGGTAGGCTTACTTTGATTAAAAGTATTCTCTAACCTCCCCATCTATTTTTGGTCCTTCCCGTTCCCAGCAAAGTTGCCAATCATATTAAGAAGCTACAATGCGATTTCTTGAGGAGTGGTTTGGGGGATGAGTTCAAATTCCATTTGGTCAATTGATCCATGGTTTGTAACTTTGTGCTCCATTCTCTGGGGGTGGATTGAGAATTTGTAACTTGTTGAAGTTCAACTAGGCCCTAAATGGGTAAAGGTTGTGGTGATACCAACATGATAGGAGGGCCCGTGGATTGAGAATTTGTAACTTGTTGAAGTTCAACTAGGCCCTAAATGGGTAAAGGTTGTGGTGATACCAACATGATAGGAGGGCCCTGTGGAATTTGTTATATGTGCATAGGTTGAGGAGGCATGGGATACTCGAATGAGGTACACAACTCACAAGAGGTGGGTGGTTTGAGAAAATACATTAGAAAGGGATGGGATATCTTCCTATGACATACACATATTGTAGTGGACGATGACTCGTGTCAAATTTTGGTATGACAAATGGTGTGGTCAAAGAAATCTCTAAGACACTTTTCCTGCCATATTTGAGCTCGCATGAGTTAAGGACATCCCAAGACTGAGAGTTGGAGGCTATCTTAGAGTTCTATGCAGCATTGTATTTTGTATGTATGCCCGAGTGTACGATGGACAGGATGAGTTGGAGCCCTTCTAATAAAGGTAAATTCAGAGTCAGATCTTTTCACAAAGTTTTAATGAGCCCAGGCAGGCCTACATTCCCATGGAAGATTATTGAAAGACGAAAGCTCATTCAAAAGCAATTTTTTTTTTTGTATGGACAGCAGGATTGGGCAAAATTATCACCACAAATAATCTAAGGAAATGTCGTTAATGGTTGGACTGGCATTGCACGTGTAAGAAAGATGGCAAATCAATTGACCATCTGTTTCTACATTACAAGGTAGCCAAGACCATGCGGGATGATTTTTTCATAGGATTTGGATTATGATGGGTCATGCCCGACTAGTGGATGTTCTAGCAAACTAGAAAGCTCTCCAAGGTAACTCACAAGTTGAAGTAATCTGAAAAATGGTCCTTATATGTATGTGTTGGTGTATTTAGAGGGAGCAAAATGATAGAAGTTTTAATTTCTAGTTGGGTAATTCTCATATATACTCCCTTATTTGGGTTTTGCCTATTCTTATGAATAAAATTTCTTGATTACCAATAAAAAAAATAATTCAACATTTCAGCAAACAGTCTTTCTATCTATTGATCTATTACAACAAGTACTGAAATATACCAGCCCAAAGCCATTACAAAATGAAATCCACTATCAAAGGCCATTTTTAGGTCTATAACTGCATGGCAAATCCAACAACTAGTTTCACTCAAATATTGAATTCCAATGTCTCAAAAGCTACATCATTTCCATAGCCAACCTTTTTTCCCTTCATGCCCTTGAAATGTCTTTAGAGAAACAACTTCAGGATTCAAAGCACTAGCCACTTCTTTTATTCTTCCAAATAATATTTTTTGACATTGTCACCATTCAAGATAAAAGCAAGCAACAATGCACTACACCTAAAATGACTACTCAAAACTCAAAATTATAATTAGATTTCCCTGAAATGACTTATAAAGTTAAGTTCCACAGTTCCTCAAGGTCCACGTCATACTACAAGTTCCCTAACACTACATAACGTTGTTAAAACTAGCCACAAGACCATATAAAACAAACACAAAGAAAGTGCTAGCCATATCTTGCACTTCACCCCTAAAAGATTAGTCATTTTTTTTTTAAAGTAAAAAGATTAGTCAAAATTACAATTGGAACCCTTTGAATTCACTCAGAAACTTCAGTTCCATCAACAACCAATGTGGGATTAAGCGCACACATACACCTCCACAATCCACCCACCTAATGTGGGACTTAACACACTTTCTTCTATTTGTAAGCTGTGTATGGTTGTTAAAGTGCGCTGAGTTAACTCAGTTTAGTCTACTTTTAAAACGAAGTCTAACATTTAAACACCTAACTCTTAAATTATTAAATTCATCTCACTAAAAACTTTATTACATGTGGGACCCACAGCCTTTTCCATTTAACACTATTTTACACATGGGAGCCACTACTTGTTCAACTTCTCATAAATATATCTAAACTCATTTTAACATTTAAACACATCTAAACTTATCTTAGGTGGAGTCCACAAAATTCATTCTACCATTTAACTCACTACTATTTATAAAGAACTCAATCCAGCTCAACATCCAAACGCAGCCGTATCATGGAAACTTCTTATGTTCTCTCCAAAATTAAGAAGACAAGCATAATGCTCTATAATTGTATGTGTTTATTGATTTGTGTTTTGGATCCATTGGAGGCCATTCGGGCTTGATAGTCAACAAAAGTGGAGGTAGCCATCTCACATCTCTGAAAAGCTCCTTCCTGGTGTTGATAAGATGCCCCTGCTTTGTTGGCATCCTCAATCAATCGATAGTTTCTAATAAAAGTACATGCAGCATAAAACATTAAAAAAAAAAAGTGGACAGTTGTAATATCACAAGCCACTAATTATCTCAGAAAAATCTTCTGCAGTCCCTTACCGCTTCTCATGTAGAGTTAGGATGATAAATAAAAGAGAGAAAAAAATCAAGAAACGATTGTATACATTAAGAAAAAGAACCGTAGCCATACGCAATACTGAGTTTTGGAATTATTATCACTTCTATGATCCAATAGAATCTAACTACACCATAAAAGGCATGTAGAAGGGGAGGAAAATGGTAGAATTATCAGTCACTGTATACCCAAACTGAATTGACTCATGAACCTGTTGACAATGGATATTGTGCTAGAAATAATATGAAAAAAGAAATAATATGTCAAATCAAAGAGAAACATTCTAAATTGTTTAATGTACCTAAACCATCAGGTGATTCAGTGTCTAGGTTGAAAAATGAAAAGTTATTAACAATAGCCAAGCAATTAAATCAATGAAACCAAACCATAACGTCCCTATCCATTATTGAAGCATAAGTGGCCAGCAAGCCACTAAAACACTGCCAATTCACTTAATTACTAGATTACTTCCAACCTACAATTAATACCACAATTAATGTCTAATAAATTGATATTGTAGAGCAAGACTTGCCTCAGAAGGAATAATTTATAGGAACTGCTATCAATCCCTTGTTTATATAAAAAAAGGCAGTGGGTAGTGTGTAGGCACCCGAGAGAGCCAAGAGCTGATTGGGGTCCCTAAAGAGTAAGGAAGTAAGGACCACAACTCTGGCTTTCTGAGATGCCCTTGTTTCTGTAAGATCCTCAACAGCTTTCCAAGGTTTGCGTTAAGCACTCGGCTGCTTGCATCTTTGAGGACCTCTTTTTAGCTATCAATCCCCTTCAAGCCAACCATGCATACATGCAAAACACAAGCATGAAATCTACCTCTACCGAGAAAATCCTTCAAATTGACAACAATGGCAAGTTTTCACTTAAAATATTGTACATACTAAGCCACAACCAGATCCTTGATTAAAATGTTTTACTCTACCAAAGTTTTAATAGCTTAAGAACCTCCAGAAATAACAGCAAGACTATAGCATTGGTGGGAAAAAATTACATGATACAACCTGGTCAACCTAGAAACAAGTATATAAAATGATAATTATTAAGGAGCAGAAGGTACCAAAAGTAGTAAAAGGATGCAATCTAACCATGCAAATGATCCTCCAAGGATCCCAATGGCATAAACTCATAGACAAGGAGACGCTGATCTCCATCTGCACAATAACCGATTAAATTGACAAGGTTTGCATGGTGTAATAGGCTAAGCATGAGAACCTCCACTAAAAATTCTCGATTTCCTTGAAGGCCATTCCTGTCAAGCTGTTTCACAGCAACTACCTGCAAAAACAAAGCTTACATCAAACAGGAGATCACCAAAGACCATATATGAAAATATTGAGTCAAATTAGCAATTAAAGGAATGAATTTAGTTTACTGGAGGAGTGAATGAGTGATTGCTCTAGAACAATGTAGAGGTGTTACTCTGTCAAATAAGATCCAGAATCTAAGGGTCAGTTTGGGTAATAGAGTATTATGAGAATACTCCACTACTATTCTTAATTTTAACATTACTTTTTACATACCTTTCACTACTTTTTACTACTATTCATTATTTTTATCATTACTTTTTTATCATTATTCACAAAATACCTGAAATCACTTGACTACCCAAACGAAACCTAAGTCATGGAATGCATTAGTTCAAGACATACACCGAGCACATAGAAATGATATTATGGCATCTATCTAAACTGATCACAAATTACCTGTCCTGTGCTCTCCAACCGACCTTTATAAACACGACCAAATCCACCTTCACCCAGCAAACATTCTTGCATAAAGTTTTTGGTTGCAGCAGCAAGCTCTCGAAATGTAAATGTTTGTGCAGCAATATTTGCTGTTGGTCCATCTTTTGGAACAGCTGATTCCTTCTTAGGATCTGAACCACTTCGAGACTTTGATTTTTCTAGAGAAAAAAAAAAGTGAATTAGAAGCCATATAGTGGGTAGGAAGAATAGAGGAAAAAAAACTAAACTATTTCATTGAATATATCACTTTAGTAAGATAAGAAATTTAGAAATCAGAACTCTGTAACCTGAGGGCATGAATTCATGAGAACATGGAGGCGCCTATATGCATCTACACTTCAATTTGTTTTTAAAGATGCCCGGTCATTTAAGATCACCCAAGAATGCCAAATCGCTATTGTTGCATATTCTAATTAGGCCAAGTATGTCACTCTTGTACGGTGTCAAAATGGATGTAACTGTTAATTTTTCAAAAAAATTTCAAATTGAAGCTTAAAATTCGATTTAATATTGCACCATATATACTTTATGGATATGTAATATTTCATCATACATTCTTTAGAGAGTCATGTGACATTTCAGTCAGAGTTTTTCCCCTTTCCAATTTCTGTAGGACAACTAATATTAATTTATAATGCACTTGCCAGCAACACTATCTGTCTTAAGTTTGACGATTATATATCAGCAGAAACATTTACAAAAAGCAAGCGAACTGATTGGAACTTTCAAAACTAATACCGGGTCTCCAAAAATGTTCTTGTACTGCTAAAGAAATTAACATTTAAACAAGACGTCCAAGAATCAAATTCACTGAGCAAATATTTATAATAACTGGAACAGTGAAACCATAAAAGCACCAGATTTAGCAAGCGAGCTGAATCAGATTTGACAACCTTAGATGCATCAGATCAAAGTCGCAACAAATTCCAACAACAAAGCATCATCAAAACGTTCGAACAACGCCACTAAGAACAAAAACTCCGACACAATTAAAGCGCACATGGTAATCAAATTGACAAAACAAAACCAGAAAATTTACCCTGGAAAAAATTTGAAAGGAAAAACAAACCCCACCTGAGTTAGCTCTGTTCACATGGTGAGAATGAGCAGCTGAGCCTTCTTTAACTGAATCCTTCTTGGCCACTTCCTTCACAGCACTTCCTTCCTCGTTGGTTGATCCAAAACAAGGAAAACACCCACCCATATCAAATCCAACCAAATCAAAGCCACACCCAAAACCCCCAACAAAGAATAGCGCACATAACACAGGAAAACGAACTCGAATTCCTCAACTTTCACTCTTCAGGTTTTCTCAGACCGAAATCAAGCCGAGAAATTTAACCAGATCACTCTTGTCCTCTCTCACTCGTTCACCCTCTCTCTCTTGTATTTTCAGTGGCCATTATAGGGTAAGATCGAGACCAACAACTCCGACAAGCAGATCAACAAATCGTAGAAACTGATGTGGTGTAGGAGAAGGTAAAGAAAGAGCAAACAAAAGAAAAAAAAAAACACAAATCAAATAAGTAAAAATCATTTAAGAAATAATAAAAAATTGAGAGAGAGAGAGAGAGAGAGAGAGAGAGAGAGAGAGAGAGAGAGCGCGCGCGTGTCTGGGGCTGTTGAGGGCTAAAACTGAAATTTCATTCAATTATTTGGTACCTAGAAGGCTAGAAGCTAAATGACGATACGTAATAATATAGAAAAGTAATTCACATACAATATTATATATAATATTATGTATCTATCATTTTTGATGATAGAAAGATGCCACCGCAACTTCTTTTTTATTTTTAATCACTTTAACTTTACCCCTCCAAATGTCAGAAAATTACGGTCGGAGAGTTGTAAAAACCATCATCAGTGTCGGAATGTGGGTCCCACTTACGGGATGTGCTTTTACCTTTGTGATTGACATTCTTAACACATGTTTAAAAACTGGCAAGAGAGGACAAGTTGGGTTATGTTTCAGTGTGATCGGAAACATTTTTCCATCTTTAGATAAAATTAGACGATAGAAAAATTAAAAATATATATCATTAGATAATAAGTTTTCAAGATTATTTTTATTTTAAAATTAAAAAAATTTGAATTTTTTTAATTATTTTATATGAGAGTTTGAATAAATTTTAATTATTATGTGAGATGAGATAAAATAATTTGTGTAATTATTAATTTTTAAAAATTAGCTTTAAATTTAATGGGGAAAAGTTAATCTTAAAAATTAGTTTTAAATTAATGGGTGAGTTATTATACATTTGAGAGACTTGAGGTTCCCACTCAATTGCATTTTAATTTGTTGAAAAATAACTTCTATTTTATTTTCATTTGATAGAAAGAAGAAATTATTTATACAAGTTTTAATTTGATAAGCCATTGTAAAAGTGTGGACCTCACCTAAAATGGATGTAAAAAAAAAATTAATACTTATTTTTTTACAAAGAATTTGTATAAGATTTATCTATTTAAAATTGGTACCTAACATACCATCTTTTTTTTATAAGTAATTATATATCAATATAATCTTTGTTACAATTGTTATCATAATAATACACGTCTTATCTAAAAATAATTTTGGCCTTTTCACAAAATTTAATCTAATTTAAAAATATAATATATCTCATATAAAATAAAATAATATAATAACATGATGACATATTTTTATTATAAAAAAATTAGATAATTTCTAACATATTTTTAATATATTTTTATTATGATGATATGTTCTTGACATATTATATACTTTTTTTCATATATAAATTATATTAAACATATTTTATTTTTATCTTAAATTTTATTATTAAATTATTTTACATTATATAAAAAATTATATAAAAATAAAAAATAAAATATTTTATATATTTTATCTTAACTTTACTTCATCTTCTAAAGTATGTCACTGGATAAAAGGGAGACCAAACACGCACCAATGGTTATCATAGCTTATTCATAGGACATCAGTGTAGAACTTGATTCCTTCACCACTATCTGCGGCTTGAGAGGGACAGATCGAACAGGGGAAACGCAAAGCCATGCATTCTCTAGTTTTCTACTCACCCACCCACGTTTGGGTCTGTCATGCATTAATCCCCAATTCTCAACTACGACCACCTCGTATAAATCTTACACCGCCCAACCCAAAACAATGTCACTTGACTCGGACATCAGCGTAATTAATTTTTATGCATTTTATTAATTATGTATATAATATGTGGATGCTGCATGATTTTAATTAATTTAAGATTATAAAAAAAAAACCAGATTCACAGGAATGGAATTTAATTATCAAATTAATCCACGTTGGCCCACTACATGCGTAATTCCGTGAATGATTAAAAAAAAAAAAACACTTTATAGAAACCTCATGAGTGGCCATATTGCTGTCTTCCATTGATTAAAAGGGTGAGCTAGTCTCCATAGCACAAAGCAACTTGGTCTCCTAGGTTTGGTAGGGTTAGTAGCTCAAACTTCATACCCCCTAATTCAATCACTGTGGTTGAGATGGGACGATAAATTGCGCATATATATGCTAAATTTCGGATAAAATAGAATGAATTGAGTTAAATTAAGAATTAAGATCAAAGTTAAAGGTGAATAAAATATTGTTAAAATATATATTTTAAATATTATTTTTATTTTAAAATTTTAAAAATTTGAGTTTTTTATTTTATTTTTGTAAAAATTTTAAAAAAATTATAATGATTAAAGATATAATATGAAATGAGTCGGAAAAAAATTATAAAAACAAACTAGACTAAGTTTTGAAGATTTATTTCATACCTTTCGCTCAATGAGAAAATGTGTGTAAATAATGATGTTAGAGTGACATATTCATCCCTTGTCTGGCTAGGCTCAACCCTTCTCGAATCTCGACTAAAGCCCGCAGTGTAGATGCGCAAGCCAACCGATCACCAATAAAAAAGTGGAGGGCTTAAACCAACACAAACAGAGGGAACAATGTCCACACGGGAACTCTACCAACTAGATAACTTGCATGAAACTACTCTACATTAAATGCCTCGACGTAAGCTTAAAGCTTGCGCATTTGTCCATAACATTACTCATATATTAATTCTCTTCGTAGGATTGTCCTCAAGCCTATTCACATGATCCAAATGATAAAATAATATCATTTTTATTTTTATTTTAGCTATACTCATTCTAGCATTGGTAATTTCTTGACTAGACTTCTTTAATTTTGTTTCAGAATCTCCAACTAAAAAGAATTTAATCGAAGAAAACGACTAACTTACAGTTATTTTATTATTATCATTTATATATAGCTCAATATGAAATTGATGGCAATCTTACAAAAATATTGTATAGCATTTTCCTAAAATTAAAGTTCATTCTAATGAAGTGACATGGTTGCAAAGATTTATCAGGTTTAGAAACAAGACTCATCTCAACTCCTATTATTTAACCATTACATCTTCTTCAAATTTCTAAAATAATAATAATGCTATTAAAAAAATATTATTTTAATAATACTTTATTCAATTTTTATGTCAATTTATTTCATATCAATTCATTATCAAAATTCATTATCAAAATTTTATTGTAATAGAGCGTAAGAGAGGCTTAAAACAGGCTTAACTCAAAGTGGAACAAGAATTCATAAAATAATAATAATAATAATAATAACTACTTCCAAAGGACCTTATTTGTCCCATAATAATTTACCATACATGGCTCAACTACAAGGGGTGCTCGTGAAATTATATATGGCAATTGTATTATGAAAAAGTGAGCAAAAAAGTAGTTTTCATAAGCATTAAGTGACTTTATTACCTTTGAATTCATAGAATCAATCATTATTTTTATAAGGATAACTCAAATGCATGTTCAAGATTAGAAAAAATTATATATTATATTCTGATCTCGCTTCTATCTTATTGTCACTATAAGAAAATTACTTTTCTATAGCCAGTTATTTTCTGTCAAAATAAGTCTTGTTTTTATAATAAATAATTATCTTCATCACAAATAATTCGTCAAGAATACTTTTTTTTTTATAGTGTGACAAGATTTACATTAGTCTTAAGTTTGTCATTTTAAAAACTAAAAGTTGATCTAAGATTGATTGATACTGCAACATTAAAAAGATTAATTTGATAGAAATAAAATCAAAGTGTATTATATAATATAATTCAATCGTGATTAATATATATATATATATATATCTTAAAACGGTGCAAAACTTCCCTGATTCATTCAAACATTCGAGAGAGAAAAAGAAAAAACTTTTGGCGAAGTTTCAAAATTTGAAAGTGATTGAATGATTTTAGCATCAGTATTTATAGTTCATTAGCAAATTATAGTAGTACTGCTTGTATCAATAGACCTATAAACCAATGAAGTAGAATCAATAAAAATTTAGTAATATTTTAATATAACATAAGATGATCATGCAAACATTACTACATGCTAAATAAATACAATAAATTCATTTACAATCTTATTTATTAACACACTACTAATGCGGCTTACCCCTTTCTTCTTCATTCTCGTTTCGCTTCAACCTAGCGAAAAAACTTCCCTTTCATTCCTCCACTCCCTTTCCTTCTTCTTCTCCTTGCTCATTCCTCCTAGCCATCACTGCTGTATAGTGTTTTGGATGGTGGTTTTTGGGTTTTCTGGTTTTAGTTAGTGTTTTTGCAGATCTGACATTATCCAGAGTTCATAGCCCACCATGCGCCTCACCGTTGGATTTACCGACCGTAAATTTGATGGTTGGCCGGAGCTTTTGTAGAATGAAGTTGTGCATGTGATTCACGTGCGGGTTCAAAAGCATGTAAGATTCACGCGCTCCGCTATCTGGAGGTGTTTTCACCGTCCTTCGCGACTGTTGTGGAACTAAGAATTTCGCCGTGGTTAGACTCGTCGGGCAGCTCACTCTTAGAGTAGTGCGTGTTTATCATGTACGACCATGTCAGTTTAGTGTTTTTTTAGTTTTTGTATTTTGTTTAGTTTTTTATCATTCTGCTTGTCTTAGGTTTTATTTAAAAAAATATTTTTTTTTTGAAAGAGTAGTCTCTCAGACTCTGTCCGTAAAGTTTTAATGCTTTCCTCCTTTAGAGGAAGAGACTTGCAATTTCTGCCTTTGGTCTCTTAGATGAGTTGTCTGCAGAGATTTGTAGAAGTTTAGACCATGCTAGTCACAAAAGCTTTTGTGTACTAGTTGTGCCCCAACTGAAATTAGTTGATGTGTAACCTGAGTTATCTTAGTTTGTATGTTACATTTGTAACTTTTTTTTAATGGATAAATGAAGTCTATTTCTCTAAAAAAAAATTGAAAACTTGCCACGACATCTTATTTAAAAGTTGTTCATTGTTTTGATTTTCTTATGATTATAATGAATCACACAATATATAATATACTACACACTAAACTTGTATATATGAAAATTTAATAAATAGTCACAAAAATGCTTCCATTATCATGGCACGTATCATATATAGTAAAAATGTTTTATTTTATCTAATCTTATCATTACAATTTTTTAAATTTATATACAAAATATAATAAACAATTTAATATTTTCAAATATTAAAATAATAATAATAATAAAAGACAATATTCTAACAATACTTTATTCAACTTAATTTCAACTTTTACATCAACTCGTCTTATCTCAAATTATTATCCAAATAATACATTAAAGAAAAAGCAGTCAATTAATGAAGCAATATCGGACTAGGAAATTTGAACGAGCTCTCCGAAATAAAACAAAAAAAAAAAAAAATGAAAGAATACTAATACATTATGAGAATGATATAGATATAATTATTTTTATACTTATAAACACAATCATATTTTATAGTTATTCAAAAGGAAAAGTTCTACTTCTTGTGAGCATGCTTGAGCATAATCTTGAGAATCCTGAAGCCATAAAGCTGCTGGCAGTCTTCAGAGGAATTTAATTCTATGCAAGCAGAGGTATTCCAAAGTTGCAAGTTGAATAATCATCCTTGCTGGTAATTGAGTCTTTACAAAAGGATAATATGACTGATTCAACTTTGAGAGTTTTGTTTGTTAAAGTCAAAAAGCTTATGAGTTGTTTTGTTTCTTGATCCTTTATTCATATCAATAGGAAATGTAATAGAGCAGTTCATACCCTCGTAATGCATGTTCAAGATTGTGAAATTTGGGAAAATTGTATTCCAAACTTCATATAATTTGACAAATATCTATAATCTTTTTTATTATAAATGAAATTGATCTTCTTATAAAAAAAAAAATACAACATATATAGACAGAGCCATCTCCTATTGTGGTCTTTTACAAACAAGAAGATAAAGGCTAGTTTGAATAATTAAAATATTTCATCTTATTTAATTATTAAATTTATTTTAAATTTTTATATAAAATATAATAAATAAATAAATAAAATTTAATTTTAAAATAATAATAATTTTCCATTTAAATTTTAAATTTAATTTTAAAATTTTCAAAACGCCCTAAAAGAAACAAAATGGTCATAAGATCACATGGTTAATGTGGCACTAGAAAGCTAAAAGATGTGGGATAAGTACAATAATATATAATCACGGCACATGACAAAGCTTAATACAGTGACCAATTATTGTCACTCCTGTTTGACAGATTGACATTAATCAGTTACGGCAGTCTCATTCTTGTTTCTCTGTCGGATAATCTCGAACAATTTCCCCAACATAATCATCCATTCCTTGTTATTTATATATTTTTAAGCCACGTATTCATCGATTTTTTTTCCTGTCGTAAAATATTCTATCTCGATGGAATTAAAGAGAATTTGTGCCTGATCACTTCTTTCTAAAAACGGAAAATTGAGATGAATTTTATAGATTTATATAGTAATTATGAGTCCTATCATATATTATATTTATATAATTAGTTGCAGTTTTTATAATAAATTAAGATAAGATATAATGAAAATTAAATATAATAATATTATTAAAATCTAATATTTTAATAATAATATTATTTAAAAATTATAAAAAATTAATTATTTTTTTTTATAAAAATTATAATAATAAAATGAAATGAAATAAAGAAAAATAAAATTACTTCTTATATTAAAATATATAAAATACTTCATATAATGTCGGACTACTTTTGAGTTCCTAATATAAATTTTGTAGAGATCTACCAAATATATAGCCATCTCTATGTTTTTAAAAATAAAAAATTTGTAATGAAATGAACGAAGTAAATTAAATGTGACGGCAGCCGTTTCCTATCCCACTACTAAAATTATGTGAATGATTCTATCACTATTATTTTAAATCCTACATAATAACTTACACAGTATCTTACAAAGTAATTTCAAAATCTATAAATAGAAACTTCAGTTGTAATAAAATTTATAAGAAAATATAAAAAGAGAGAGTTTCTTATTTTTTTTTTTGTAACAGTAATTTTTTTCTTTAGTTTTATAACAAAATTTCATTTTTTTACTCATTTATTCTCCTTATATTGTGATAGTAGTTAAGATGCTAGAAGAAACTTGTAATCACGATGGTTTGTTATTTTTATACGGAATGATATTATATATGATTTAGTAGTTAAGATGCTAGAAGAAATTAAATAATTTTTATTCAAAAATTGGTGGTACATCCACGATTCTCAATGAATATACCACTTTTTAAATTTTTTAAAAATGATTTATATAAGTTTTAAATCGATAAATATATGTAAATCTTTATAAAAAAGTGAATTTTGCTTTAAAAAAAGTGTAAAAAAATAATATTAATTAATTAATGAGATCTAATTTTATATATTTAAAATTTGTATCTGGGATTATTTTAAATTTTTAATGGGACAATTGTCTACTCAAGCGTACTAGTTCCGGAAAGCGGGATTACCGCCAATCCAGTTGTTGGCAGCCACGTCGCTTTTTCTGAATAAGGTCAGTGATAGTTGACCAATGATTCATGCCGTCCCAACAACTTGATGTGTACGAACCAACATAGAGATTATCATTCCCCTCAAAAATCTAGGTCTCCCACAATGTTTTTATTTTTATCTTATAAGCGAACTAATTTAAGAGGGTGACACGTGGATGATCATCTCTACAAAATGATCAATTGGCACCATTTGATTGGTTATAGACCAAGTAATTGGATTTCAGATTAATAAAAAAAAAAGTATGAAGGTGTTATTGAAGTAGATGGTAGGATTAATTAATCAAATCCCTTGTCTTTCGGCTTCTTGTATTTTATGGTTCCAACTAATTAAGGATTTGTTTTCTTTTTCTAAGGCAACGTAATCTAAGTGTATTTTAATAAAAAGAAAAAATATATTTATAATTTTGTCTGTTGACACATCAAATGAATCACTGATATAAAAGACTATTACATCAATTAATATAAAATTTACTTAATATTTTTTATATTTTTATTATAGCTAAAATGGTTTTAAAATTAAAATATGTTTACACTCAGACTTGTAAGTAAATTTTTTTTTTCAATTTATTCTTTAAAAATCGAAGAATAAGTCATAATCATTTTTCAAATAACAATGAGAATAAGATATATATATATATATATATATGTGTGTGTGTGTGGAAAATGCTATATATCTCGTATTAATTTCTCACTTGATGTGTAGAGTTATCGGGGCATTCTTTCTTCTCCTTATTATTATTATTATTCTAAAACTTCTTACAACTCAGCTTTTACAATCCTCGTCTTTCCTCCACTCCTCGCATTTCGCAGCCCCGTATCTCACCATCTCTCATCTGTCTCCGTCCTTATTGTTGGCTAATTTTCGGCAATGCCATCATTCCTAGCCCCTCGAGTTCCTGCATCTCCTCACCCTCCCCTCCCCTCCATCTCCGCCTCTGCCCTTGCTAAGAAATCTGAAAATCTCTTGTATTTTCATTTTATTGGGTTAATTTTTAGCTACAATTTACTCAAGTGATATGACATATTTGGGTTAATGAACCAAAGGTCCAGGACAAGTATGTTGGATCAACATCACCACCCTAAAGGAAATGAAGCCACAAAGCCCAGACAAGTCGAGATGACGGACACTCTCCCCTCTTTATTCTTAACATGGTAATGTTGGCCCTTTGGATTGATATGGTGACATGGGATTTATGTAGTTAATGTAGCGATTTTCTACCCCATTAGTGTTAGAATTTATGAATTAAATAGAAGATACTATTTTGGGTATTTCAAATAATTATATGATATATTTATTTCTTTATATATAATATATATATATATATATATCTTGTGCATTGATGGAGAAGTTATCTCATTGAAATAAAATGGAGAAGATGCTAATCCCACAATGATCAATTATTAATGACCAATTTTGAGATTAAGACTAGATATCATAATGCACATTGTGATCAGCATTAATAGGTGGGCTCAATAATGACCATTATGAAGAATTCTCAGGTCATTGCGTTAGGTCACAATACATATATAACGGTCAATAAAATTGATCAATATCTCTACATCCCGGAATTTTCATATACGGGTATTTTTGAGTTGCTCTTAATTAAAAAAGTAGTAGCTAGTATTAGAACAATAAAACCAGAAGGCTTCATTGTATAGTGGGAACAATTTTGTCAAAACTCCTTAGCATTAAGATATGGGATAAAATATATCACTATAAAAAATTAGGTATATATAACAATTAACTGTAATTAAAATCACTATTTTTATTATAAATAATTATTTTAATTACAATTAATTTATTATATATACATATTTTTCTTGTATATATATTCTAAAAAAATTATCGTTACAATCGATATTCCAACTTTGATGTCTGACTTGATATTTTCTTATGATTTGCCTTCGTGATTTTTCAGATATCTCACTTTATTTCCAACAAATAGTGTGCTTGCTGCGTCAATAAACATATAATTTGAAAGTAGCTAGCCTTTTCCTTATTATCAAGATTTGACGAGATAAATTATAATAATGCCCACTTTTTAGACACGGTGGACTTTGTGCTGATTAGCTAGCTGTGATTTCTACTAAATTTGTATCTGATTAAGGACTTAATTCTACTTAATTTGTATCTTATTAGCTAGCTGTGAATTCTATTTCGGAGGCCCCTTTTTTTTTTTTTTGTCATACGGAGAGGTGCATGCTCTTGACATGCGGTGTCTATTACTAAACACGACTTATTTCTAGTGGATTCTCATTGTCGGAAGTATCACCGATTGGTTCAGGGTGGATTTAGAGTTTTCTTAGCGCCGACATCCTATCATGGTTCAAGTTTAGTGTGACGTGTGGAAATGCGTATGGTTTCCACACGCCATCTTAAACCGTCGTTGTTTGAGTTGTTGTTTTGGTTATTTTGTGTTTTGTTTGTTTATTTTTTTTTTGTATTTTGGTTGTGTTGTATATTTTATTTGTATAGAGAAATTTGTTAAAAGTGATAAATGGTTTCTCGGACTTTATGTCCGTTAAGAGTTTTAGTGTACGTTTGGATGTTAAGAGTATTTGAAAATATTTATAAATAGTAGTAAAAAGTAGGTAACAAATAATAATAAAATATTAAATAGTAATGAAAAAATAATGAATAGTAATAAAAGTAGGTAAAAAATAATAATAAAGTAATAAATAATAGTAGAAAGTATTTGAGAGTATTTGAAATTTTTTTTGTTTCCAAATCTGCCTTAGTTTTCTCTTTTTTGGAGAAATTTAATAAATGCCTCCTGTGGAGGCAGTGTTAGTTCTATTAGACTTTGTCTAAGAGATTTAGAAACTATACACCAGTATGTAATTAGTTGACCATTTAGTCATATTATAGGTTTTATGAACTTTGAATTTTAATGAATGAAACTATTTTCTCAAAAAAAAAAAAAGACGTGTTTTAATTCTTTGCACTAAATCCATTATAAAGGGTGATCTGTACCGACTACAGGTGTAAATGGTCTGGTCTGGTCCGATCCGGAAAAAAGGTGGACCGATTCTATTCGGAAAAATTTTCTCACCCTATACTGGACCGAACTCTTATTCGGTCCATTCCGGTCTGATCCAATTCGATTCAGGGACAGTCCGATCCAGTTTGGTTTAGGGGTACGCCATATGATTTAATGGGCTAAATTTGATCCGAAATCTTGCAATAATTAAATATAATTTTTTGGCCAAAGTTTATAAATTATTAAATATATATTGGTACTACTTTCATAAAAAATAATCATCTTTACCAATTGCCAATTTCTAATCTCATCTAAATATTAAATAAAATATATAGTTATAACTTACAGTCTTTAGACTTAATACTTATACTATAAATTATAACTAATATTGTATATTATATATAATCCATAAGTTGATTAGTTAATTTAATCATCATAAGTCATATTAATTAATAAATAATATTAATGATCATTGATTATACTTTTTATATAGTTAAAAATAACATTAATAATTAATATTTATAATTGCTATATGTAATCATAAGAAGAGTAATTATTAATTAATTAATAGTAGTTTAGTGATGTATCATAAGTTGGTTAACTATAACTAATAACACTATTACATAATTTATATTAATATATTATAAATTTATATATTAGTGAATAGTGATAAATTAGTAATAACATATTAAATAATAATAATACACTTATTACTTATAAGTTATTATTAATACTCTATATAGATATACTATAATTTATATTTTTATACTATAGCTATTATAAATTATAATATGATAATATTCTAAGAGTATATATTATATTAATATATTATACTACCACTTTTAATTTATATTAATATTAATATTATGATTTATATACTATTACTTATATATATATATAAATAGGCGTGCATTCGGTCTGGTCCGATTCAGGAGGAGAAAATGTTCTCCCCCTGGACCGAATAGGAAATATTTGGTTTATAAAAAAATTGGACAGGACTGGAATCATATTTCATGCGGTCCGGTCTAATTCATGCAGTCCAGTTCGATCTTCTTATACCTCTAGACCAATACTAGAAGAAAGCTAGGAATATCGTAATTTTCTTTTAATGTTTTCATTCTCTATAGTATTTATAATTAATTGAGTTATGCTATATAGAGGGAATTTTGTACAAGAATTGCGTAGAAACAAATTTTTAATTTCACGTCACTACAATTAAAGAAATTAGAAAAGAAAAAATAAAAATAGCCATTTGTCCAATACAAATGGAATTGAAAATTAAAAAAATTGAAATTCAAAACATAATCAGAAACGAACTACAATTTTTTTTTTTTTGCGAAAAATTTGTCCAAGTATCTTTTTTCTAATTTACTTTGGATGAAATTCATCAGCTTATTGGCCATCCTAATTAAATAGCTTTAGCTCAGAATTACCAACTCTATTTGGAATTTCGATGATCGATCAGTACTAGCTATAATGGGTTAGTAGTAAGTGTACTTCCCTATCCAAAAGATTCTAACTGGGTTTTCAGTTTTTTCACCACTGTTTTGTGAAATCAGACCTAAGTTTTAGATTTCATAATATGACCTAGATTTTGGTTGTTAATTTTCCAAATACAGCTTGCATTTTCATTGGTTCTTCTACAATTACATATCTTAAATAGCTAACCGAATTATTTTACAGGTCTCGCTAGAACTCTTTGAAAAAAAAAATGGAAATCCATCATAAATAAGTAAATATTTTGAGTGATTTATAATTTTTTAAAAGACTTGTGTATAAGACTTGCACGCCCTTAATTTATATTATTAGCTATACACAGAGAGAAAAGTAATAAGAAAGAGAGATCAGGGACACTAGATGAAAGAAATCTATTATATATATATATATATAACAACAAATAAGAATTGATTAATAGTACTAGTTACCACACTACACTACAGCATAAATACATTTTACATTTTCCTTTTTGCACAATGGATATTAGAAATGATTTTTTTTCTTTTTTAAATATTCGCTAACTAACTACATATCTATTTACCATATATAAAAGTCAAATTTGAACATCCTACTTGACATCCATAACACATTTTTCAGTAACATTCGAAAACCATACAAAAACTTCAATTGAACGTAATCTGAACGCCGCACGTTTTGAGTTGATAAACAATATATCTGAATTGATAAACAAGTTCCACGTTGATTAAGTTTGACTATTATATTATCTTGGCCTCCAATATAAGGGTTGGCTTAGAAGGCTAATGCCAATATATGAACTTAAATTCCACAAAGTTTATCAATTTGTATATATTTGTATACAATATATTTATATATATATATATAAATACATATATTTAAATAATAAAAGATGCGGAATAGGGTGTAAGATAGGACTCGTAGGGGCCATCTTGTCCCCCGCTCTCTTGTCTTCCATGCGGGATACGGATATCCCATGCCCACACATATTCTTTAAGTTGTCTTGGAAACCATGTGAATTATTAAAAATAAATAAACTTAATTACGATGAAGTCAAATCCAAATAATAAATACCCATATAAATTTGAAGAGAGTCAGGTAAGTTTGGATATTGAAACGTGTTGAGAAGAGTTGTGAATAATAATAAAAAATATGTAAAAAATAATAATAGAATATTGAATAATAGTAAAACAATAATAATAATAATAAAAATAGGTATAAAATAATAATAAAATAATAAACAATAGTAAAATATTCTAAAAATAATTAAGAAATGTTTATCATGTCAAACGTAACCTAAACAACTATGTCACAAGAATTTCTTTTAAGAATTCATTATATATATATTTTAATTTATTTTTAAAGTATTCATATTTTAAATAATTATTATTATTTCTTGATTTTGAATAATTATTACAGTGATGATATATTTTATATATTTACATTTACATTTATGAATTTTAATACAAATAATCATCCACACATTATCCGGATTGTAAGTTCGTGTACATAAATGTGCAATTCTTTAGAATGATTTAAGGCTTGGTTTATTTTTATAAATAATTTTATCTCATCTCATAAATATTATTATTATTTTTTAATTTCTCATGAAAAATAAAATAAAAATTTTAATTTTTCAAAACTCAATATAATTTTTTCAAATTTTAAAATAAGATTTATATTAAAAAAATATAATATAATAATATTTCAATTTAATTTTTGATTCTTTTCTAGTTAAAATAAATCAGACTTAAAGTCTCGATTGTATTCGAAGATAAGTTCAACTCATTTTTATTTCATCATTATATTTTTATAATTTTTTATATAAAACATAAATTCTTATATATTTTTTTTTAAATTTTAACACATATTTTCAAATTTTAAAATAATAATAATATTAAAAAATAAAATAAACTCATATAAACCTCTCTCAAATTATTTTATTTTCGAATATAAGTGAGACCTAAGTCGTTTGATCCAACTTTTATTCTGACGTTTATCACAAGTCTAATCGTGCTGATCCCCACTTAATTAGATGGCCGAAATAATAGTTCAGGAATGATCATGATCACCTGTTTAATCAACAACAAGCTCGGGGCATCAACGAACTAATTAAAGCCAGATGTGACGTACCCAGTTAATTAAGGAGCGCTTCTATTCTACGATCCCGTCTAGGGTAAATTTATTTATTTATTTATTTATTTTTATCATATTTAAATATTTAATTTTTTTTTTGAAATAAACACCCATACTTTCCATTTCATAAAATCAATGGTCAATTGCATGTTTCTCATCCTGGATAGAATTTATGATCTTATAAAGACCTTCTTCCATCCATACATTTTCAGATACAGACTCTATTAGGGGTGTTCATCCGGATTCCGGATTCCCAAATCCGGAACCCGGATTCGAAAATTTCTTAAACATTTTTAAAAAAAAATTTCAAAAATGTTAATAAATAAATAAAATTTTAAACCGGGCCGGGTTGTGGGCCGGGTACAACCCGGCCCGGATGAACACCCCTAGACTCTATTGCTAATCTAGCAACGATGTGAGCTGCAATATTCCCTTCTCTTGGAATGAATTGCAACTTCCTGCCGTGACTTGTTAAAGAACGACTTCAAATATGCAATTTTGTGTCCATACCAAGCCCAACTCTCATTTGTAGCTTGAATGTCCTTTAATATTGTTAGTGCATCCCTTCCAAAGATAAACTGCTGCAGTCCTATCTCAGAATAAAAAGAAATTGCTCTCTCTAACGCTTTAATTTCTGCAATGATTGCACTATGTACGAACACCTTGGACCATCTAATAATATCTATTAGGTCCCGTTTAAATTCTGAGATGAGATGAGTTGAGATGCATTTAGTTTATTTATTTTTTATTATTATTATTTTAGAATTTAAAAAAATGTGTATTGGGATTTTAAAAAAATGTATTAAGATTTGAAAAATGTGTATTGAGATTTAAAAAAGATATATAGAAATTTGTGTTTTGTATAAAAAATTATAAAAATATAATGATAAAAAAACTCAACTCACTTCTGAATCCAAACAGTGCCTAAATCTCCCTCCCAGTTTCTAATTACTACACCTCCGCCCATTCTTTTTCTTTTCTCATCAAAGGCAGCATTCCAATTTACCTTATACCAACCATAATCTGGTTTTTGCGATCTCACAAACCCATTTGTTCTTCTGATCTCCTCAATTGCTGTTAAAGAGACACTCTATACCTGCTGAAAACTGTCCAAGTCACATTTGGTACTTTCTCGAGATTTTAAGGACTTTCACACACTCCTTTGAAAACCTGACTGTTCCTTCTCAATCATATTCTTTTAAACACAAGCAATTAATTCCATAGAAGTTTGTCTACATGTTAAGACCAATTCTTCCTATATGTGATAAAACTCTATCTCCATACGCTTAGCTTTCATTAACAGGCTCCTGTCATCTGCCAACACATCCCCATAGAACATGAGATACATTTTCAACCTCTTGAGAATAGATTGGATAGCAATCATCCACTGCCTTCTTCCTTCTAAAAAGATTCCTCTTAACTGGAAAAGCATCATTCAAAGTCTTCTACATGAATACCTTGACATTGTTAGGAATCTTTAAACACCAGAGATTCTTCCATACTACTGATTCAAACTCCCGCCTTGAATTGCCACTTTGCTTTGCTACTGTAATTGCATATTAATATGATAAGTTGATTTAACTGTAAATTTTCCATCCTTTGTTTGACCCCATATCAATTTATCTCTTGCTCCATATCTACTAATGCATTTCTTTAATCATCTCTACTTCATCCTACCTAAAAATCTCGCCAACGAGTTCATCATTCCACTCGCCATTGGCATGTTTCAGCTCACATACCCTAGCTTCCTTACTAAGAACTCTAATAGGAGACTGAATTTGGGAAGAAGTGGGAGTTGTAGTCCACTTATCGACCCAAATCTTGACATGTTCACCCTTTCTCACCCTCCATTTCACTCCTGCTTTTACTAAGCTACCTGCCTCACAAATACTCTTCCAGATGAAAGAGGATAAGTGACCCTTCTTAGCACTAAGAATGTCTCCATTTTTGAAATATTTCTCCCTCAACACCCTAAAAACCAGGCTATTAGGGTTAGTGAGAAGTCTCCAAAACTGTTTTGCAAGCAAAGCAATTGTAAAGTTCCCCATATCTCTAAAATCCATCCCCCCCATTTGCTTTGATGCCCAGTGGAACTCCACTTCTTCCAATATACTCTACTGTTGTTGTCTAAATATCCCCACCGATGCCCCGCCATTAACTTAGAAAATTTATTACACAATCTAGGAGGAAGCTTGAAAACAAACATTGCATATATTGGGATTGCCTGTATAACTGATTTAATAAGTGTTTCCTTCCTAGCCTGATTTGAAAAAAAAAATATGATTCCATCCTTTTATCCTCCTTTTTAATCTGTCTTTAAGGCTCTTAAAAGCTTTGCATTTTTCCCTACCCACCATCGATGGAAATCTTAGATATTTTTTAGCATTTCCACTCTCCCTAGCCCCCACCTCCCTTATGTTACACACCAAATAAAGAACATAGTGAATGGATAAAAATGGTGATCGAATCACACATATATTGATGGGATATGGCTCTCTTTGAGGGGAGCTCCTCCAATTTGCCAAGCTGCAACAATCACAAAGTTCTGGATGATTCTCTCCCATGCACTAATACTGAGATTTACCCCTGCGTGACAGACTTAAGAATTATTTAAAATGACCACACTCCTACTCTCTGTTGGTCACAAACCATTACTAACAAGTAAGACTAATTAAAAGGGCCCATGGCTAGTTTTACAATAATGTAACTAAAAGAAAGCATCATAACTGGGCCTTAGCCCTTACAATAAGAATTAAGACCCCATGGACAGTCCACGATCTCAGCCCACAAATGCAGAACACAATGCTTCAACAAGACATCTCGAACTCTTTACCCTTTTATACTTTTATTCTTCTTCCCTAGCTTCCAACTCTCCACTTTAGCTTGTCAAGCAGTCTTGGTACTGAAAATTCATGGTGCGAGTGCGAAAATTCCACACTATGGATTCTAATTCTTGTAGGCATTCAACTCCGAGCACAATGTCACACCCTGCCAACACCAACAAATACATGTCCACCATGAATTTCACCTCTTAAATAACCAATGGCATTGCTTGAATTCGACCTTGTCTTTGAACTTGAGCCCCATTAGCCACGTGTACTTTGACTTTGTTATCTGTTAAAACATTGAGGGATATGACAGATAAAAGGGAGGGGTTTAAGAAATTATGGGTGCTACTCAAGACAATGAGGATGGTAACAGGGCGATTGCCAATTTTGCCCACAATTATCATAGTTTTGGGGTTTAGAGGCCCTACAATAGTGTGTAAGGTAATTTCTGGAAGGCTACTAGAGATAGGCAGGGTGATGGAAATTAGCTGGTTCTCGAGTTGCTCAGAATCAATGCCACTGGAGTCCCTAACTTCCTCAATTTCTTCAATCAAAAAAAGCTTAGGGTTAGCACATTTTAGACCTAGAGCCCACTTAGCATCATAAGAAAAACATTGGCCCTTAGCTCTCTGAAGCTTCATGTCTTCCCTACTAACTTTCTGAACTGGAACTAAAGCTGTTTGTGGTGGTGGTGAGTTTTTTTTCTGTGAAATAAAAGGGGCTGGGTAGCTTGAGGTAAGCTGGTTCTTGGTGGTGGGAGGGTGTCAAGGAAGGAGATGGTCTGTATGGAGGTTTCTTTGGTAATGCCAGTTTTTCCTCTTGGATTTTGGCTAGGTCATAGGCTGAGGTGAAATTAATAGGGTCAAACATCTTAACAGTCAACTTTATATTGTCCTTAAGGCCACTGATATAGTAACTTAGGTTGTTGGCATTTGATAACCCCTTCAATCTATTAGCCAACAATTCAGATTCTGGTGTATAATCTTATACGTTGTCTTGTTGTTTTAATTTTGCTAATTAACCCATACGATCATCATAACAATTAGGGCCAAATCTAAATTTAAGTGCCTTTACAAAGGCATCCCAATCAGGAAACCCACCAGAGTCTTCTAACTCTTGAAACCACACCAAGGCTCTACATTCCATATGTAAAGATGCTAGACATAGTTTATGTTGAGGAAGAGTATTATGATGGTCAAAGAAGTAGTTTACCTTATAAAGCCAACTGTGAGGATTTTCCCCATGGAAAACAAGGAACTCTAGTCGAATAGGCTTGATCTGGACATCAGAATTATCTTGATTCGATGGAGGTTGATTGAGTTCGTGTGTGTTGGTATTATGCAGATTATTGGTGCGTGAATTTGATACTGCTTCTGACACAGTTATGCTAACCTTGTGTAGGTTTGCTGCCATAGACTCCATTTTGGCCGAGAACTGGACCATCATTGATTCCATCTGGCATCGCATAACTAGTATCTCCATGCAGACGGTGCTGAACTAAGAGTTAGTATTCTAGGTGATGATATTTAGACCTTCTTGAAGGTCTTTGAAACGGGTTTTCTGAACCATGAAAACAGGGTAGAAAAAGGCTCTGGATGCCAATTGTCACACACCAAATCAAGAACACAGTAAATGAATAAAAATGGTAATCGAATCACAAATATATTGATGTGATATGGCTTTCTTCGAGGGAAGCTCCTCCAATTTGCCAGGCAACAACAATCACAAAGTTCTAGATGATCCTCTCCCATGCACTAAAACTGGGATATTCTCCTACATAAAAAATTTAAGAATTATTTAAAATGACCACACTTCTACTCTCTGTTGGTCACAGACCACTACTAACAAACAAGACTAATTAAAAGGGCCCATGGCCAGTTCAACAATAACATAACTAACAAAAAGTATCATAATTGGGCCTTAGTCCTTACAGCAAGAATTAAGACCCTATAGACAGTCCACGATCTCAGCTCACAAATGCAGCCCACAATGCTTCAACAAAGCATCTCGAACTCTCTACTCTGTTACACCTTTATTCTTCTCGGCACACAGCGAAATCGAACCCTAGCTTCCAACTCTCCACTTTGGCGTGTAACACCTTAACAACTCATTCTTAGTTTGAGGGCATGCATTATTGCTAAAAACAATGAGGTTTTCTTCATATTAAGTTGTTGGCCAAAAGCTAACTCATAATCATTAAGAATGCCTTGCAAATTTTTCCATTGTCACATTTCAACTCTACAAAAATCAAGCAATCATCTGCAAACATAAAATGGCTAATACAGGTTCTCCTTTTACTCATCTCCCCAACTCTCAACTTCCCATCATTTTCAGCAACATGTAATAAAGAGGAGAGACCTTCAGCACATAACAAAAATAAATAAGGGGATAAAAGGTCTCCATGTCTCAAACCACGTGACAGAATAAAAGTCACATTATTCTTCCCATTTACTAAGATTGAGTATCGGATTGACTGCACACATGACATTACAAGTTAAATTCAGTTTCCACTAAATCTCATTCTTTCCATCACTTGCCTCAAATACGGCCATTCAACTCGATCATAGGCTTTAAACATATTGGGTTTCATGGCTATACAACCCTTCTTACTCTTCATTTTGAATCTCATAGAGTGTAAAGCTTCATAGGCTGCAAAAGAGTGGTAGCATGCAAACAAACATTGTCCTATGGCACAAACACACAGCCACCTTTTATTGCTTTATGATTGTTTATACATTTTGTCTTAATAGCAGATGTATATACCTTTTATTATTTTGTCTTTAGCTAAGTTCATTTTATATGTGAATACTTATAAAGCAGAGTGGTCTGTAAATGTAATGTTGTAAGACAGAATCATTTTTGAATGTTACATCTACAAGAGCTAAACAGTTCCTTCAACTCTCTTTTCTTACATGGTATCAAGAGTGTAGGTCAAGATTTATTTATTTCCCTTTTCCTCCTTTCAATACCTTCATTCTCTGTTCATCATGGTAGAGCAATTAATCGACCCATTTCTTAATTTTTCATACCCAAACAACCCCTATCGTGTTGACCATGGGGATAACACCACCATTACCCTTGTCACTGACCTCCTTACCATTGATAATTATGCAACGTGGTCATGAGCCATGTGCCATGTGCCAAGCCCTTAGAGAAAGGAACAAACTTAGTTTCATCGATGAGAGTATTACTAGAATGATAGGCGAAATATTTTACTATTAAAAGTTTTTTGTTATAGGAAACTATTAAAATTTTTATTATATGAAAAATTAGAATCTCCTCAACAATTAAATTCTCCATACTTCTTACCCTATATGTTTACTTAGCTAGGTTGAATGCATACAACTGGAATGTATTTATCCTTAAAGATCCTAGTATTGGTTATGTTCTTTTCCTGCATGCTTTCCTCTAAGCAAAGCAAAAGAAAATCTGGGAAATCAATGGATGAAATAAAGTGAGAAGTTAGGGTCTGGTTTGTTTTCAAAGATGAGATGATAAAAAAGTTAAAAAGAATAAAATATTATTGTAATATTTTTTTTTTAATATTAGTTTTGTTTTGGGATTTAAATAATGTGTTTTGGAATTTGAAAAAGTTAAATTTTTTTATTGAATTTTGTATGGGGATTTGAAAAAGTGTAATAATGAGTTTGAGATGTGTTTTGAATTTTTAATTTCATCTCAATAAATAAACCAGGCCCGATCTTTTAATTTACATTATATGGTCACAATTACATTATACATACACAAGCACATGCAATGCATAGGCAATTTATTAAAAAAAATTGAAAGAGAAAACCACCCTTGCATACCCATGAGTCACTTCATTTCTGATTCTACGACAATATCAATCATCACTTGCTATGACGGGTGAATTTACTAATTTCTACTTGATCTAAACAGCTTTAATAAGAAGAAAAAAAACAAAACAACGTACCATTGCTAATCGGCGACAACCAATTGTAGAAGAGGATAGGGAGGATGCAAGTTGGAAAACCCTAAAATGGGTGAGGGAGGGGCTATTTCGGGATGGAGGGAGGAAGGCCGGTGATGTGGGGGCTGGGGAAGCTTGGCGCCAGCAATAGGAGGTTAATGCCGATGATTGCATGGTTGCACTACGGTGGTACTGCTATGGTCGAATGAGAATAGAGGGGAGGGGGCCATAGGCTTTGAGAGAGAGAGAGAGAGAGTAGAAATGAGGGGAAAAAGAAAATAAGTGGTTTATATATTTTAAATTTTTTGTCATCAATTATTTTTGTGGGAAATAATAAAACATATAATGTATAAATTTTTTCTAATGATCTTAATTGGTGGAAAAAAGTCTTTAATTTTCATGAATTCTAATTTGTGACAAAAAAAAAAATTGTCCAATATAGTTATTTGGGATAATAAGTTTTATGATGATGTGAATTTGGTAGGGAAAAATAAAAGAATATGGTTTATATATTTTAAAGTTTTTGTCATCAATTAATTTTGTAGGAAAAAAATAAAATATATAATGTATAACTTTTTTCTAATGATCTTAGTTGGTAAAAAAGCCTTTAATTCCTATGTATTTTAATTCGTGACAAATAAATTTGTACAATATAAATAGTTGGGACAATAAATTTTGTGATGATATAAATTTGGTAGGAAAAGATAATTATTTGTTACCAAAATTATAATTAAAATTTTTTTTTGTGATTCACTAGTGTCGTTATTAATAATTCTATAGCTCGTAGGAAAAAAGTATTATCTATCAAGTTTTTCTTATGATTTTATACCTGTTAGAAAAAAGTGATTAATATTCACAATTTTTAAATCGTTGAAAATAAAACGGTCCATTATAATTATTTTTGACAGGATATTTCTGATAAGTAATTTTTTGTAACAAAATATCATTATTTACTAGCAATTTGTATTTGCAAAAAAAAAAAAAAAAACTGTTCCAAAAGCCTTTTTTTTTTTTTAGTGTGCCACACTTATAGGCCCTGCCACATTTGTAAACATTAAGTTATAAATGATATAGGCACTTGTAATGACTAGAGCTGGTTTACTCATATCCACATTTATAAGCACTACGTTATATCTGTTATAGGCACAAGTGTAACTTCAAAGACATGATAACTAAAAGTTTGATAATGCACATTACAAATTTAGAGTTATCAAGAACTCCACATTCACTTGATGGCACCATCTAATAGTTGCATTATAATGTGGACATTGAGTTCTAGATTTTCCTTTATAAGATGTAATGAGATTTCCTATTGTGCATTATTCTAAATTCTCACATTATAAAGGCCTATTGTGTGTTATTTTGAAATATCCTACTAAAGTGCTCTCTACCTCCCATAAATTTCAATGGTTCTTTTGTTGTCCATGTGGAGTGATAGTGCATATTATAGTACCAGCTCTCAATCATATAAAAATGATAAGAATAAGACACTCAGGGGCGGAACCAGGATTTGGTCTTTGGGGGGGCGATCAACTATAAATTTTCTTTTCAAATTAAATTCAACGACGATCTTTCATTTAATAAAATTCTTCCATTATCATCTCTAAAGTGAAACTTTTGGCAATTTCTTTTTAATATAAACTAGCAAATGATCTGCAAGAAACTCATCTTCTATTCGAGTTCTCAATCTAATTTTTACAAATTTCATTATAGAAAATGCCCGTTCAATAGTAGCAGTAGAAACTGGAAGAGTTAAGACTAGACGATTTAACCTATCAAGCAAATAATAAATTTTTGACTTTTCTGAAATTGCTAATCATCTACATAACTCAGATAATGTAGACATATCTTGAAAATCTGGATGCGTCAAGACATCAAACTCATAGTGCTGCAATTGAATTCTCAAAATAAATTTTTCTTACTCAGTAAACTCCTGTGGGTAAAACTTCTCAGTCAATTTGCATATGTCATCAATATTATATGATTTGTATGTACCTTTGGGTTTAAAGCATCACTACGAATAAGAAGTTTTATTACTTGGTCATTAAATCTATTGTTCAATTCTTGCAACTAGAAGTCTATTGTAGCAGTAAATATATCAATCCCAAAATGATGCTCCATTGTTGTCTTTTCAACTTGACGAAGAAATTTTCCTCGAGTATATTGGTCATTCATATTAGGAATACTAATTTGATATTTTTCACAAAATGATCTAACATCAATAAGCAAATACTCTAATCTATTATCTCTTAACTTTTGAATGAGTACTTTTGTGGTTGAAATTAGGCTCATGGCATTTATAATATCTTGAAAATTTTGTTGACAAGATTGGCAAAGTGCATTAGTGATTTCCATTATTTTTTTCATCATATGTAATATTAAAATAAATTTAAAAGATGTCAATATCACGTAAACCGCTTCAGTATCACTACATTGAGAATAATTTGATCCCTCATTTGAGATAGTATTTATAACTGTGCAAGTATCATCAAACATCCTTATCAAGCAACATATAGATTGAAAATGAGATCTCCATCTAGTATCTCCAGTCCTTTGTAGTGAACCAATTTGTTTAACCCCTTTTCTAGTCTCAATCTCATTGGAAGTAATCAAACTTTCAATTATAGCAGTTTGAGCAGCTTGTAATTCATCATTACGTTTGGAAGAACCAACAACAACATTAATGATAGATGTCAAATTGACAAAAAATTGATGAACATGTTTGACTTTTATAGAGGCTGCAACCAAGGATAATTGTAGTTTATGAGTCCAACAAGGTATATAATATGCATAGGGACAATCTTTGAGAAATAAAACTTGTAGTCCATTCCATTCACTACGCATATTACTTCCTCCATCATATCCCTGATTTCGAATATTCTCAACTTAAATGTTATAATGAGAAAGAAGAGCACATATCTCATTTTTTAGAGTTGGTGTCATAGTATCCTTGACATATACAATATTAAAAAATCGTTCTCTAAGAAAATTATCTCTATCAACAAATCTCAAAATGATAGCCATTTGTTCTCTTTTAAACTCATCCCGAGCTTCGTCAATAAGAATACAAAATTTGGCATCCTTAATTTCTTCGCGAATCACATTTCACACTTTATTTGCAAATATATGCAAAATTTCCTTCTAAATTTTGGGTGATGTATATTTGGCATTCTGTGAAGTATTTTCTAAGATAACTCATTTAATTTGATCATTATAATTTGCCAGAAACCTTATCAATTAAATAAAGTTATCTTGATTTTTTGATTCAGGGCTTTCATCATGACCTCTAAATGCATTTGTTTGGAATGTCAACCATTGAATACTATCTATCAAAGTTTTGAGTTGCAATCAATTATTCTCCATCTTTTATGATACTTGTTTTTCAATGAGTTTATTAATATGTCTTGAATGATTCATTAGATCCTCACAACATTTCAAGGCATTTTTAAGTAGTGAATTTGGATTTTTCCCCGCATATCGTATTAAAGTACAATTCATTCAATCATTCACGTTTTTCCAATTGTCAAAACCTTTATTGGTAAATGCATCTGATCCTGGACGGCCTGTTGATTTTTTAGCAAAAACGTAGCATGGAAAACAAAATACAGCATTTTCGAATGTGGGTATTCCAACCAGTTTGAGTATCTTTGAAACCAAAAAATTGGAATCGACGACGTTGCTTGCCTATTCCTGAAAATGGATATTCTGAAAGTTTAGATTGATATGGACCAACTTTAAGATAGGCATGTTGTATCTCATCTTGTTTGTTAGTAGGAAATTTCCTTATTTGTGGACGTAATCTTGGATAACGTTCTAAACAAGTATCATCCATCTCTTCAAGTTGTATTCTTGAAGTTTTAGAGGGACGTTTATCAATAATAGAAGTGTCACATTCCAAACAGGTATCATCCATCTCTTTAGATTGCATTCTTGAAGTGGGGACCGGGATGCTCACCATTTCTAGAAGCATCATGTTCCTTCTTTACGGAGTTCTCTAAATGTATATCTATATTACTCTCTAACTTGTTCACGTCTTTCTATTTAAAAAAAGAATAAATTGTTTTTAATTTGTTCATATTTTTTAAATTCTAAGAAAAATTTCTAAATCAATAATAAATTTGAGAAGTGCCTAATAATATACGCAAATCTACAATATCAAATCCAACGTCCAAGACATACAAATTTTAATTTTTTTCAAGCTATGGCTATACATATATACATTATATAATATATATAATATATGTTGTATGCACAAATATTAAAATTTGAACAAAACGATTTATAATATATTAATATATGCAATAATGCACGAATTAATTCAGTATGACACTATATATTAAGTGAAATCTATATACACCTATTACCTATATATATATGTATATATTATAATTTATAATATATGCACAAGCACAACACGAGCAGCAGAAATCAACTTAAATAATAACACAAGTCAGTCTCACAAAATCGAGAAATGAGAACGGTAGAACGGTAGAACCTGGGTCCTAGAAGTCAGAAAATTAAAGTTGCAGATGCCTCTACAGACTGTGGATCTGCCGACTCTGCCTAGAACTTCCGGCGCCAGTAATAGGACCTAGGGCCAGGTCCAACACGGGCCACAGCAACACCAACACATAACTCACCAGGGGTGGAAGTATTAGTTATGCCCAAAGAATAACGCAGTCGTTTGTAATATAGGTTTGGGGTGTCAATTCCATAAGGAGATGGATTGAGAAATAAAAGATAGTGACGAAACTAAGAAAAAGGTGTAAACGAGTGCGAAAAGTAATTTTTAGAGTGTAACGTAAATCAAAACTAAATGAATAATTTGAAAAGTATAAAAATGAGACGAAAAGTAGAGCATTGTGAATCATTTGTATATAATCGGTATTTTAATTATTTTCAATTCATTAATAATTCAATTGAAAATTCTATACCCAAATTTTCAATCGGAATATAAAACATTAATAACCAGATTTAAATCAAATGTAATTTTTCGAAAAATCATTCATCGCAATATAAGAACGGGAATTGTTATCGATATTACGGAAATTCAATATCGACAATATACTTGTAAAGTAATATTGCAGCAGAGAATTAAATTAATATAAATAACCAATTGAACCAAACATAATCAAAGGATTATTTCATTCAATAGAAAAAGCATGACTGAATCTATAAATGAAATAAATTCTAAAATTATTTGGTAATGAAAATATTTATAATAAATTTCGAATGACTAAATAAAAAAGTGTAATATTTGAAGCTCACATGTATGAATAAAAAAAAATTATAAATACCATCATATATATAAATTCATCCATTCTTCTTTCTCCACTATGTCATGTGTAATCTTGTAAACAAGTCAAATAGAGTGGCTTGTTTAATTGATTAAATCTCCTCTACTTGCCTTACTTGATTTGACGTCTATCACATATAAAAATAAAATAAAATAAAATAATTTAAAGAAGATAGGATTGGAAGCAATTTTTTTTTTACTCTTTAAAATGAAACTAGGAATTGTATGGAAATTCAAGTGGTCTAATTGTAAGGTGGAAATTCATGGGACCTATTTAATGAACTAAACTCATATGTTTCTTTTTGTATTTATTTGAGACTTAAATATATTAAATCATGCTCATATCCATCTCAAGATAAATAACTATTAAATTAAATTAAATAAATTATATCATTATTTTCTCTTTTATTTTAGCATTTAAATAGAGTATTTAGAGTGCATTTTTGTGCACTCATCACACCTCCAACTTACTCATTACTAGTCCCTAACAATTTTCACGCAAAAATAATTTAAGAGACCAAAGAAAATCATACATAGGGGTCATCTAAATACATTTTCCAAATTTACATATCAAAATAATTTTGGAATTCAATAACCCTTTCACAAATAATTCATATAGCAATCCACAGAGTGTATGTGTTCCAAACTATTTTTATTAAATCAGAGGTTCTGACACATGCAACATCAAAAATATCTTTAAACAAAAGGTTCGACTTCATAACTCACGTGTATATAAGTGTTTTTGTGCAAGAATTCTCTCTATGAAGTTGACAAAGGTGTACACCTACTCTCATGAAAATTCAGGCAATTATATATAAACAACAAGTAAACATGATCTTATGATAGGAATACTAACAAATGAGATTTCCACCATTCTTTCCACAAGCATACTTAGGATCAGAATAATCAACACAAAAGGTTGTAACATAGTTTAGGTTTGGGGTTATAAGAAGAAAAGGGTGAAGGAGATTTAAAAACTTCCAAATATATACAAAATGAAATCTATTAAATATCTCAGTAGACCATACCTTTCTTTTGATGTACTTTTCAATTTTTCAGATGTTTGACTAAGAATGCTTTTCTTTCTTCTTTTCATATGTTTGACTCTTCTTCTTCTTCTTCTTCTTTTCAATAGAAATTCCACATATAGTACACACTTGGAAATAACGGGTTAGGAAAAATTAGTATATAAGCTATATTCCAATATGGAGAGATATGGATAATATAAGTACGAAAAGAAAAGGCTATATATATTTATTGGCTCAAAATTGGCTACTAGGATTCTATGATGAAAATAGTCAACTTGAAATGCTCAAAAGTTAATTTTAAGTTGACTTTCGTCATATCTCAAGTATATCCACCATTCTTACCATAAATCATGTAATAATATTCTTAAAAGAGTGTCCAATTCAACAGATCAATAAACACTTATCACAATTTCTGTATTTGTAAGCTCTCAATTCTCACTAAAATTTACATGAATACTTAAGTAAAAGAATTCTTTAGCTACATGTGTCAAATCACCATATTACCACAAATTTTGGATAAGTGCATAAAAAATTCTGTGGATGCCTTAGCAAAATGATTTAAGATGGTTTTGTTGAATTCACCAAGATGGTTATGAGTAACATGTGTGAAAAGATGTTTGTGTGATGTAATTTAAAAATTTGACAAATGTTTTTATATTTTGATTGAAATATGTCACAGAGTTTAAATAACAGATTTGCATTCCCACCCCCCAACTTAAATGAAACATTATTCTCAATGTTTAAAAATTAGAATTGAATAACTAAACATGGTAGAATACACCTGATGTGGGATGTGGGTGACTCGCTTGGCATTAAAGATGGTATTTGTCAAAATAAAATTAACCTATAACAAAATAAAGTAAATAATAAACAAAATGAAAATGAAAGAAAAACATACCTGGAGATGATCAAGATTGATATACTGGGTCCATAAGTGGAATGTCTTCCACTTCTAGAATTTGTCTATCAATTAAGATTTTGAGGCGCTGACCATTTATTTTGAAGATACATCCATCTTTTAGATTTTATATTTCTACCGCTTCATTTGTGAAAACTTTTTTTACTATAAAAGGGCCAATCCATCTAGATCTAAATTTTCCTGAATGCTTATGAAGTCTTTAATCATATAAAAATATTCGATCGTTAGGCTTAAATGTTTTTCTCAAAATATTTTTATCATAAAATGCTTTCATTTTAGCCTTATAAATCTTGGAGTTTGCATAAGCATCATTTCTCAATTCTTCTAATTCCGTCAATTAGAATTTTCTAAGTTTTCCTGATTTTTCTAAGTCAAAATTAAAATGTTTAATGGCCCAATATACTTGATGCTCGAGCTCCGCAGGCAAGTGACAAGGTTTTCCAAAAACAAGTCTATAAGATGATATGCCTAAGGGAGTTTTGAAAGCTATACGGCAAGCCCAAAGCGAATTAGTCAGTCTTAAAGACCAATCTTTGCGATCTGAATTGACTGTTTTTTCTAAAATTTGTTAAATTTCCCTATTTGCAAGTTCAACCTATCCACTTGTCTGAGGGTGATATGCAGTAGAAAGCTTATGTATCACCCCATATCTTTTCATTAAAACTTCAAAAGAACGGTTGTAAAAATGCGTACCTCGGTCACTAATGATAGCACGTGGGGTACCAAATCGAGATAATACATTTTCTTTGAGAAACTTAATTACCGTCCTGTTATCATTGGTCTTGCAAGGTGCTGCCTCTACCCATTTTGATACATAATCTACTGCTACAATAATATATAAATATCCAAAAGAAGGTGGAAATAGTCTCATAAAATTAATGGACATCCGCCAACCAGTTACTAGTTTTGTAGAGACTAACTCTCCAATGTTATTTTTTATCACAGTTACACCTGACTTTTTAGAAACAACCTGCGTAGGACTTACCCATTTACTATCAGTAATAGAATATATCATTTCTGCATCTAATTATTTCAATACTTCATTTTTCACAACTTCTTTCATTGTGGGATTAAGTCTACGCTGGGGGTCTTTTCGAAGGTCAGTTCCTTCCTCTAAATTAATTTTATGAGCACAGACCAGGAGACTAATGCCTTTTATATCAGCAATGCTCCATCCTAAGGTTGATTTATACTTGCATAAAATCTGAATTAATTTCTCACATTGGGACTAAGATAATTCAAATGAAATAATAATAGGAAAAGTATCACATGGACCAAGGAAAACATGCTTTAAACCCTTAGGTAGGGATTTTAATTCAACTTGAGGGGCTTCCCCTCCTTGAAGGAATATGTCTTTCTCTTTTTTCAGGCAACTTCTCAAATTTTGGTTGTCATGCTTGTGTGTTATAATCATAAGTTCTGTCAAAAATAGCACAAATGTCAACTACATAAAATGAATCACTTATAGGATTAAATTTAGAATTAACAATAAAGTATTTAAGGAGATATGAATCATGAGTTGTAAAAAATTCCCTTTCTATGAGTGAGTCAATCATGTATGTCTGATGACACTCGATATCCCCTTATGGCTGTTTTGCAATATAAAAAAAAAAAAAAAATCTCAAGAGTCATATTGTCAAAAAAGAGTTTCATCAATTCATTTCTGCAATTGATAAGCGCATTAGAAGTAGCAAGAAAATGTCTACCTAAAATTAATGGAATTTTAGATGTAGTTTCTACAGCAGAACTAGTGTCTAGAATTAAGAAATCAACAGGATGATAAAATTTGTCAACTTGAATTAAAACATCCTCTACCATACCCCGTGGTACTCTGACTGAACGATCAGCCAATTACAATATCACAGAAGTTGGTTTGATTTCTCCCAATCCCAATTGCAAATAAATAGAATATGGTATCAAATTTACACTAGCTCCTAAATCTAATAAGGTCTATCCAAGCTCATGATTGCCAATGTTGCATGTGATAGTTGGACATCCAGGATCCTTGTACTTATGGGGAATCCACTGTTCAATTAGAGCACTAACTTGCTCTGTCAAGAACGCTGTCTTCTTCACATGATGCTTCCTCTTAACTGTACACAAATTTTTGAGAATTTTTGCGTAAGTAGGAACTTGTTTAATTACATACAAAAGAGGAAGATTAACTTTTACCTGTCTAAGATTTTCCAAAATATCATTGTTATGATCTAAAATTTGTTTGCTTGACTTTAATGCTTGAGGAAAATGTACTTTAACAGGATTTTTTGTTACCTCAGGTTCCTCAGGTTTTGTCACCTTAAGTTCTTTGGGTAACTCAGGACTGCTGCTATCTTGATCTTTCTCTTCATCCTTTGATTTGTCTATTCTTGGATCACGTAGAGACTTACCACTTCGTGTCACAATGGCATCTACATCCTTCAGATTTTCTTGTGCCATATGTTGACCATGAGGTGCAGACTGAGTTTGAGAATAAAACTTACATTTCTCATTCACAGTCAAAGAACTCATTATCTTAGACACCTGGCTCTTTATTTCCTTATTTTCTTCAACAACCTGCGTAATCAAATATTCAAATTTCTGATTAGTCTTATCCTGTATTTCAATAAAAGTATGCAAAGTATCTTCTTAAAAATTTCTAGAAGATTGAGGTGCATGGTATGGTACAGTATATGATCTAGAAGGTTGTGCAGACTGCTGGTTTTCAGACTTTCAACTGAAGTTGGGATGATTACACCATCCTAGGTTGTAGGTTTTAGAGTAAGGTGTGAAGGGCTTTTTGTACATACACAGAGCATTACTTCGTTCCTCATACATACCATTCATGTTAGTATGTATAGGACACTTTTGGGTATGATGATCTATCCCACCACAAACAATACATGGTCCAAAAGATTCTGCATGATTAACCATGTGTGTTAGTTTTGAGTTTTTTATTTTCAATAACTCTAATTCTTTGGTGAGCATTTCAACCTTAGCCTTAAGTTTATCCTCTTCCCTTAGATAGTAAATACCACCACTCGAGTTTCCTGTAGGTCGTGACCTATTTGTGCTATTAGTAGCACTAGGTCCAATCCAAGTATGAGCTTTTTCAGCAAGCTCATTGAGGTACTCTATGACCTCATCAGGATTTTTCTGTAAGAATTCTCTATTGTACATCATTTCCACAAATTGACGTTCCCTAGACGTAAACCCTTCATAGAAATAACTCATTAAGCGCCAATTTTCATATCTATAGTGAGGACACATACTCAACAATTCTTTAAATTTTTCCCAAGACTGATATAAAGTCTCACTATCCTTTTATGCAAAAGTGGAGATTTGTCTTTTTAAAGTATTGGTCTTATGTTGGGAAAAGTATTTATTGAAAACACTTGAGTCATCTCACTTCATGTTCCACTAAACCGCAGTCTTAGTGAGTATAGCCAACTCTTAGCTTTGTCTTTCAAAGAAAAAAGAAAGAATTTTAACCTTACCGTGTCGTCAGTGGTATTTTGACTGTGGAATGTTGCAACTACTTCCTCAAATTCCCTAATATGAACATAGGGGTTTTCATTTTCTAAATCATGGAAAGTCGAAAGTAATTGTATCATTCCTGTTTTGAAATCTACATCACGAGCGTTAGGTGAGAACATAATACAGGATGGTGTGGCTGTTTGTGCGGGATGAAGATAATCTTGGAGGGTTCTAATAGGTTGGTCCACGTGTTTACTCATCATGTCAAAATTGAAAGAATTATCAAACAAGTGATTAGACTGATTAGATTCTAAGTCTGATTCTAGCACGGGTCTACTAGCAAACCGTCCAAAAGCGTCTCTATACTTGCGCATGCAAAGTAAAGAAAAGTGCAATATTGAAAAAAAAAAAATATTACGAAAAGAAAAGTAAAATAAAATAAAGATGCAGAAAGCTGAAAAATAAATGAACGAAGTTACCACTTTTTTTTTTACAAACAGAAAAGAGAAATTATCTACAATTATTCTAATGTCTCCCTGGCAACGGCGCCAAAATTTAGTTACGCCCAAAGAATAACGCGGTCATTTGTAATATAGTTTTGGGGTGTCGATTCCATAGGGAGATGGATTGATAAATAAAAGATAGTGACGAAACTAAGAAAAATGTGTAAACAAGTGCAAAAATTAATTTTTAGAGTGTGACAAAAATTAAAACTAAATGAGTAATTTGAAAAGTATAAAAATGAGACGAAAAGTTAGAGCATTGAGAATCCTTTATATATAATCGGTATTTTAATTATTTTTGATTTATTAATAACTCAACTGAAAATTCTATGCCCAAAATTTCAATCGGAAGATAAAACATTAATAACCAGATTTAAATCAAATGTAATATTTCGAAAAATCATTCGTCGCAATATAAAAACGGGAATTGTTATCGATATTATGGAAATTCAACGTTGACAATATACTTGTAGAGTAATATTGCGACAGAGAATTAAATTAATATAGATAACCAATTGAACCAAATATAATCAATGGATTATTTCATTCAATAGAAAAAATATGACTAAATCTATAAATAAATAAATTCTAAAATTATTTAATGACGAAAATATTTATAATAAATTTTGAATGACTAAACAAAAGAGTTCAATATTTGAAACTGACATATATGAATAAAAAACAATTACAAATACCATCATATATATAAATTTATCCCTAACTCTATTAGAAAATTTAGTTACAAATATTGAAAATATGCAACGAAAATTCTCTAAGGAAAAATATGGAAGAGTCGGCCATTATTTTCTCTCTTCTTTGATTTTTCTTTTCTTTTCTCAAGTTCTCAAAATAGCTCTTCCAAAGCATCTCCGCACACTTTCATTCAAGCCTCCAAGTGTTTATTTATAGATGTTGCCGTGTGAGTGATTTAAAGCCAAGAGGTGTCGTGTAAGTGATTTAAGTTCCAGCTATACATGCATTTGGTCACTTTAATTGTCTTGTATGGGGTGGCATTAAATCAAATGAGTTGGCATGCAAGTGGCATCAATTGGCTTGAGGTAATTTGAGAGCACCGCATGGAGTATTGCATGTGAAACAATTTCAACTTTGAAGAGGTGGAGTGTCGTATATGAGTTTGTTTCCTCCCATTTGTTTCGGTGTGTTGCCATGTATTACTTCAAGTGATTGCAATTGAAGTCCAAGTGTTGAAATCTCCATGTATTGTCGTGTATCTTTTTTCTTCTTATTTCAACTTGTGGTTTGAAATCATCCATGCATGGATTGTCTTGGTCGGTTGAGATAAAACTGAAAATTATTATGATGACTTAATGCAATTGGATGGAAGTGAATTGAAATGTGTTGCCCAAATGACTAACACAAGAGGGGGGTGAATTGGGTTATATTAAAAAATTAATACTTATAAACCAAATATACAATATAAAATATAAGCAGAATATAAAACAGCAGGAAATATAAAGAGTAAGGATAAGAAGAAACAAACTCAGTATTTTAACGAGGTTCAGTCCTACTGCCTACGTCCTCGCCTCAAGCTACCCCTTGAAGATCTCAAATTTACTATTCATTCTCCTTCAGGTGAAGATATAAACCTATTACACTTTTGAGCAACACTGCTACAAAGAATTCATGTAGAACACCCTCTACACTTGTAATCACCTCACATTTGGTAATTCAACTATTCCCTATATAGAACACCTTCTACACACACAAAGGTTATACGCACACTCTTATAAATACAAGAGCTGATAGTGGATAGATTATTAGAGTACACTCCTCAATGAGTGAAATAAGAATAATACAGCATAACCTATATCTCTCTCAAAATGAATAAGGATTAAGGTACAAAACTTATAGAAGAGAAAATAAGGATTAATTGATGTGTAAGCTCTTATTGTGATTTTTGTAAAATTCAAGTGGACTATTTATAGGCAAATAAGTCTTCATATTCAAATTTGAAAAAGTTCACATGTCAAATAAGAGCACTATTCACTTTTTAAAAAATTCAAATAAAAACATCTTCTTTTTATATTTGTCAAAGATAACTCTATTCATTTTTAAAAAAAATCAAACCTAATTTTTTACTTTTCATACATGACAAAATGAGCATGATTTATTTTTCAAAAAAATCTTCTTCTTTTTGTATATGTCAAAAAAATACGTAACCTCCTTTCAAAATTTTCAAACAAATTATCTATTTTTTACATTTGTCAAAAAAAAAAACAATCACCCTTCAAGATTTTCAAACAAAATCATCTATCTTTTGTATTTGTCAAAAAAAAAATACAACAACTCTTCAAGATTTTCAAACAACACTTGCATATGTTAAAAATGACAATCAATCATCTTACAAATTCAAATCTTTATGCATATGTGGAAAAATAATAATAATTTTCAAAATTAAATATTTTAATAAAGTTATGCAAATGTAAAAAATACAATTTGATGCTTTATGAGAAAATATTAATTTTGAGATTTAATCCAATTTCAAAATTTAAAAATGTACAAAATTATTTTTTGAGCTTCATTTGTATATTTGTTCTTCTTTTTGCTTATGTTTGATTTCTTGATGTGCTTAACTCTCTTCATACGTAGACAACTTAAGTTTGAGTCTTGAATTTATTTGTTATCATCAAAATCTATACGTAGATACGAGATTTAAAAACTTAGGTTTTACAAAATGGAAGTAGGCAGCAGTTTCTTTTGTGAAGATGATCTTTGTGTCGGTTTCCTCATGAATTCCTTTTGTTTTTTATCAATTTCTCGAGGTACCGTGTATGCTTTTGTAACAAATGTGGTGGCTGCTTTATCAACTTGTTTATCAATTTAGAAATGGTCAATAATTTCGGCTTGTCTTGTAAGATCTCTAAGCTTTTTTTGTTTTTGAATTAATTAGGCATGTGAGTGGTACAAGTGGCGCCGGTTTCTTCTCATGTAGATGTGTCTAGCTTTTCATTTGATTTATTTTGAGTTGTCGGTTTCTTCATTAAGTTTTATGATGTCCGAAACTTGCATGCAACTTCTTCCAATATTTGTGGCTGAAATGAGGCTATGTGAAGCTAGTTCCTTTATTGCCGTGTATCACTTCTTTCTCTACCATGTCATGTGTAATCTTATAAACAAGTCAAATAGAGTGGCTTGTTTAATTGATTAATCTCCTCCACTTGCCTTGCTTGATTTGCCGCCTATCACATGTAAAAAGAAAAGAAAATTAAATAATTTAAAGAAGATAGGATTAGAAGCAATTTTTTTTTTTTGACTCTTTAAAATGAAATGAGAAATTGTATGGAAATTCAAGTGGTCTAATTGTAAGGTGGAAATTCATGGGACCTATTTAATGAACTAAACTCATATGTTTCTTATTGTATTTATTTGAGACTTAAATATATTAAATCATGATCATATCTATCTCAAGATAAATAACTATTAAATTAAATAAAATCAATTATATCATCATTATCTCTTTTATTTTAACATTTAAATAAGGTATTTAGAGTGAATTTTTGTACACTCATTAAGTACTCACAAAGTCACAACTCACAAGAATGTTACAACACAGGCCACGACAACTCACAGAGACGCAAAGTTGCAGTTTTGATTCCAGATGAATGAAGCCCTGCCAAGCCAACAAACTTAAAGTCCTGAAACGTAAGTCTGAGTGAGATCAAGATGAATGAAGTTTTGATTCCAGAACATAGAAACGACAGAGACAGTGTAACTGTGTAAGTATACGGATCTACCGCCTATGGCTACAGTAGAGTGTAAGATAAAGTTCTGATTTTTGATTCCTGAATGAAGTTTGGAAAGATAAAGTTGAAAACTTGAAACCTTAACCAGTTAACCCAATATCAAACGGCAGAGTGTAAGTATATGGCAACAACCTAGTTATCTAGACCCAACAAACACGCAAGTTGCAACACAGCAATGGTACAAAAGGAGTCAAGGCCACTGTGTCTGTAATGGGCTACTTTCCAAACCTCAGACCATTGGTTTGAACTGTGTTGCGATAGTGCGATTGGTTCATGACTACAATTGGTTCTTGCCTTAAACCATTGGTTTAAACTTATAACCTATAGACTACAGGTAAGTAACTTAAGTTGGTGATACACTTACACTATAACGAGTAACATCCAAACTTTTTGAGCCTTTTGAACTTGTGATTATAGGCTTGGGGGGGCTATCTTGTAATAGTCTATATATCAAAGGTAGATTTTCAAAAGTTTTGGGGGGCCGTGGCCCCCCCAACACAAGTCTGCCCCTGAAGACATTTTCAATATTTTGTGTGAAGCACCATACTTATAGACAATCACAACCTCATGCCATGTACCATAGAAAATTCTGGTCGTGACTTCTTAATAGCAGGAAAAGTAGTAGCTCATATCCTTAAAAAGTAATAATGGTCATAATGGTAATATATAAAAACATGGACAAACTATTGAGGAATTTATATGATCATATTGAATTGAGTAAGAAATACCTTCACTATTGTGCCGTCTAGACATGTAGATGATAGTCACCGTCACTACCATCATTATCCCCAACGTTCATGTTATCCATATTAAAATCGTCAACAATGGTGTCGTCATCAATAAAGGCCTCATCGTCAAGGGGTTGGGACATCTCCTGGCATGATATTGATGGATCAACAAGTAAGTACACACTCTCCATAAAATCGATGCAATTGATTAGGCATCGCTGACTTATTGGCAAGAGCGGACTCATATTGGTAGAGATCAGGTTCAATGTCATTATGTACATCTTTATCAGAGGATTCATCACAATCACCCCTCCTCAACAGATGTGCTTTTTCCAAAGTTTTAGACATTTCTACTTGTTATTTTATATACGACATGTCAACTTCCCTCCAAGCTCGAGTCTTTTAGGTAAAAAACACTTGCAATGCTTAGCATGCAAGGGCGAAAGACTCATCTTTATATCATTCTCTAGACGTATTCACACTCGTTAAGTGTTGCCTAACATGTATCCCCCTTCTTGTGTTGCCAATGTCCCACCAAACACAATTAAACAAGTATACCTTATGCCACCTCATGTAGCGTGATTCTATAATGTTATGCAATACACCATAAAAGTTAATAGACAATCATTGATGCTCACCATAAATCACTACCCCGCTATTTTGGGTGCACTCATGCCTTTCATGGTCCTTCATATGAAACTGAATTACATTCATTATACAGCCAGCATATAATGTGACCCATAGATCTAGACCACATGCTAATGGATAGATGTTATCGATCACCTCAACTGGACTCATTGCGCGTAAGTCTCGAATCTAATTACACAAGTTGATAGAAGAAATTATAGCTACTAAGAATGCAATGTACTTGATAAAATTATATATATAAGGATGATATATAGTTTTACACATGCTCTGAACCAATGTGGAAATTAACTCTGATGCTTGGGTTCAATATTAGTCTAGTCCTCTTCTTTGATAATGTTATAATGCTCCCTACAAGATATCTATACCTTAGATAGAGATTAATAACATTATGATAAATTGATAAGATATCAATAGCATGCAAAGAAGTGTACGTACTTGATGTATTGCTCAATTTCCGTACAATTATTAAGTACATACCATCAAGCCTTGGTCCATAATGTCTCCTCTAATTTGTGTGAGATTAATGCTCTCAGTGGACGCACCTTTTGTGAAAAAATTGATATAGTTGTTTTTGTTAATGAGTCTGTCGATGCAAGTGGAACATCACTGTTATGTTCCTCTTGGCAAAATCTAGTCTCAATATCATGTAGGTACATAGAGTAAAAAGTCAGGCACTCTACATGAACATATGACTTGGCAATTGAGTTTTATGGACATATTGCTTGAACTTTTCTAAATATTTCTCAAATAGGTACATCCATCTATACTGCTTCAGATTCGAGAATGAATAGGGAGTTGTATTGTGATATTAAAAAATGCGGGTAGGAATATCATGCCTCTTCTGGAAAATGAATAAGGAGTTGTACTGTGATATCAAAAAATGGGGTAGGAATATCGTTTATAGTTTACTTGATGACCCATGAGTCTGTTTATTATAGTTATTATTTTCTAAAACAATACTTTGTATATCAATAAAAGATCATAACCATAGATTTGTATAGAATCCCTATATATATTAATTATGTTATTCAATTCTGCAAAAAATCAACAATGTAAGGCTTTATAGGGTTTAGGGTGATGTTCCACTTAGAATGAATTTTTTCATTCTTAGTGGAACACCACCCTAAACGTTTGGATGAATTTGCACCAACCGACCAAATGACTACATTAGAATGAATTTGCATGCATGCAGGATGTTCCAACTCAATGGCGGGAAATTTGAAATACACAATGCTTCTAACATTTGGATTTCTTGTCCTATTAGGTTTTGGAGAGAGATCTCCATGTATGCCTATATAAGCCCGCATCCCTTAAATGAACTCGTCAACTTTAATTTCTCGATTACTAGTTCTTTCTCAACATAATCGAGAGAATAAATCCTGATCAGTTTTCTTGCAAATCTCATTTTTGTAGATTTCCTTAGCTATTACTCAGTGAAGATGATGATGATTATTTTGGTTTATTCTACAAACCCAAAACCCCAAGTGCCGCCATGGCAGTTTACATAGAGTCGACAATTTCTAATTATGGGTTTTAAAGTGACAATGGCCCATGAATAGGGAGGCATATCGTAATATCAAAGAATGCTAGAAATATTTGCTTGAAGTTGATGCAACACTGGTAAGGTCAATGTTTGTGCACATAATTCTTTAAAAAATGACTTTAATTATATTAAAACTTGAAGAATGTGTGGTTGTAAGTACCCCCAACCACGACCTTTAGTAGTTCTTGTATGAAGATATGACAATAATGACTTTTCATTTTTGTGATCTTTCCTTCACTTACATTGACATACTGGGCAATATTTATAGCAAAAATATCAGGAAATTTCACTTCTAACAACCACAAACAAACGTTCCTACGCTCATTTAAATTTAACATGTAGCATGGAAGATTAATAGATACACGATCATCATCATGTTGTAAATGCAATTCTTTCTTGATTTTGAAATGCGCCAAATCCCTACGTGCATTGGAAGTCTTTACTTTTTCCTTCAATATTCATCAATGTGTCGAAAACGTTATCACATATGTTTTTTCAAATACATTAAGTCCAAGTTATGCCTCAATCCCAAGTCTAACCAGTAAGGAAATTTGAAGAAGATATTTTTCACATTCGTTTCCTCTTTCGTGCAAATTTACCAAACTGTACATTTGAGACCCTAAATAATTGTTAGACATTTGAGACTTCAAGTAATTGTTGTTCCAAGTAAAAGGATGTAAAGTTCTATTTTGGCATCTCCTACATGGATACCTAATGAAATCACATCCAGGTGCATGGGCTTGACCCATAGCTATGAATTGTCTAACACCTTCAGCATATTTATTGGATTGTAATCTATCTTAGATATGCACCCAAGCCTTATGCATTTAATTATTGATGAGAAAAAGTACAAGTTAATATGGGTAATAACTATGATCATTTCGACTAAAATGATCAAAATGGAAATTCAAGAAGTGGGAGGTCTTGAGCCAAAGCTAATATAGAGAAGGGGAGGAAGTGTTGAATTGGAGTAGAATTTAAGATGATTAAATATCTGAAGAACATTGTTACGACTTTGTCAAATTGGATGTGCAATGACTATACTAACATTAAAAAAAGTATAGATATATTCACCGAATAAGTAATTCAATGACAAATGGGAATCATTATCTTCCCTAGGTCATGCAAACTTATGAAGACAATGATGTGTACAAGTTAAGATGGAAGTTTAGCGAGAATATGCTTCAACATAAGTCATTGAAAATAGTTTTTCAGGTGGCCTATTCTTCACCATTCACATGGTTGGTGTATCCAATGTTTGATAATAGTTGTGAAGATGAAGCACTATCCAATTGTTTAATAACTAAACCTAAACATGAATTGCACAACTTGTATAAAGATTTCTTACCCAATTGCATTATGAAAACCAAAACTAAAATCATTGTGCTTGAATCAGGTGGTGATGTCATTTTTTAAAATTGTTTATCCAGCGAGTGTGTTATAAGTACAATGCATATAACATTAAGTTCACCTTAGGGAAGAACATGTTTTTTGCACTAACATATTTCACAACAACCTACATTTGCTGATTTTGGAGAGAAGAAATTAATGCAAATATTAGTTTAAAATTCATAAAAGAAGTTGGAACTCGCACAATTGCTTCTCAAAGATATATGAATTTCCCAAAGATACCAACCCATAATTTATTTTTGAAAGATGATGATGGTTATGCGCAGATTTTTTATTATTATTTGTGGAAATACAAAAATGTAATAAACTTAATACATTTGTCCCTTAGTTGAAGGTTGTACATGCCATATGTCTTGTTCTTTTAAGTGATGAGGCATTTTTTAGAGCATATTTTATAATGAAAGTTGGAGGCGATTATTGTTTTTCGCATAGCATCTTGAATTTGTTTTCCTTAACTAACACAAAAAAATATGCCTCAATTAATTTTCAGAAATTTATGAACCGTACAAATGAGGAAACTAACACAATTAGTACCACAGCATATAAAGGCACCTAAAGCAGGAATCAAATAAATGTACTTTCAATTTGAAGATCGTTCTACTTCAATTATGATATTGAAAAACTATAGAAATAAGTAGGAAACATATTTACCTTGAGTAATTCTGCTAATTAATTAATAGATGACAAAAGTCTCATCACTTCAAAGTTCTCGCCTAGCAGTATTGTTGGTTGAGAGACAATCTTTAACTTTCTCCAATGTCTAATAGTTGCAAGCGAAACTAAACAGAAGTCTACACACCCTACCTAGGATAACCATATGAAATCATAAGAAACTGACATACAAAAAATAGAAGCTGCTCAATTAGTAACAATGTCCTCTCAAGATTCTAATACACATTTTGTATAGAAAAATGTATGCAAACATGAGCAATCCCAACAATCAATCTATGTTAATTCAACTTACCTCATATCCACAAAAGCTACAAATGAGTCATATAATTGAACTTTGCTATCCACAATAGAATGTGCATTTACGTTATCACAAGAAAAAAACATTTTTTTGGTCAAAGTAAATTAAGCATAGAAGAACAATACTAATACTAGCATAATTGTTAACAACAATAATGGAGTCACTAATTTAAGACTACTATACATCAAACTTGATCTATAATTGGTTCAAATTATAAAGGAAGTGCAAGAAGATTAGATACACACACTACATTACTATCATGAAGCAGCTTTATTATCAAAGAGAGCTTGATACTTGGCTCTTAAACTCATTTGAATATGAGTAAATATTATGTTATGGATTTTACATAATTACAAAGACAATGGAATTCAAAATGGCAAAGTCAAATACCTCTTTAACAAAAAAAATGTTTGGTCACAACAAAAATAGAGTATTCAAGAAATGTTTGAAAACTAGTTGAAAATATCATCTAACACATATATATCAAGCAAGAATGTCCATGAGTTAATTAAACTAATTTCTATATACCTCAACTAGTACTACTAGTTGTACTAAAAAAAAAATTCAAACTAAAAATATCTCTTTCGTACATCTCTTCAAAAAATTCATGTTCAATGCCAACCTCCACACTCTTCACATACCCATCAATCATCATATTCTAATTCACAAAATATAATTCAGTTCCCATATCAAGCATCATCTGAGCATCCCCTATCCTTCCAAAAACTGAGTACATATGAATCAATGAATTTCGCAAAAATAAATCAGATTCTATTATATAATTCTATCCATATCAATAGTCCATATTCAATAACTCAAACACAATAAGTATACTTTATAAGCTTCACTCACACAATAGTCCATATTCTATTGGAAAAAGGCCTGGTTCTTCATACAAAATCCTTCATTCCCACAATTGAATGTATACATTCAATGTACGAAATTTGTCCAACTACTAAGCAAACATACAATAGTCCTTCACATAAACATAGCAAGCTAGGAAAGATAAAGCGAATAGGGATTATACCAAGAATTAATGAGCTAGAGTTGTTACTTGTTGCTTGCCACTTGAGGCTATACCAATACAAAAATTAAGGAGCACGGAGATTCATGGTGGCCTAAGGTACTGTTGTCAAGACTAAGGCGCAATGAGGAAGGGGTCGAGAGGAGGTCTTGTTGGAATAAAAACCACGGTGACTCGTGGTGGACTAAATGTGAGGGAGGTGCTGCCAGAGGACCAAACTAAGGTGCAGCGGATAGCGGTCGTTGTCGCGAGAGCAGAGAGGAATGGGGAGAAATCAGGAGAATATCGCAAGAGATCTACGAGCATGGAGTCGAGGGATAGAAGCCAAAATCATGGCTGCCAGCGATGGCGTGTTTGTGGAGGTGGTGCCATTGACGAGGGTGGAGTAGGCTGGCTAGGAGGTATGTTTGAGGGATCCGGTGGTTCTATTATCTAAAGGACATTGAATAATAGTTATAATTAGGCTGAAATCCCGCGAAATGTTCGTCAATATTGGTTTAGGAATTATGAAAAAAAGTACTTTTACTGACGAGATTTTAGTCGTGGAATGCAATTCATGGTAATAGGCTGGCATTTGTTTGCGGTGACAAAAAGCACCTCAAATGATAGTTTTAACTATGAATTTGCAACCATGGAATGCGAAGTTGTGGCAAAAGAATATATCATTTTCCATGGACGAGATTTGTAATAATAGGTAAGTATTTTCCACCAACTTATATTGTGAGAAACAAATTGTAGGAAAATGAAAAATTTGTTGTAGTGGGCCTGACGAGCCACAATGAGTACAATAAGGCCTATTCTTACGAGGAGCCAATGGTTAACCAGTTTTTTATCCAACAACAAAGTCCTTAATCTGGTAGAATCACAATAAGTCAACATAACAACAACCTCAATAGAAGAGAAAGAGTTAGAACCAATTTATCATTGCTTTTTCTCTTAAAGAATAATAGAAAATATCTTATTAATCGGAGAAAAAAGATCAGAAAGTAAAATCTGACTATGTAAATGAGCATAAGACTCATCAAGCCCCATCAAGAATCGCAAAACATAATCATCTTGTTGATAATCAACAATCCGCTTGATAGTTCCAAAGGAACAAGGAGGCAGAGGACAAAAATAAACCATTTCTTCCCAAAAAGTTTTCAAATGAGTAAAATAGGAACTTATAGAGGCATTTTCTTGAAGTAAAGAGGCAATAGCCTTTCAGATCAGAAAGATACGAGGCTGATTGTTTTGAGCAAATCATTCCTTCTGGTCATTCCATATCTCTTCTACAAAATTGATGTAAAGGACCGAAGATACGATTTCTTTAGAAAATCATTAAGCAACTAAGAAAGAACAACAATATTGCAATGAATCCATGCACGATACAGAGGATCATGCTCAGATGGTTTCGGCAAAGCACCATTAATGAAACAAAGTTTGATTCAATTAAGAAAAATCATAGACAAAGATCGATTTTATGTGAGAATATTATCACCAATAAGGAGTTAGGAGACGAGCATCATACCAGAATGGTCGCCACTCTGTAGGAAATATGGATTCAATTGATCCACATAGGAATGAACAGCGGAAGGGTTAGAGTTAGCAGAAGACGATTCCTCGATGAGCATGATGATGCTTCAGTAGGCTAGAGTTAGGGTTTCATCTGATACCATGTCAAGTGAGAAATTGAGAGGGAGAGTTCAAGAGAAAGATTGGAATATTCTGAAAAATATACATTAATATGAAGATGAATTACACAAGGTATTTATACCTTAGGTTAAGACTAACTAAAGTACATGGTAATTAGATACTCATCTACACGTGAGTGTAGGTAAGTTGAATAAAAAAAAATTATACAATATATGATGATAGTATTAGATTCGCTCCGTACCACCAGTATTACTACGTATATGCTACTGTAACACCCATGCAATTCTTCTAATTATATGTGTAAATAATGTAAAATTTATAATTAGCTCAACTGTCGTGCATAGTATATCACTATCTCATATGCTATATTCTACGCCCTGATAATTACATACGTGTCATGTACATGACATGAAGAAATGCCTCTATTTAATTTCTTATCTTTCATGCATATTGTACGTACTTGCATCAATTAGATCAGTATATCAAGCGTTGGGAATTCATGAACCGTCAAAATTACTACTTGATTAAAGATCATCACTAGAACCTTGATCAAGAAGGAAAACAAAAGGCATTCATGTAATTGATACATGATAATTTTCTATATTAATACAACGTAAACAAGCAAATATGAGATTAAAGCATCCAAGCAGAAGGTGAATAGAGAAAGACTGCCATGGTTTTAGTAAATCAACTCCATTGAGTGAACAAGATGCAATTCTAAAGTTTTGGAGGGTTACACAATAGAACAATTATGATCATTATTTGGGGTTCTCATCCACAGGTGGTAGGAATAAGAATAATGATTTTTCAACATTGAAGACGAAGGTTTGTAATAAGTTGCAAAGATGGAATGAAAAACTCTTATCACAAGGAGGAAAATAGGTGTTAATTAAAGCTATTGCACTTTCAATTCTTACTTATACCATGAACTGTTTCAAGCTACCAATCTCTTTGTCTAAGGAATTGTGGAACTTAATTGCAAAATCTTGGTGGGGACAGAATGCATAGGAGAATAAAATTAGATGGATTGGTTAGAAGAAACTATGCAAACCGAAGGGACAAGGTGTGATGGGTTTCAAGGACATATATAGTTTCAACATGGCTCTTCTAGTAAAGCAAGGTTAGAGGATTTTGAAAGAAGAGGGATCACTGCTTCACAGAATTTTCAAGTCTCGATACTTTCCTGCTACTACACTGAAGAATGCAAAGCTGGGTGCAAATCCTTCCTATGTATGGAGGGATGTTTGGAAATCAAGGAAGCTTTTATTCCAAGGTTGTCGATGGAGAGTAGAAGATGGGAAAGCAATTAACATATGGACTGATTACTGGCTGTCAAACCATAAATTAATTTCTCCTACAGAGTTTATATCCCAAGAACAAATGAATTAGACTGTTTTTGAGCTGATAGATGAACATACTAAATGCCTGGAATGTGGAGAAGGTGACTAGACTAATGTCTCCAAGAGAAGCTTTTGAGATTTTTAAAATTTTACCAGGAATAGATACCAGGTCTGATAACATAATATGAGAGTATGAGAATACATGCTTGTTTAGTGAGTGCAATGCTTATAGATTACACACTACAAGATATAAGGGATTTTGCCAAAAATGGTAGTTGTGGCAAAAAGCATGATTTTGGTGGGCATTACGTATTAACCACCAAGTGCGGTCGCGGGCTGTTCGTGGCATCTGCTCCGCCACTAATACTAGTATTTGCCACAAGTGTGCCTTTTCGTGGTAACTAGCTAGTATTTGCTACCACTGTATGCATGGGAAAAAGCTAATTTGGCCATAACAAAAACACCTACAGCCGCTTTGTTTATCGTGGTAATACTACATTTGCCACAAAAATAATTTGTGGCTTTATATTATTTTCGTAAAACCCTGTAGCCTGGAATCAATGTTTACTACAAAATTCATGAATAAACTCCCTTTCTACGACGATATGTTTCATAGCAATATAGTTATTGCTATGAAACATTTCCCTGGCTATTTACCTTTCAGCACCGTGGGAAACATTCTATTGTCACCAATCCAGCTGTGTGAAAAGTTAATTAACCAGGATTAATTTCTTGGGCAAAAGTGTTGGCCCCGATGCGTCCACAAATGCATTGCCACAGCCATTTTCGTAGCATAAACATATAATTTAATTGCATTTCTTCATTCCATAGTGGTCTGTTGCAGTCAAAATTTGAGAACCACGATATTGGACGTGTCAAATATATTTTCCATGTATTTGATCCATCTTTTTGGTAGTCATCCAAGATGATAATTTAATATTGCATATAGGCATACAATATAGTTGCAAGTACTCATTCATCAAGTTACATATTCAAGGTACATGGATAGATTTAAATGGCCTACTGGAGCGGCCTGAACTGCAAATAATTATCCTAGCATACAAGGACTTGCACCATTATAACCAATTAATGACATATTACTGAAATACAACAAATTAGTAGCATCCGACCATGGAATGGGACTGACAGGAGATTCTTTGCTTCTTGGAATGTGATTGAAATACAGCCATCAGCTAGGTGGCAGGAGATACTTTGCTTCTTGGAAATTTGGCATGGGCCCTGGAATGTGACTTAAGATAGACTTTCCCCTTCTTTGCACCAATGGCACACAGTAAAATCCCCCCATTTGCATTAAACTGCATTGGCACCACTCAGGCTTGTAAACCACTCAAAATACCAATAACTGGATATGTGGATACATGGAACCCATAGACCAATCCCAACACGACGGATGTGCTTTGGTAAGATTTAATCTCATCCATGTACACGAGTAATTGCATATCCTACCATCACTTGCCTTTTACATTAAAAAAACTCAGGTCAATTTCATGCAAATAACATTAACTATAAAACTGAATCCATTTTTACCCTGTTGTCGATCTAATATACTGAAATTTTCCATTAATAATCTTAAAAGGGCCCATCCTTCCAATTTGTATATGCCATAAGCAATACAAATAGGCACGTAAATTCTGAATGACCTATAGCTTAATCAACATATAAACCACCATTACAGGGTAATAGAAGAGTTTCTCACCATCTCCTACCTACATGTCTATATAAATATATAAAGAGGTCCTATTAACCAAACAAAAATCAAACCATGTGATTATTGGCATATGCAGCTCCTACCCACATGTGAATAACCAAGAGAAGCCATATATACATGTAGTCATCAGTAGGATACAACTAATGATGTTTAGTAAAATTACCATGGAATTAACAGGTGCTGCTTCAGTCCTAGTATGTTGCAGCCTATGTTGATCATTGTTGTGATGGTAAGGGTGTCTGCAGCAACCCGGTACATGTAGCCAAGTTTTACACCTATTAACAATTGCAAACTCATTTAAGAAATGGGTAAAATCAAAACAAATCCCCCCCAAAATGAGTTAAGGAGAAGACGACAATTGTTTTTAGTGGCAATGTTAACAGTGAAACTAAGATAGCAACCATTAAAAACTTGTGGAGCAATAGTGAGATTCAGCGGTACGATAAATATTTGGAGTTGCCACCTATTATTGGAAGGTCAAAGAATAATGCGTTCCATTCCATAAAACAAAAAGTGTGGCAAAAGCTTCAATCATGGAAGGAGAAATTATTATCCCAAGGGGGCAAGGAGGTGTTATTAAAAGCAGTAGCTTTATTTATTCCGTCGTACACAATGAGTTGTTTTCTTCTCCCTATAACCTTCTACCATGAGTTTGAAAGTATGATATCAAGATTTTGGTGGGGGCAAAAGGGGATTGAGAGGAAGATACATTGGGTGAGTTGGGACAAGATGTGTCTAAGTAAGTCTTCCAGTGGCATGGGTTTTAAAGACCTGAGAATTTTTAATTTAGCACTCCTAGCTAAACAAGGGTGGAGATTGTACAAGGACAATAATTCTCTCTTACATAGATTGTTGAAAGGTAAATACTTCCCCAATTCTAATTTTTTGCAAGCTGGCTTAGGCCACAATTTATCCTTTACTTGGAGAGGTTTTTGGGAAGCTAGGAGATGGCTTGTTGTAGGCTGTAAGTGGCGGATTGGTAATGGAAGATCAGTGAATATTTGGAGTGATTTGTGGGTTCAGGCCCTTTTTCTTTGCTGACAGAGGGAATTTTTGTTAGAGAAGGTACACGGTTTGATAATGTGGAATCTCTGTTTGAAGATGATGATAAGGCATGAGATTTAAACAAACTTAGAGCTCTATTCAATCCAACTATTATTGCTGATATTATTAAATTATTTTTGAGACCAATTGATATGGAAGATAGGATGATTTGGGCTCTTGAAGGAATTGCGAGTTTAGTATGAGGAGCTGTTATAGATATATACAAATGCAACTCCCAAATCAAGTAGCTGAATCTTCAAGAGGACAGGAGCAGAAATTAGTATGGAAGCAGCTATGGAAAATTAAAGTTCCTAATAAAGTTAAAATCTTCACATGGTGTGCTTGCAAAGATGGACTTCCTACTGGTCAAAAACTGTTGCAAAGAATGATTTTAAGTGAAGCCTGGTGCAGTTTCTGTCATTCGGATGTGGAAGATCTACCTCATGCATTGATCAAATGTGCTCTTCTTCGAGAAATCTGGGAATATTATTTTCCTGGGTTGATTAATAAAAGGTTTAGGTCAATCATGGAGTTGGCTGAGGATACATGTGATGCTAAACAAGTGGATAAACTAGAGATTTTCTTTGGTTTACTATGGAGTTTCTGGTTCAGACGTAATAAATTTGTGCATGAAGGGGTTCATTTGAGTCCTAAATTTGTTACTGAAAATACTTTGAATATGTTGCATAGTTTTGGAAAAGTGAAGAATACCTCTAATTTGCAACTTAGAAAGCATTTTAAGTGGAAATTAATTGATTTTCATCCTATTTTGGGTCTTGTATTTTTTCTCATGTATTTCGGGAGGGCAATATGGCTGCGCATAATTTAGCTAGACATGCTGGTATGGTTGATGATATCAGATTATGGTGGGATAGTATTCCAGACTATATCTCTCAAGCTATTTGGCTTGATGGTTATCTGTAATCGGTTTATCCATTTTGATTAATGAAATTTCATTTCATATAAATAAATAAATAAATGGGGTGAGAAGTTGCACCCCAATGACATGTCATAATATGGCAAACAATAGACATTCCTCGCTGATCAATTTGTTTGAGCATAACTTTGTAGCATCATTAGGTAAACTAAATCAAATTAGAAACCCCAAAAGCATGGTTTTTAGAACTTAACTTATGCAATTAGAAAGATAATCGTAATGAATATTCATCCAAAACAAAGAACAGATTAAAAATGCAAAACAGACACACTTATACTAAGGACCACAACTTATTGGATAATTAAGAGTATTACCAACCTCACTAATAAAGTAATGCCTTCATATTAATCACAAAGTTTCGATGGGGAGATACAACTACATGCAGAAAAACCTATTTGCACCAAAAAAAAAATTCATATAAAGTTGAGTTGCAAGATAAAATAGGAGTAGCCAACTTCAATAAATAACCAATTACATCCTCTAAACACATTGACTATTTTACTGCTTTGATATCTTCTCCGAGGATGAGACAAAGATTTTGCAAATTAAATTTTCTAATTGCAAAATAGTTCATATAATTACTCATTTATACAATTAACCATGACTTAGGAGTATACTTAATTAAAGCAGAGCCCTGGAGACACTTGCCCAAGCCCCGTAATGAATGTCCATTAATAATCTTATATCGATGTATATTGCAGCAGGAGATACACAAAAATAGAAGTATGTAAAAGCATTTTCACCAAAAGTATTAAAACTTGGGATACATACACTGTGAATAAGCACCAACACACACTATACACACACGGATGCGCGAACTATGTGCAATAGGTAAATGGATCTAACTAAGAGGAATGCCGTGCGCGCAGGAGGGAGAGGATAGAAATCAAAAAACAAATATGGAAAATCGGCATGCATCACAAATCGGGAGAGATGGAAATAGGGGTTCAGGCAAAAAATCTAAGGAGGGAAACGACAGGACTCACCTGGCTATTAGCTTGAACGTGGCGCGAAAGGGGTTAAAATAATGGCCGGAATCGTGGCGGTAAAGGACGATTTTGACGGACGGAGATCATTATCGGCGCCGGCTTCAAAATCCAAAGTTAGGGATTTTGGCCTAGAATCAGCGAACTGGGGGGGGGGGAATAATGGCCGGAATCGTGGCGGTGAAGGACGATTTTGACGGATAGAGATCATAATCGGCGCCGGCTTCAAAATCCAAAGTTAGGGATTTTGGCCTGGAATCAGCGAACCGGGGGGGGGGGGGGGGGGAGTGGGGTTTGGTTTGTTCTCAAATGGACTGTAGATATAACTCCCCACTATCGAAACGATGTGTATAAGTATTGTGGCATTAAAATCAAAACGACGGATGAAAAATCGTCTCGTGGGAAAAACATTTTGCCGCGGTACCAACTCGCCGCAAATACATATTCTTGCCACCGACTTTCACTGTCGCAGGATACTCCGTGGCTAGTCATTTTCTTTATTGCTGCAGGCCCTATTTGTGTCAACAAGTACTATTAACCACGACCACTAGTCGTGGGGTAGATTTTTGGTCTCAAAAACCACATATTCTTGTAGTGACATAAAGCATGCAGAGAAGATGAGAGCCAAATGGGTGAAGTTTCTTATAGAGACAACCAAGGGAAAATGCGGAGGAAACTTTGGAAGATGCGAACCTAATAAAATAAGAGTTTTTGAATGGAGAGTCTGCCGCAATACTCTACCTACACTTAAAAATATGCTATCAAAAAGGGTATTACAGGATGCAAAATGTAGATGGTGAAGCAGGAAGAAGAGGATCTGGACCATGCAACTCCTATACTGTCCAAGGCTTCGACCTGTTCTGGATTCACAGCTGAGGTATTACAGTTAAGTTCAGAAAAGAAGGAATTTTCACAGGTGGTGGATCAATTGATTCAAAGAATTACAAGCAAGATGATCCGAAGAATCTGTTTTTATGCACTTGGGGAATATGGTATAGCAGAAACTAATTAATATTTGAAAATAGCCTTGTTTGTTTTTAGAGATAAAATAAAATAAAATGAGTTAAAAGTTAAAAAATAATAAAATATTATTGTAATATATTTGTTTAATATTAGTCTTATGAATTTGAAAAAGTAATTTGAAAAAGTTAAATTTTTTTATTATATTTTGTATGAAAATTTAAAAAAAATATAAGGATAAATTTAGAATTTTTTATTTTATACCCAAAACAAACTGGCACTGAAGACCAGTCCAGAGCACCCAGTTAATTATGCTATTTCAGTTGCTATTGAATACAAATGTGCCTCCGATGAACAAAAGTAGGGTAATAAACCTCAAAGTGGATGGATCCCTCCCTTATGTTGGGGCTTTAAAGTTGAATACTGATGGTGCTTTATTTGTAGATCAATGCAAATCTGAAATGGGAATGTTACGTCTCAGAGATGAAAGAGGTCGAGTAGTCTTCTCAGCAAGTAAACCAGAGCAGCAGTGCAAGACCCAAATGGAAGTAGAGCTCATGGCTGTATTAAGAGGTCTGCAACTTTGTGTTCCAATGGGAATTCAAGATCTTCAAGTTGAAAGTAACTCTATGCTAGTTGTTCAAGAAATTATGAACGAGGGGGAATCTATGTCTATTTGGGGAAATCTGATCTTTGAATTTAAAGTTTGTTGAGTAGGTTTCTTAAGTCCATTGTAATACATCGAAGCTGTATGACTAATGTAGCTAGCTGCTCATTGTTTGGCAAGATATTCATCTTGGCATTTAGAACTCTCCCCCAGAGTTTGTTTCACATATTGTCCAGCATGAAGCTCGATTGTAATGGATTTCAATTGTTAATAAAGAGGTTTGCTTTGTTATATAAAATATATATATATAATAATACAACGGAAAATCTTAAACCTGCATGCAGTACTCCTGCAGTAACAGTTAGTTCATATATTATATTAAGTTGTAGATCAACTAGTACATGCATTAATTGCCGCCGGATATAAAAACAAAAAAGTTGCAAAAGAAGGGGGGAATTATAAAGAAAACAAGCTAGCGCAGGCTAATTGGCTGCTGCATGTTGCTAATTAATATATATATATATATATATTTATATATATATATATAATATAACTAATTAAAGCCATATAGCTCCGGCTTCTTTGAGCATTTTCTTGAGATTCCCATTGAGTTGAAGGGTCATGATGGTGTTTGCAGAGCCAACAAATATCCCCCCAATGAACACTGCTGGAACTGAGGGGTTGCATCCGAACCGCATGATCAGAGCCCTTTCCATTTCCTTTCCTGAGGGTTCCTCATCCAGTTCACATATTCCCGGACTGACTCCTTGCTCGTAAAATAGCCTTTTGATTGAATGGCACATGCAGCACGAGCTCTTGCTGAATATCACCACTGCCTTCTGTGATCCCACTTTCACAATGTGATCCATTACTCGTAGTACGAAAGATCGATATATATATAGCTATATATATGCGTGATAGATCTCTTCTGGATATGATCCTGAAAAAGTAAGCAAACGTACAAATAGCGATCTAGCTAGGCCGGGGGTTGTGAGTACTGAAGTTCTGAAATTCTGTTTGGAATGCGAGAAAATATGGTAGAAATTAAGTACTAATTATATTGCAGATATACAGGCTACAGGAAGCAAGCAGCTTGGTTTGTGATGGGAATGAAGTTGTAGCTCAAGGGCCTTTTATAGAAAAATCTAGGGAGATCAGCTAGCTAGCAAAGGTGGTGGATTTTAACGTACGTACTTGAATATAAAAGTAGTTAATTTACTTAATCCGAATTAGCAAGAGATCGTTAATGGAGGGATCATGAAAAGGTAAAGGTTCCAATATTGTATATAATTTGGGTTTGGGGCCCAAAATCAGCATCGATGGCGACTTTTGTGGCTTGATGCTAACAATCTTACCCAGTTGTTCCAAGAATCTTTTAAGCTAGCTAATAGAGATAAAGCTACTAAGCTAGCCAGACGTCGACGCTGCCGAAAGTGGAATATGATCACTTGCGAGGGAAAAAGTACTACTGGCTATATATATAGCTATAAGTATTATATGAAGCGTACGGTAAATGCACTAGCTTTTTTTGTGAATTTAAAAATCGAATATATACGCTAATGTGAGAGGCTACGTGGATGGGGAATGTCAACTTCTGGTTAAAATGACGATGGCTTTGGGACGATCGAGCTAGAGGCTGAAAGACCGATGCATGCAGTCGCACAGATCATGACGATCGATGTACTCATGATGTGCCTATAATTTCATTTTGCATACATCAAGTTTTTCATGAGCTTTAGATGATCATCGATGTGTATGTAGCAGTACTAGCACCAATATTTATATTATATATATATATATATATCAAAATTATAGGAGATTAATTAATTAGAAAGTGGGGGAATATTATAAACAATCACAGCCCACAGGCATCATATGCCATAAATAATTTGTCGTTACAAAAAAATGCTTATTTGTAGTCAATTATTAGTTATGAAAATGACTGCTTTTTATTAAAATGAGTATTATATATATTTATTAATAATTTATTAGTCCTCATGCTTTTGGTAATAAGAAGGCTGGCCAAAAAGTCGGGTGGATGCAGAGAGAGATCAGAGGAAGGTATAGATCTCAGGATATATATATATATATATATATATATATATATATATGGATTAAGCTAGAAAAGGAGAAGAAACAATGGTAACTGTGTACGTATAACTCCGCAAATGGTTTTGGTAGAAGGAAAGGATGAGAATATTGAAGGATGAGATCAGCATTAATACATGTACTACTCACACATGCACACACATGATCATCTCGTTAGAATAATATTAATATATATATATATAACCTGAAGACCAATCCAATTGGTTTTCTTCAAAAATCAGCCCACCAATAAATTTCTGTCACGTAAATGTTTTAATTTACATGCTATACATTTGCCTATACTTTTATGCGGTACCTGCTTTTATAACTTTTGCAAGATAAGATATTCTTTCCGATATTTAAAATATATTTATATAATTTCAAAGTCATTATAATTCGAGCTTCGAAGTAAATATTGCCAAGTCAAAAATCAAAGTCATGATCACCAAAACTTTTTACAAATAAAATTAATCTACGTACGATATATTCGCATATATATATATATATATGCACGTTTATATATAGATCTGCTTAATCAATTAAATATTATTATATCTGGGATGCTGATCATAGGAACACGGGATTCACACATTGATCCACTCTTTAACATGTTAACTAATAGCTAGTATAATGAATATGATCAATCACATATATTATTCTATTTGATGATAGATAGTAAGAAGATTAAATTTTGAAAAAGTTGCCATGCATGCAGAATTTCGACGGTCCAATCACGTGTTAAATAATGATGGATTAGCTAGCTAGCCGCGTCGACATCTGACACTATTTCTAGAAGATGCCATATATGCATATTAATGATATTGCACCAAGAACATGAGCGAGAATCGCAATCCATGATGTAGAATAATAAAAGTACCATTACAACAGAAATTAAACATGCGAAAAACTGATTCTCTGAATAGAAATTATCTACGGATATATACGATCTCTTTGTTGGTAATATTTTATTCCATAATCGAAATGACTTGAATGTAGTGATAGAATTTTCTTCTTTCTGCCTTGGCCCTTGCTTTCTATTTTGGATGGAGATGCATGTATTCTTTCATTTTCGTATCTACAAAAGCTAGCATAAAGGCAAAGAGTATAAAATAAGGTTCTCTCTCTCTCTCTCTCTCTCTCTCTCTCTCTCTCTCTCTCTCTCTCTCTCTCTCTCTCTCTCTCTCTCTCTCTCTCTCTCTCTCTCTCTCTCTCTTTGTGGGAATAATAGGAGAGCAATTGGCCTGTACAGGACTGTACCTCACCAACCCATGAAAACCTAATACACGTGATGCTAGGACCCGTCCTCGCATTCTTCTTTATCTTCATGCGCTTAAAAGTTGACATGCTTTCTCCACCCGCCCTTGGGGCCTCCGTCCCACAAGCTTAATTGTCTGTTTTAGATGCATGCATGATCTCCTAGTACCAATGCATGTCATCCTCCGATATATCCTCATGCGCATGTCGCCGGCCATGATCATCATCTTTCACCTGCGTGTATATCATGTACATTAATCTATGATTCGATATATTTGAAAGCCTCAAATTTAACAAGGGTACTACGTATCACTTGTACTACATTATGCATGCATGGTACATATATTAGGTACCCGTGCATGCATGCATGGGATCGGTGTATGCATAATGCTTGTGATTAGCCACTAGAATCAGAAGATGATAGATAAGTCACTACAAAAAAAAATATGTATATATAATTAATTAATTGTAATTAAAATGACTATTTATAATATGAATAAATTATTTATAATAAAAACAGTCAGTTTTGTAATTAAAACGAACTACTTATCTATCATGTTATGTACGGCAAAGTAACCCCCACAAATTGTCCCTTGGCCTTCGAATTGAGCCAGTTTTGCATGAGGCACTATCTATATTCCTCCTTTGAATTAATTTAAGGAAAATACTTTAGTCATTAGTCATAAATGTATTACACAAAAATAAATCTGTAAACCGATATAGTTTGATATGATACATTTAAATTGTAATGTTATTTTTATTATAAAATAGATCTAACGAATTTTATGAAATCATATCCGTAGATTTATGTTACATAATATCATTATATTTGTAGCGGTTATCTTAATATGATGGCTATTTCCTGCATGCTTATATATATACATATATATTTTTTGTACAAGTCACGGCATGCTATATATCGTGGCAACATGCGAGACTACTTGAATTCACATACGTATACAAGGAGTGTGTTCCTGGACCACGCAAAATATGTACAAGGACTGGTGTATATATGTAAATGTACATATAATTATAGTATGTACATATATAAGTAATATATTAGTCGATCTTGACGTTATCATGAATTCGTTCGGCACACGGTTTTGGTGACGAAATATATAAGTAATATATGATGATCCTGATCATCATGATCAGGAGGATGATTCGTTCGAATTTTGGTGACGAAAAGTTGATAGAAAAAGGTGAAGAAGGTTTTGATTTGATAAGATCTTTCTAGCTAGATATATATGACATATGATCGATCGATCTCAAGCTTTCGAGAATGTCGGTAGATTTTCCCCGGATTTTCTAAATGAACTTTCACAACAGTACGTACCTTGTCAGATGATCGGCACACGGTTTTAAATTATTCCCTCTTTTCTCCATGCCTTGTATCTTTCTTTTTCTTTCTTGTTTTTTGGGATGAAGTAGTATTACTGTTGTAGGCATGTAAAATTACTCATTATATAGGACTTATTTGGATGGTAAAATAAGATGAAATGAGTTGAAATAATTTATAAATAGTAATAATATTATGTGGAATTGAAATGAATTTGAGATAATTTTATCTTCCTTTTGTATCCAAATAATCCTTAATTTATAAAAGTGATCAGTCTATTTTCTAAATAAAAAGTTTTATCCCCATACCACAATAGGACGTACATGGAATATTTTCAAAGAAATGGACAAACGTCGAAGGGTCGATACATATTGGATAATGTTGCATGGGGACCTCATGCGACATGCAGGGCATCTGCCTTCTCTTTCTATGTACGGCATGCTTTCTGGGTATGGGACGTGTTCTAGAAATTGAGAGGGACTTGGCCCATTAGAGAAAAGAAAAACATTATATTTTCCAAAAGTTACTCGAAATTAATATCAATTCATGATTATCCTAGTCAAGTGAGACATTATAAAATATATATATATATATATATATGTGTGTATATATATTCTACATGACATGTAATTAGCACTACAACAAATAGAACCTGACGTAAATTTTCGTTGAGAAAAGTGGCAAAAATTGCCACTAATAACTTTTTTCAATGATTTTTACCTCGCTGCGTATTCGCCGCTACTAGTATTCCTTTACTTCTGAACTACTACAATAAAAGTAAAAAATCATCACAAAAAGTTGAGCTTTAGTAGCATTTTTTTCGTCACAATTAGTTAAAAATATTGTCATAAATAGGAACTACGACTCAGTTAATAATCGTTGTGAAAGACTTATTTTGTCGATTTCTATACCGTCGCTAATAGTCAAACATTCATCGAAAATAATTATTTCCCGCGATTATGTGCATCGCTAGTAATAAGTGATATGTCTTCAAAACGCTATAGTACCGTCGCTATAGCAACCATTAATATCGTAGATCTATCTAAATTTGGTTAGATATTCAATTAATCTTCATCAATATTCATTTATAAGGCGCGGCAGCTGTACCATCATATACCGGTACTAGAGGTTCCAATATCTCTTGCAAGCATTATTGCATGTAGCCTATTCGAACAAAATTTTCCTAAATCTCTTCTTATTCACTCGGCTTTCTCTATCCGTTTGTTGAATTGGACGCGAATCTAATTTCCAAAAAATAGGTCCCAATTGGATAAAACCAACTTCTTCCTCCAACTCAGCAGATGCTCCATGATAGATACTTCATGGAGAAAAACCAAAGGGTATTAAAACGAACGCACTTTATATTATCAAACACAAGCTGTTTTTACATATATAGGTATATAAAAGAAAATAAAAAATAAAAAATAAAAATAGACAGGTTCATTATATAAGCTGTGCATTCGATGAAGGAATTATGAGAAAAAAGATGATAAATATCTTAATATATATATATATATATATGTCCGGATAATAAGTTGAAGGCGTACGAAGCACACGTCGCCGTATGAATTGTATGCTAAGATTCGTTGCTGTTTGCAACTTTTAGTCGTGTAGCTAAACGTCAATCGCTGTCAAAGTAATGATCGATCAAAGTGTTATTTGGACTAGACTAGCTATCAAATACCTAAAGGATCGAACATTTTCATGATCTCTTTATATCATGATATTAAAATTTGCAAATCCGGTCACTCCCAAACTCCTATATAAATGAATGCTCTGCCCAGCTGAATTCCCACACAGCAAAACCAGGCTTCGATCCTCACATTCCTCACAGAGCTAACTAGCCCACATTACATTAATAATCGCTCTCTAAATTACTTTCTTTCTAATTCCTTCCCTTTTTCCAAAGAAGTTCGATCGAGTTATTCGTTCAGATCGATCATCAATCAACTTACTGCGCGCATTAATTAGCAATAACGTGTGAGATCTAATGGAGAGAGTGACGAACATGGTGTCGGAGAGGGCAGTGGTGATATTCAGCAGGAGCACGTGCTGCATGTGCCACACCATAAAGACACTGTTCATAACGGAGCTCGGGGTGAACGCAGCGGTGCATGAGGTGGACGAGATTCCAAGAGGGAGGGAAATAGAGCAGGCTCTCGCCAGGCTTGGATGCAACCCCAGTGTGCCCGCCGTCTTCATTGGCCGTGAACTCGTTGGCGGAACCAACGAGGTCATGAGCCTTCACCTCCGCCGTGCCTTAGTCCCAATGCTCAAACGCGCTGGTGCAATATGGCTCTGATCAGCATCTCATCATCATCATCATATAATATATATATATATATATATGAGATATTAATTATGAGGATTTGGGTCGGATATCTAAAATATTATGTGTGCATGACGTGTTTAACTTAGCCATATATATTGAGAGCGCTTAATTAATAACTATATATCTAGAGTCATATATATATATATATATATATCCTGCTGAGTAAAACAAGAAGAAGAAAGAGTCCTATATATATATATATATATCCAGCCAGTCTGCTGCATATATATAATTCTATATATCATGTATCTTTGCCTTTCTGTAACTGATCTTTTATGTGTCTTTGTTTTGCTAATAAAAGTTGCAATTTTTCCTCAAAGTTTTAAGTTTGTGTTCTTTATTGTAATTAAGCTTTGTTGTGCAACAATTAGATCACCCCGTTTGAATTTAGAAATGGTTTTATCTTATGATCTTATTTTATCTTATTATTATAATTTTTTAAAATTTTTATACAAAATATAATAAATAATTTAACTATATCAAATATCAAATATTAAAATAATAATATTATTATTAAAAAATAATATTTTATTTAATTTTCAACTTATAACTTTTATGATCTACATCTCACAATCTAAACGGCCCAACATATTAAACTTGTGAACTAAAATCTTAGATATATATTGCAGTCCCCGGCTCTCTATTTCTGCCTTACAAATTATAAACAAATGAAAAGGTCGTACCTCCGATGCGACTCATGCGAGCAACTGGGATTTACCTGCCAATTATTATCTGCCGTACGGGCATCTTAACTAGCTGTTATATTTTAGTCGCATGTAATAAAAGAAAATGGACAAAAAAGGCGCATGTGTGTATAGTCTAAGTACGTTGATAACATGAAGGTGAAGAATTGCCTTACTTGATAGATCGAGCTAGTTACCCTTTGTAGAACTTCATTGGGCCAAACTTACTTTAAAAAAGAAAAAATTGATTGGGCCGAACTTAGCTCGAATTGGCCGGATCATAAGATATAGAGCTTATTTGGAATTTCGTTTTGGAGTTTAAAAACTATTATTACGGAGTTAAAAATATTTTTAAAAAAATAATATATTTTATAATTTTATAAAAAATATTTTAGGAGGTTAAAAAAAATTAAAAATCAATTTTTTCAAAAAAATACCAAATTAAAGTCTTTATCAAAAAGTTCTTATAGATAACTATAAATTTTAAAAAATTACCCTAACTAAATCTAAAAATAGTTTTAGACATATGAATCTCACAGTAAATGACTTTTTAGTAGTACAGTTATTATATTAAGTTTTAAGTTATAAGTCTTAAATTAAAACAATATTTCTCATCGTAAATCCAAATATGCACCTCAAATTTGTCCAATTTTTGTTAAGGGAGCAGGATTTATGATATACAAATCATTTACTTTCATGAAAATCTAATTAGGACCTGTTTGGAAATTGAGATAGTTTCATCTTAGTTCAAAATTTTTCATTTCATTTCTTTTTCAAAGATCACTCAAATTCAAACACTTTTTAATTAATTTCAAATTTTCAACTTTTTTATCTAATCATTATTTGACCATTATAAATTTTCCAAACTTCCAATTAAAATACAAAAAATCATTCAGTTTTTTTAAATCTCAAAACAAAAATAATTTAAAAAATGATATTATAACAACATTTTAACCATATAATCATGTTTTATTCAACTTTTTTCTCTTTTATTCAAAATAAAATAAAATATTTTATTCCAAATCATTTCACTACTATCTCAAAAAATTTCATTACTATTTACAAATCTCTCTTCTTATCTCATTTCTCGAGCATCCCATATATCTAAAATTAATAGTAGACCCAAAAAAATTAGGGTCTTTTCTTACTCTAAAAGGTAAGGTGAATGTCTTAAGTTGAGGCATAGATCTTTTGTTTCTTAGGCAATAGTATGTAGAGATGATAGGATAGATTGAGGAAGAATTATCCAAACTGTGCGAAAGACTTAGGCTTGATTTGAATAGTAAGTTGTGATGAAATGAAAGTTGATTAAAATATTATTTTATAATATTACTTTCAATTTGAGATTTAAAAAAATTAAATTATAGAAATAGATGAGATGAGTTGAGATGGTTTCATTATCCAACCTAAACTAATAGAAGAAGACAAACAAGAGCTCTTTCTACTGGAAGAAGTTCTCAATGAGTCAATACAAGAGGGAGATTATGTCTTTTAGTATTAATTATAGCCAACAAAGAGTGTAAACAGAGAAAGTACTTAGATTAACGATGTCAAATATTTGGAAACCAGAATGATGGATTACTTTTAAAGAAGTTGAGAAGAACTGATTTTTTATGGAATTTCAAAGGGAATCAAACAAGAAAAAAGTGTTGCCTGGGAAGTCGTGGTCGTTTAATCCTTGCAAGCCTTCGAGACTTTGAAGGCAACGCACCACCAAAGGACATCACTATTCGTCAAGGACATTTCTTGGTTCAATTATACAATATGCCTTTGGCTAGAACGACCAAAGAGATCTAGTAAACAAATAGGCTCTACAACTGGTAAAGTAATGATAATGGATGCTAATAGGGAAGGCTTCGAGTGGGACAAGTTCTTAAGACTTAGAGTGGATATTGACATTCGAGAGCCTATTGCATGAGGTAGGCTATTAAAATTGGAGAAAAACAATTGTGGATTGGTTTTAAATTTGAGCATTTGCCAAACTTCTACTTTCACTATGGAGTCTTGAAGCATAAAGGAAAGGCCGGTGCTCAAACACAGTATAGACCAAAGTTGCAAGCACTTTTAGTAAGTTCTAGTGCCAACGGTATGAGAAAGTATGGTGGAAAGCCAGAAACAGCTCAAACCAACTTTCGACAATAGAGCAGCTCGATGGGGAAGAGAGTAGCGGTTCTGAAAAAGGCAAGAAAAATCAAAGGGATAGAGTGGAGGCGAATTCAAATGCAAATTTGGTAACGTCAGAATCATACAATAATGTAGATGCTCATGAGAAGTTAGGAGAAAACACCAATCATGGTTATGGTGGAAAAGAGTTTCCATTACAAAAGACACTTCAAAATGTTGAGCTATCTCCAAAAGATAACGATTCAAAGAAGAAATCTAGCAAACTCAAACTAGAAAGGAATCTCAGAGTGAATGGATTTCTTGATAAAATGGACCTCTAGGTGATTGATACAGTTCATAAATCTACCATCAATCAAAGGGAATCTAACATTCTCAATAGTCTTGTAAGTACAAATAACATTCTCTCTTTCAATCAATAATTGTTATTAAATAAAAATATAACACTAAAAGGAAAAGAAAAATAAGAGGAAGTTCTTCTTTAAAACTAGTAGGAGAGAGCAGTGGGGCTCTGACCCCACTACCCTGCCCCGCCTCCGACAGGACAAGACAATGGCATTGTCTGTAGATGGCGGGTAGTAGGTAGCTGGGCAATCCATCAACGTCCAACCACCCCTCAGGTGTAGGGTACAGATTGGGCTTGTCCCTAGTCTGCATGTTATATATATAATATATATTTATATGTACAAGAAAACTTATACATTAAACAAAATGACGTTGTTTTGAACATTTCCAAAGTGAAGTTGTTTTATTTAATGCGTAAATTCACCCCTTTTATTGACTCCCCACTCTCATATTCTCTTAGCTCTCTTTCTCTCTCTCTCCTCGTTATCCATGCATACCTCTCTCTTAGTCTCTCTCACTCATCGTTGTCGTCTCCCTTATTGAGTTTGTATCTCTCTTCTACATCTTTTAGCTTATAAGTAGCCTAATAGCCCATTAATTTTTTCTATAAAAAAAATAATAACCCATTAATTTTAATTTTTAGGAATGGACTATAGAGAATGATATTCATATTTTTACTTATTAGTCAATGGGCTACCATAGAAGCCTGTTAAAAGCCATTATATTCCATTTTCAATAGTGTAAAGAGAAGAGAGATATAACCACCAAATAATATGGTCTGACTATGCATGAGAGATTTTAATGTGATTCTTCATCAAGTTAAAAAATATGCTGAAGCATTTGAAAATTGTAGTTTAAGTGGTTTGAATTTCCAATGGTCCAAATACACATGGGGTTACAATCGAGAAGGGGGTGATTTTACTAAAGAAAGATTAGATTAGAGTATTGGAAAATTCTGGGTGGCACAATTTATATGCATTTACCAATATGAGGATCCTAGTTACCCAAAGCTCTAACCACTGTCCTTTATTTATAACAGTGAGTAGTCATTTAGAAGAAGGAAGAAGCAAGAAAGAGGTGAAGAATATACATTTCATTGGCACTTGGGTATGAATTCATAATTTCCACTTCTATTTCATGAACCCAAAATTTGGAGAGAGAATGTGGATATTTAGGGAGTGAGATGAGATGAGAAATATATGTATATTAGTAAAATAGTTTGTGAATAGTAGTGAAATAGTTTAAATTATGATGTTTTATTGGATTTTAAAAAATAGAGAGAAGTTAAATACAATATTTTAAAGTTAAAATATTAAATATTGTTATAATTTTTAATATAATTTTAATCATAGGATTTGAAAAACCTAAATTATTTTTTGTATTTTATTTAGAGGTTTAAGACAATTGTAATAATCAAGTAATGATTAGATAAAAAAAAATTAAAAATTAAAAAAGTTTGTATTTGAGTGAAGTTTAAAAATGAAATGAGAGGAGATGAAACCTATTCCCAAACAAACTCTCTGTCCATAATGAATTCATATTCTCGTTGACCTTTGAGAGATTTGGATTCAAAATTATTTTATCTAATTTAATTATTACAATTTTTATAAATTTTTATATAAAATACAATAAACTAATCAAATTTTCAAATTTTAAAATAAGAATATATATTAAAAATATTATAATAATATTTTACTAAACTTTCTAACTTTTAACTTTTATCTAATTTCATTTCATCTAAATTTATTATCCAAAACTCTCCTTATTTTTGAATTAGAAACTCAATATTTAGATTGGCTGGCCCAGTCCATCATAGATACCTGGGCCCGTTTGAACCCTTCGGCTCAAGGCCCACCTATATAATTCAGCTATCAACTCTCTATCTTTCTCTGCGTCTTTGAAATCAGGGATTCAGGATAGTCTTCTCGAGAATCATCGCCAAGAATGAACCGCGAGAAGTTCGTCTCGGAGGTGATTTGGCCTGCAATTCGGGGTAAATCTTGTCCGATCTGCCTTAAAGATCTTGAATTTCGGGGAGTGGCGGTGCTCACGGCGTGCACGCACGCCTACTGCGTGGAATGCATTCGTAAATGGAGCAACTTGAGAAGAAGATGCCCCCTCTGTAACTCCGACTTCGATTCCTGGTTCTGCAAAATCAACCTTTCTTCTCGAACTTTCTGCAAGGAGAGACTATCTGCTTTGAGTAATCGTACAAGAAACGTCGACGTTGAAGTTGAAGTTGAAGTTGAGTTGAGCCGACGAATTGATCCTCGAAGGTTAGACTTTTGGATACGTATTTGGATATATGTTTGGTTGCAGAGAAGTGTAGGAAAAGGGGAAAGAAATTTTACCTTTTGGAAAGAGAGAGAAAAGAAAAACGGAATATAACAGGAAAAAACTTGTCTTATGACTTTTCATCATTGAATCAGTTTCATTCGAGTGGTTATTCTCTGTATGCTCGACTTTTGGTTTAAGGAGATCATGAATCCTCTAAGAGAAGATTTTATATATTCTTTTTTTCTTTTCGTTGCCGGGGAAGGGTAATGAAATGGAAAGAAACTGACGGTTTGTCTTTGTTTCTTTTGCTTTATCTTGTTTTGAATTGAGTTTATTATTCTCATCGTTTGTATATTGCATTATTGAAAATTTATACAGGATAGTTCGAAGAAGAAGAGACGAACAATATACTGTTAGCCGTCGGACAAGGCCTTTACCATGGCAGCGATCGTTTGGACGGCCAGGATCTGTGCCGCCTGATGTTATTGCTGAAAGAAAACTTCAATGGCGTGCCAGGTACTTTCATAATCATAATGCAAATACAAACATACATTGTAAACTCCTTTTGTAAGATTCATGTGCAAACCAAGCATTTCCCAATAAGCAATGGGCTCTAATTTTTATTGTTTTCCTACTTGACGGTGGCTTTGGCCTACTATCTCCTTTGGTTTTTCTAATTATGGAGTTTGGATTATGATATTGTGCAGCATATATGGGCTAGGCTTGCGAGCTATTCCTTTGTCTCCTCGAAGCTGTATTGATCAGGTACGATAACTTGTTATATCTCTTGTCGAAGATTGCTGGTTTCTGTATTATCTCTTACGTTTGATTTGAAAGACTCCTTGTTTGGTCAAAGTTATTTCTAGCCTCTGCAGCTCCATATTTCTTTTTACTTTTCGAAGATTTGAAGTGACAGAAGTGTAATGCATTTTTTATCCAAAGGATCTGACTCTTCATTGGTTCAAAACTTTATAATTTTAACAAAGTTGTGTTTGAATCCAGCAAGGATTGAGTTTAGCTGGATCTGATTCTTTTTCCATCTCCGAAATTTCAGAATTTCTGGGGAAATATTGTTGCGAGAGAAAAAATAGTACAGAGAATAGAGCCATGGATTCGGAGGGAGCTGCAGGCTATCATCGGGGACCCAGATCCATCTATTATTGTTCATGTAGCCACCTCACTTTTCATAGCTAGCCTTAAAAGGAAAACTAATACCAATCCCGAACAGCTTGATGGTGAAGATAACCTCATGGCACCTTTGCGTCCTTTCTTGCAAGACAGAATGAATATGTTTTTGCATGAATTAAGGTAATTGATTGAAATACAATTAATAGCCTTCAAAACTTTTATTATTATTATTATTATTGATAAGTTAGCCTTCAAAACATTTTGAAAACCCAGATTTTGAAGAATCACAAGAGTTAAGTGTCTAAAATGTAGTGTTTTAGACAAACAACAACAATGTCTTTTATCGGTGGTTTTCAAGTTTGCCAATGAGCAGCAAACTAGAGTAGCACTGCACTTATCCTGATTGAATTTAATTAAAATTCCAATATTTTCTTATTGTTATTATATTCGCAGGACTTTTTCTTTATATTTTATAAAGGTTGAACAGGAAATTATGTCTTATTTTGTTGCTAGTTGTGACTGTTATTAATACAAACAATTTCTGTTCAGATGTTTTGCAGAGAGTTCGTTAAACGTGGAGGCGTATGATGTTGTGGTCAAATATGAGTAGTTGAACTTAAGTGCTATATAGCCTTATTAGTTCAACTTTTCTCATGCATGTTTTTCTTTATTTTGCGTGGAAGTGCCACGTTGGAAGCTCAAGGTACCCCCTTCATTTTAATTGAAAATTCCAGTAACTTTCTCAACAAGGTAGCAGGAGCTTTTTAAATGCATGATCATGTGATGCAGCTTGGGTCAGTTACGACTGCAAATGAGCCAAGTCAATTTGGGCTATTATGATGTTGGAGCAGAGCAAAATTTCAGAGTTACAACATTTAAATGCCCACATGACGTTCATAACAAAGCTGACCAAAAGTGTTTTGATGACTGACCTGCTTCTGTCGTAGGATGTTGGTTTGGGAGTGGATCATGATTAACAGATCATTGGAGGGCAGAGGTGTGAGGTGTCTTAGATCTCTCAAGGATGTCACTCAGCCATCAGATAATCCTGTGAAGGACACCACCTTCGCCCATTTTAAGCCTTTTTGATGCAATAATCGTTGCTGCAGACAAACACCCTTCAGAATGTGAAACCGCTCAACATCCTGATGATCAATAATCCTTGGGACTAACATATTGTACACCATGTTTTTCCTCCCTCCTTTAGCATAATTTGGTTTTATATATACGCTTTAGCAAAGTGGGAATGTTATTGACCCATTTAGATTCTTAAATGTGGGACTTGCTTTTGTGCATTAAGCTCTTGCCTGCACAATGTGCGCATGTATTCATTCCAAAACAACTTCCAATAATTTTGTTTTGGCCAAAGACATTTTTCAAACATTTGACATTAATTTTTGTCATTTTGAGATCTAATTTTAGACATCAAATCACTAGTTGATAGCTAGTCATTCAAGGAATCATTCTAAGAATCATCCCCATCTAGTTCCATATCTTCTCCATAGTTACAATTTTCGGTACTAGCATACATCTAACTCCCTCTTACACAATATATAAAGCTTCAGTCTCAAAGTAGCTTCCACGTAGCATTTCATGCAATCCTGCAGGAAGAAGAATATTTCATCTTGCCAGACCTCCCTCCCAAAAACAGAAATTGCATATAACAATAGACTTTGGGCTAGTCGTGTAGAAATATATAATTGCCAGCCCCATTTGGCAAATAATCATTAGTTTTGACTATTGCAAGATTAACACCAAAGTGTTCTACACTCTTGGATTCGTTATCTGGACTGCAACATCTTCATCTCACTCTTGCCAACTACGTACTTCGTCTCTTCCCACATCTTTGGGTTGTAACTTCAAACAAGGAGTCAAGTCATTCCCCCACCTCTCCCTCCCTCCCTCCCTCCCCTCCCCCCCCCCCCAAAAAAAAAAAAAAAAAACCACCCCACATTAGAACAAATTCAATAAATTGTTGAGAAGGGTTGGGAAAAAATCCCCCCCTGCATCCCTTATAATCCATCATCTCCAATTCTCCATTCATCCCTGGATTTCCAAAGCTAGCACCATTCACATTCAATTTTAGTCTGCCATCACTTGGCCTTTTTCATTTCATAATCTGCACTTTATGAGTACAGCCATGCATGGGATAGCTAAATGTTGAAAAATGAAAGAACCCATCCCTTTTATCACTTTTTCCCTTGATACATTTGACACAGAGTTGGCCAATAAAGCTTTGATCTTCAAAACTATAAGACTCCTTGCTAACAACTCCTCAACCATAAACAATAACTTATATTAGAAGGTAAAACCCCCCATCATCATACACACACGTGAAGATCTTCCAGCCCTTTGAAACCACATGGACACTTGATTTGTATCTATTTTCCACAAGTTATTTTCAGATGTTTAGATATCCATTGAGCCAGCCAATGCCTCCCCAACTAACACTTATACAGTTGAGAATTCCAATCAGTAGAATTTCACATCTCAATAACTAAATATTCGGGTCTGATTATCCTCCACATTGTACCTCTCAAAATCTCTTCAGTAAGACCAGAAAAGGATCTCCAAAAACTAGAATCAAACCAAGAAGTCTACATGAGAAAAGGGCGAGAAACCAGCAAGTGCTTGGCTCTAAAAGACTAAAACACTCAGCTCACAGAGAAGAGTCATGCAGGACCGTTAATGCAACTTCATATGAAGTACCTTTTCATTTCACTCAAATCCTTGAACTCCAAACCCCCTTCCCTCTAGAGATTTGCATTTATTTTCCCAAGAAATCCACTTTTTTTTTTTTACCTTTCCATGAGCATCTCCCCAGAATAAGTCAGAAAATAACTTGGATACTTCCTGCTTGACCTTTCTAGGGATATTCAGAATTAACAGCAACTAATACTTCCTACGTGATCATTCTTGAGATATTCAGAATTAACAGTAAATAGATAGGCATATTAGACAAAGCATGCTTAATGAGTACTACGTTCCCACCATTAATCTTCATCACCATGGACTCTAGCAGGTCTGCTCTCAATTTACCAGTACATAATGGTGCTCAGAGGTAAACAAAAGGACAATAAGCTTCTTCGAGTCCAATAGCACCCACTGAAATACCTCTTAAACAAAGCTTTTCACATTTAAACTTTTATATAAAGGTGAGCCCTTGGGACGACTCTCTTCTTTAATTTTAATGAAAGAAGAAGCATATGACGTTTGGAAAAACAATAAGCAATAAATTTTGGTTCAAAACAAGGTCAACTATCATTCTCAATGAGCAATTTTGAACCTGTTTAAACTTTTATCCAGTTTGACTATCATTCACAATGGAGTTATAATTTCTCTATGACACACAAATAAACTAATTATAAACACTGAATTGATAAGTACAAATCTTCTGTATTTTAAAAAACTCGCCAAGGAGAAAAAGTTAAAACCCGAAAAAACAGCTGACCAATTCAGTGAATTCTCATACAAACCCCCCATAGTCATTCTCCTACTCTTTGCAGTGAAAGTTTCTTTCTGCAAATTTTCCCGTATAATAAAAAAAGTTCATCTGCTCTATGCTGCTCTTTATTGTAACCATCTGAACAAGCAAAGGCATTCTGAATAGGCATCATGCTTTGGTTCAGTGAATTGAAAAAATAAATCAATCAATCAAAAACTAGTACCATCCTGATAATACTGAAAAATTTTGCACCAAAAGGTCAAAGAGAATGCGTGGGAAACTAACAAAAAAAGGTCGTTGGGCAGTATATTTCAATGCACACCATAGAGCATAACCAAATTGAACCGGCAATATCGCAGCCCCAAAGTTGCATGCACCAGCACCACACCATTATTGAGCAATACACAATCACATTAAAAATATCATTTATCAGGGAGCTAGATGCCTTTGTAATGCAACAAGATCAAAGAAAATATAACTGAAGTGGAAAAACTTCCACAGGTTATTTGCATTTAGCAAAAGTTCCCAATGAAACTAGTAGCGGAGGTATGCCAGCACATAAAGAAAGAATTAATCACAAAGCACGGCTTCAAGAGCAACGAATCAAAGTGGATTGAGTAAATTCAACCAAGTGTCATTATGATGAAGCCATCTACAATTATTTCAACCCATTATCTGCCTTGTACACCATCTATTATTTTTTCATCTTCAAGGATCCGATGTTCTCTCTGTATAGCTTCAAGAGTTCAGAAGCTTCCTCCTTGTGAGGCATTACAAACCTCCTCAGAAAGGCCTCATCAGGGGATTCAAACAATGAAGACATGCCAATATCCTTCTTCACCAAACCTTTGGCCAACAAAACTTGAACAACCAAACCCCTTGGAATCAATCGCTTTTTCAAGCTAAGAGAAACAAGTGACGGGCGTTTGAAAACAACCGAAGGCTCCAAACTCAACTTGTTGACAAAAAAATCCATTACCCCCATAATCTTATCTTTAGAAGCCATCATGCACCATGGATGTCTTTTAAATGCCTCAATAACCTCATCCTCAGACCAACCCCATTTCTTGTAAACATCAACCTTGCTTTCCCATGTTGATTTGCTCATTGCTCGGAAAGCAAATACCGCAAGAGAAAATTTCAACCTCAAAGGATTGAATCCTATTTCATTTACTTCCTCTATAATCTCTCTAAATCGAACTGGATTGACCATCAGAGATCTAGGCTGATATTTAAGTAGAGTAAGAATATGACAATCAGGCACTCCGTTATCTCTCAGTGTATTGATGTTAGGCGCCACATAATTTTCAAGATCAAATACAAGCATACCCGGAAATCGTTTTATTGCGTGAACGGTCTCGCCCTCAGACTTAAGCAAATCTTTAAAGAAATCAAAGGACGGGATAATTTGTTTTTCTAAGCTTCTTTTAAGAAGAGCAGGGCACCCAGATAACATTTTGGCAATGTCATGTCTTGAAATGCCTTTAGAGGCAAAGAAATCAATTTTGGGAAAAAGGGTTTTATTAGTATCAGACAAAAGCACCGTGGGGAGTCTTCTGACAAGGTTCGAGATCTGGGTTTCAGAGAATGCAAGGCTCTTGAAAAAGTTAATCACGGAGTCTGCTTTATCTGGGGTTTCGAAGCTAACATATTTGGAAGCTGATACAGCAACTTCTGGGGAGAATCCAAGTGCGTTTATGAGGTATGAGACTGCGAAAGGTTGTTGATCGGAAGTGCTTGAAATGTATTTTAAAGATAAAGATGGGGGCTGCAAAAAACCCAGTTTGTGTATTGGTAGGGGAGTTGCATTAGCGTATCTCCCATTCCGTATGGTTTTGCAGAGAAAATAAAACATGGGTTTTGAAATTCAGGTAGTGAGAAAAGAAACTCACCTATTCTTCAGATGCAAATATCTTCTTTTGTTGAGCGAAAGCGAAATTTTCAATCTTCACCGTCGCCGGAACCGAGTCTGAAGTGAAACCATAACGCCCGTGTTTCTCACTAGTCTGAACAATTTTATTTTTTTTTTCAAAAATTTTAGCTAAAAATTATTCAATTTTTTTAAACTTTATTTCACATTTTTGTGATTAATTGATTATTTATTGTACCCAAGTTTTCAATTTTTTATCTACAATGAATTTTTTTAAACAAATTATCTCTCTAAACATAATATTTACAAAATTAGTACTTTCGTAACAATAATATTTTTAAAAAAAAGTCATTTTCACAAATAGTCAATAAAATTAGATAATAACAATGGTGACTATTTGAAAATCATGAATTATTTTGAAAAGAGAGAGTTTACGAAAGCTATAAATTACAAATATAATAAATCGGGTCTAAACAAAGACATTAAAAAGCCATGGCTCAATGGTTATTACAAAGGAAGCTGCTAATTTATTTATTACTAGGTTATTGCTAGGTATAATTCAGCTTTTTATTCTTTTTCTTTTTTTATTTTTTTATAAATATTTTTTTAAGAAAATCAATATATTAATAATTACTTTCTTAACCATTAAATAAAATATAAATAAAATAAAATACATAAAACATCAAAAAAAATGTATCAAACTTGACAAACATACTAGCATTATTCTATTACAAACGGGGTTTTTAGTGATCTATAATATGATTTTGAGCTTTGAGCAATGCAATGTTCAACGGGTATGGATACTCAAATATGATTTATTCTTTTCTCTTAAATCTGCTCGTTAAGTTGGTAGAAATTCTTAAGCAGATTTCCTGTTAAACAACTTCAAGCATGTGAGGCTGTTCCAGTTATACTTTATTTGAGTTCAATGGAACCTTCTCCTTTATTTAATGTGCTGAAGTTTAAGGCTTCATATGTTTCTGTACTGAGGATGTTTCACACTAACGAAAACCACATTAATATTTTTGAGTTGCCTAAAAAGAAAAACATTAACGTACATAGAAAATTCTACAATTAGAAAGAAGAACAGAAACGCATCATAGTAGTTATAACGATATTAATATTACAGTCGGATTCAGACACCAGTTTTATGTTAGTGCAGGGGGCAGTTTACAATGTCATTCTTCTTCTGGCTCTTCCTCTTCTTGGAGAAGATTTTCTCTGTTGTCATGTGCCCAGAAACCCCGAACATCGATAACCATGCTGGCTACAGTCCCACCCTGTTTGCAATTCAGTAGATCCGCCAGCGTAATCCTCAGCGGGTCTACTGGTTTTACCATATCCCAAATTTCATCCCTTACATCCTCGATGCACAATTCATAGTTCCCGCCGTCAATCCATTTCTGGTGTACATCCCTGTTATAATTCGTAAAGCAATGAAGGTAAAATCAAAATGCTATTCATATGTTATAAACCAATAATAATTAGATTTTAATAGGTAAACCATAATTTCGATAGTTCCTGGGGTCTGATATCTGGACTCATGTCTTTGGTAATTTGACAAGTGCATAAACCAAGTTTTAGTAGCACAAGCTGGAAACTAAAGAGGTCTTCTGTTTGAAGGTTGTACAAGGAAACATCTCTCAGCTTTGGATGCTTCCCTTTTTTCCATACTTGGCTTAAACTTGGTTTGCTCAGAAAATGGAGGGAAAATTGTGTGTGCGCGTGCGTGTGTGTATATAAGTTGTTCACGACAACCAAGAAAAGCACACCAGATAGATGAGTGAGCGAGATTATCACCCACGACAGAAGAGGGTTTTCACCTGAAAAGAGAGTGAATATCGGCTGTAGTAAGGAAACCCCTTCCATTAAGATCAAGACACCGAAACAAATAAGTTAACCCTTCTGGCGTGTCTTTGTTTTCTAGGGCCAGTACAAAGTCCAGGAAGCTTTCAAAATCCATCTCCCTAGCATTTCCTCCACCACTTTTTCCACGGCGAACATGCTCATCAAATACTATTCAAAAGCATTTCAATTGCAAGGAATGAATAAAAGGAACTGAAAACAAAATGCAAATATATATATACATGTATGTATGTATTTGCAGATGTACAGTGTTTGATGTAACAAGAAATGTAAAGCATCCAGGATCTTTGGATACGTTTTGGTGCCCTCTATTTTGTATAGGGAGATAACTTTTCAACATATTTTTCTGGTAGGACCTCTTTCTGAGACATGTTATGGACATTTCTTCCATTTAAATTTCATTTAGTTCTCAATCATCCCAACATGCAAAATAAAGAGCTACTGTTTGAGTCTATAATGCACATCTTAATAGAAGGCCATCACACAATGGTCAAACTACAAAGTAGCAATGTCAGAGGCCAAGACCTATATGAGATTGTCTGTCAAGGATTATAGCCTTTTGCAATAAAACAAACAAGGACATTTTAAAAATTGGCATCCACTTTCAAATAGTAAGAAAGGGAAACAATGCAGAAAAGGGTGTTGATTCCTACCCCTTTCAATGAAAATTTCAGTCAGTGTCCCATCTGCATATTCTCGAAGCTCCTGCTTGCTCAATGTTCCATTCATATCTTTATCAAGGGCAAGAAACATGTCTGCACAAAAGAATGAGGGTGCAGTTAGCCACATGATCCCAACGGCAGCAGTTTTAATCACTCTAAACGCACCATAACATCTATTCCAAGATTGACAGCAACATACATGCTGCTAATGAGAGAAGCATTTGTTTTTTAATGAATGCAGCTAATATAATTCATTGAACATACTGCCGTAATGAAGTTCACTAAAGTAAGACAACATAAAAAGGCTCCTGTACATTGGTAATGATTTCTGACCATTTATCCTTAACTTGCCAATTGTCACTCGTTATTTTTATTCTTCTTCTCAAGAAAATCATGAGTTGGATCAAAAACAATACCAAAATAAAGAACTTTATCCAGGGAAAACAATATTAATTGTCAAATATGCACTTCGGCAACCTACTGAATCAGTGTAAACTCATTATCTACAATTAAGATCATTTAGACAACAGCAAAGAAGGAGCAAACTGAAACCAGGAAATGGCAAATATCGGAATTTCAGCATGCAAAACACCCACCACATATGCGTTGAGCAGATGTTAAGGAGAACCAGTTTTCAGCTTGCTCAGTGTCGGTAACTTCTTCCTCACTTTCCTAACATAGATAAAATGTAGAAGATAAACTTAGTTTCAGCTTCAACTACTTATTAAAAAATCAGTTTCAAATCTCTTTCTATCCACCAACTAGAATGGGTAACAAAAATTTCAGCAGTTTCTTCCCCTTAATATGTACTGCTTCCATCCCTTAGTAAATATCATAACTAAAAGTTTCAAGGAAATTTGTTTCCAAAAACCTTTTTTTACAAGTAATTTGTTTCCAAAAACTTCTCACAGAGAGAAGCAAGCCACAGACGGCTTTCACTGGCATTCTTCTTACAGATATATTAGGCTAAACACAATCTACCTGGTGCAGTTCCATTAGTTCCTGGAGACAGTTACTTAGCAGCACTTTTTTAATGCAGGCTTTGCCTGAAAGAAAAATCAACCATATATTATTGGCAAACACAAGGGCCAGAAACATTATGAAAACTGCACAAAAATTTATTAGTCAAAATAACTTACTGCACTAAAATTGCCAAACCAGACATATTATCATGATAACCCAACCATATCTGTTTTATAAGTATTTAACCAAATTATTTATACTCAGGAAATTAAAATATATGTAAATTTATACAAATTTATCATTTTTTCTTCATATCAGCTATATTCTCTACCACCACAGAAACATCATCTCGCACCATTATTTCTGCATTCTCACAACTCACCTCATGCTGTCAAAGAGACAAATTAAAACCCAAGCCCTCTCATTGTTAAGTGATAAAATGTATTTACTCGTCAAAAAAGTTTCACACAGCCCCAAAATGCTCAGTTATGAAATATTTCATTTGAAGGGATTTAATTTCCTAATACTCATTCCATCCTTATGCAGATATATTCCATTTCTTCTGCCAAATTATAAAGCCAAAGATGTAGGATACGTCAAATTAAAGTAATTGTGCAGACATATAATGTTTGCCAAACTGTACCGAGGAGAATAAATAGTTGCAACTAAGAATCAAACATCAGTACCAGATTCACTCAACAGGAAAAAATATATGGGATATTGCTTCTTAAAATAGGACAATCAGACAATAGAACATCAACTCAATTTTGTGACCAAAGGATATGCAACAAACCTCGTCTATGAGGATCACAAAAGAAGAAAAATTTGTGTGCCGCTATGCGACAATACATTTGAACAAAGGCTGCAGGCATGTCCCGTAATTGTGCCAAATTAGGAATAAGGCCTCGTATATAGGCTTCCATTTCCTGGAAGAAGAACCGAATATTCATGGATTATAGAAAATGGAAAAAAATAAGCTGACATTAAATTATATTGATAATATAACAAAAGAACCCAATAACTCATTTTAAACAACTGAAGGCCCAACAATGTTGAGAAATCATACATGAGCTTGTAGAAAACCATCAGAATCCTCATCGAGTTCACTCATATCGATGCGGGCCTGTGTAAGCGATACCTGAACAACAAAGAAAGTTGAAATTAGTTGGGAGAGAGAGAAAGAGAAAGAGAGAAATCTTTGTCAAAGAAAATACAGCCTAATCAACACAATCTACTGCATGTTCCAACTTAGTAATAGAAATGGTTAAGATTCACAGTCCTACACCCATTCAACAGTTCCAGTTCAATCAATAAAGTCTATTATTACTTATAAAAAAAAAACAGTTCCAGTTCAACATGTAGAATGAACCACACAGATCATATGCCTCATCAAAAAGAGTACACAACTAAAATCCTCACCAAGAAAGTAAAGTTAAATGACATACAACCATGGAAATTCAATTCTGCTACTTATCAAGAACAATTTCCAGTACCTAAGCAAAATCATACTATGCATTTGGCATCTAAGAACAATACCCACCGTGCGCATCACATAAAGGTAAAATGGCAGAATGGCAATTCTTCCCGACTCATCTTTCTCAAATTTCATGAAATTTGAAGGGCTAAAAAAGCGTCGGCATTTGGGCCCTATTTGCTCGGTACATACAGAGGCAATGTGGCAAAAATCTTCATAATTCATCTACAAGAAAACAAAGCAAGAAATGTATTAGCATCAGTATAATACTAGAATACACAGCTTGAAAAGGTTTTCTGACATGAAATAAAGCCAAGAATTACTACATGACATAAAACAATGACAAAGCTGAAGTAGCTCAGAAGTGAGTCAAATGACATAGAGGAGGAAGTTTCCTTTTAACTGTAGGTAAAAACCTAAACTCATGACTAATGGAACCAACTAAAATTACTTAAAATCTTGGGTTCCAAGCTTGAAGCTAGCAGAAACTAAGGCCTTATTCCTCGGGAAGTCGGAGTTGGTTCTGGTAGGGGAGGTGAGTAATATAGATTCCTTAGCAAAGTTATTAGGCTGTAAAATTGCATCTCTTCCAATGAAATATCTTGGACTCCCCTTGGGGGCATCTTTCAAAGCCAAGAGTATTTGGGATGGGGTAGTAGAGAAGATAGAGAAAAGATTATCGGGTTGGAAGAGGTTATATTTATCAAAAGGGGGAAGACTAACTCTCATCAAAAACACTCTTTCCAACCTCCCCACTTACTTTCTTTCCCTCTTTCCCTTACCGGTGGGAGTGGCAAATCGGATAGAAAAGTTGTTTAGAGCCTTCTTGTGGGGTGGCATGGGGGAGGAATTCAAATTTCACCTTGTAAATTGGCAAATGGTGAGCTGTCCAATTGAGAATGGGGGCATGGGAGTGCGAAACTTGTGCGTTTTTAATAAGGCACTTTTAGGGAAGTGGTTGTGGAGATACCAAATGAAAGGGAGTTCGTTGTGGATAGAGGTTATTGATCATAAGTATGGTGGTGCATAGGGGGATGGTGCACTAATGAGGGTAGGGGGTCATATAGAGTAAGCCTATGGAAATTCATAAGAAAAGGGTGGGACACTTTTGCAACACACCTCCAATTTGAGGTGGGTGATGGAGCACAAATCCCTTTTTGGGTTGATGCTTGGTGTGGGGAGAGACCTCTGAGCATTGCTTTTCCAACTGTTTTTAACATGGCTGGAAATCAGCGAGCTCTAGTTTCAGATATACTATGTCGTGCCAATGGGACGGTAATTTGGAACGTCACTTTCACAATAAATGCGCAAGACTGAGAACTTGAAGAGCTGGCTGACTTGTACAGCTACTTGTATTCAGCAAAGCTAGAGGCCAATGGGGGTGATCGTGTGTTGTGGAAACACACAAGGAGAAAACAGGTCACTGTAAAATCCTTCTACAAGATTTTGACAGTCCTACAACCTTCTTACTTTCCATGGAAGAGTATATGGAAGGCTCCAGTACCAACCAAAGTGGCTTTTATATGTGGACAGCTGATAATCTAAGAGAGGAATGATTTTCATGGAGTGGTGCTACATGTGTAAAAGAAATGGGGAATCGATAGATCACTTACTCTTACACTGTGAGGTGGCTGGAAGGTTATGGGCTAGTATCCTTAGTAGAGCCAGGCTGAGTTGGGTCATGCCTAAAAGTGTAGCGGATCTTCTAGCATGCTGGAATAGGTCTCACCATTGTGATCAAATGACAGCAGTGTGGCGAATGATTCCCTTGTGCTTAATGTGGATTATTTGGTTGGAAATGAATGATAGGAGCTTCAACGATAAGGAGCGTGCAACGGAAGAAATCTGGAATTTTTTTGTTTCATCTCTCTTTCAGTGGTTTTCTGCTATTGTTTTGAGGGGTGGGAATGTTCATGAGTTTTTACTCTCTATGCAACCCACTAGTATGTAATTATGTGTATCAACTTGTATACTTCCTGTGTACTTGGGCATTGCCTAGTTTCATTTTATTCAATAAAGATTATTACTTATCAAAAAAAAAAACTAAGGCCTTATTGCAACTAAATCTTCTACATGTAAGGACTTCAGTTGAAGTGGGTTATACCATTTTGATGGTAACAACTGAAAGATAATATCAAAAGATAAGCAGAAAGAAAAATAATGATTTAGGAGTACATTTATAAAACAATGATTTAGGAGTATAGAAGATATAAATTTGAAAAGAAAAAAACCCACATATTGGACTTGGGGGGAGGGGAAAAAAGATGAATTGTGTGATTTTCTTGTTTTGATAAGTACACATATGATTTTCTTTCCAGCGCATATATAAATAAATGCATAACTAAGTAGTAGGGTTAAAGAGATGCGGATTTGGACTCAATACTTGATCCCCCTCACATCGACAAATCTTGGACTCAATTTTACTTTATATGTTATAGAGATGCGGATTTGGAGAAAGGGGATTAATCATTGCATTTCAACTGCCCGCTTTTCCGTATTAGTCAATGGCAAACCATGTGGCTTTTTCTCGAGTTCGAAGGGGTTGAAACAAGGGGATCCACTCTCTCCTTTCCTATTTGTTATGGTAATGAAGGCGTTAAGCGGAATGCTCGACGCTGCTGTCCGGGGTGGTTTTTTGACAGGTTTTGCAGTGGGTAATGGGCTTTCCATCACCCATTTACTCTATGCGGATGACACGTTAATCTTTTGTGAAGCGGACAGCGACCAACTTCAAGTGCTAAGGGCTGTACTTCTATGCTTTGAGGCGGTCTCGGGCCTCAAAGTCAACTTGGCAATGTCAGAATTGGTCCCGATTGGAGAAGTGGTGAACATCAACCATTTAGCTGACTTGATGGGTTGTATGGTGGTTGCACTCCCTATGAGGTATCTCGGCTTCCTTTGGGAGCTACTTTTAAAGCAAAATCAATATGAGATGGGGTTATAGAGAAGGTTGAAAAAAGATTGACAGGTTGGAAGCGCCTTTATCTTTCAAAGGATGGGAGATTAACTCTCATTCAAAATCCTCTCTCAAATCCACCTACCTATTATCTCTCTCTGTTTCCTTTACCAGTGGAGGTAGCGAATCGGATTGAAAAATTATTTAGAAACTTCTTGTGGGGGGGCTTGGGTGAGGAACATAAATTCTATTTAGTGGGCTAGCCAAAAATGTGTAGCCCAAAGGTGTTGGGTGGCTTGGGGGTGCGGAATTTAACCACTTTCAATAATGTCTTATTAGGGAAGTGGTTGTGGCGATTTCAATTAGAGGAGTCGTCGTTGTGGAGAATGGTGGTGGAGGAGAATGGTGGATGTGATCGGAGGGGTTGGAGCACCAAGGAGGTTAGGGGTTTTCAACACATTAATTTTAAGATTGGTAAGGGTACGAGAATCAATTTTTGGTTTGATAAATGGTGTGGGGAGAGTGCCATTTTTTCTGCATTTCCAAGAGTTTTCAGCCTAGTTGACGACCAACAAGTTGTTGTCTCCAATGTCCTGTGTAGAACCAATGGCACAGTGTATTAGAATTTGACTCCCTGTAAAAACTTGCAAGATTGGGAAGTTGAGGAGATGGCTGGTTTTTACAGCTTTCTTTATTCCCAACAGGTAGGAGGAATTGGGAGGGATAGTATGCTGTGGAACCACTCCGGAAACAAAAAATTCACTGTCAGATCATACTATAAGGTGCTACAAACCGATCAGCCAAATGGGTTTCCTTAGAAGGGTATTTGGAAAGTTCAAGCGCCACCTAAAGTTTCCTTTTTCGTGTAAACAGCGGCATTGGGTAAGATTTTGACGATTGAAAACTTAAGAAAAAGAGGGATGATATTTGTGGAATGGTGCTACTTGTGTAAGAAGACTGGGGAGTCAATAGACCATATTTTCCTGCATTGCGATGTGTTGAGTAATTAATGGGATAGCATCATTAGTAAGGCTGGTCTGAATTGGTTAATGCCCAAAAGTGTGGTTGATCTCTTAGCGTGCTAGAATCGACATCATCAGTGCAAACAACTGGCTACGACGTGGAGGATAATTCCTTCGTGTCTACTGTGGTGTCTATGGATGGAAAGGAACGAAAGATGTTTCAACAACAAGGAGAGGTCCATGGGGGAAATATGGGACTTTTTTGTACTTTCTTTGGTCCAATGGTTTTCTGCTATTGTACTAAAGTGAGGAAATGTCCATAATTTTTTTACTACTTTTCAGCTTGCAAGAGTGTAACTAGGTCTATTTTTGTATATCCCTGTGTACATGGGCTTTGCCTAGTTGCTTTTAATCAATAAAGATTATTACTTATCAAAAAAAAAAAACCAAGTACTACAATGTTGTATAAGCATTAGTAGAAAATTTGAAACAATCTTCCGAAAAAACCAACAACGATCTTTTTGAATATTCAAAGAAAAACTGAATTTCTATGGATGATGTTGATAACATTTGGCATATGAGGAGTTCGATAAAGATGATGAGCATATAGACCTTCTCCGCACCAGTAGCATCATCAATTACACAATTCTCTCTTAGACAAAACCACATTGCATCTAGATCGTCAGCATTAAGCAATAGATCTGATTGCTTCTGCAATAATGTTGAGATAATGTCACCAGTCAAGCAAATCAACAAATACTTGATCAGTAAGAATTAAAAAATTATTAGCAAGCTAGACAGAAAGATGTGGAATGCACCTTTAAAAATCGATATTTTGCCAGCCTCTGAACCCTGTGGCTGATGGATCCTTCTTCAGGTTTCTAAACCCAGAGGGAAGAACACGTCAGAGTAAAAAAAAATGAAAGACAGTACTACAATACAAAAGGGTATAAAAACATTTAAGAAAAAAAAAAAGAAAGAAAGAACAGTCCAAAAACAGATTACAAAAAAATTGAAATGCAGTCTTGAGAAAAGCTTGTCACCATTTTCATATCAAATAAATTTGTCTGCTAATGAACAAATGCACCAAGAAATAAAGAAATGAATTAAACCCCTTCATATTTAGTCCTTATCCATCTTAATAAAAGATCTTCCAAACTCAAAATAAGAGCTACAAGTCTAGCACGTGCCTTCTTATAGAAACTTGGGATTGTGCCAGCTTCAGCACTTTTTTGTTGCTTCTCTTTAAATATATCAAGCAAGATTTTCTTCGTTTCAAGCTCTACAAAGGAAGAGAAATAAAATTTACCAAGTTAAATAGTCAAATCAAAAGGAAATCACATTTTGATATCAAGGAGTGGGTATCAAGTCAGCATTTACATACCATGCATGGAATCATATGTCTGCAACTGATGTATTGGCAGATTAAGAATAAGCCATCATGAATATAATAAGGGAACTATAAGATACGTATTAAAAATATCAAAAGCCAAACTAAAATCTCATGATCACATAATACAGTGGGCTACTCTAGTAAAATTATGCCAAGAGAAAAAATATCATTGCATAAGTTTGGGAAGGGCTGTCTGTGGCTGCTTTACCAAGTTGGGCTTGGGATGAGCTGTAGACTCATACACCACATCGTGGATTTGATCCCGCACCACTAGTTCCCCTCAATTACTTAATATATTGTTCTAGCAGGTGGGATCTTATATCTGGGATTAGGGCCTGTTTGGGTGCTAAGGTGATCTCAAATCATCTGAGATAGTTTCGTATGGATGGTTATACTCTCCATCTAAATACACACAACTTATTTCATCTTAACTCAACAATGTTCATTAATGGGACTTTTATTATTATTCGATATAACAACAAATCAATCATTAATGAGACCAACTATTTTTTCAACTTCCATAAAAAAGTTAAACATATCTTAACCTACTTCATACACCCAAACACATCCAAATACATCTTAAGGAACCCACAAAAACCTACTCAAACATCTTACCTCACTATTATTCACAGATAAACTCAGATCATCTGAGATACTCTTCAAACAAAGCCTACTCTCCATGGGTGGGTCCAAAGAATCCAGCCTTTGTGAGGTTTCATGTCATCAGAAAACATTCCACTTGTCATTCTTAATCCAAACATTTTAATGAAGGAAGAGTAAGAAACCTAGTGCACCAATTTTCGTTTTCTCATGCAACATTTTTCCAAGTTGACAGACTCAATTGGCCTAGCCAAAAGGTCGTATTGGGCTCAGCTGAGCATGTGCCCATTACTTCAGCTCCCAAATGAAACTACCAATCTTTTTTAATCTGTCCCAAATGAAAACTATCCAAATAATCAAGATCATCCTCCATTTTCTCCCCAACCCCACAGATGTTTCCCTCAGTTTCTTATTGATGCTCTCTGATAACTTAAACCTATTCATCTTCCGCACCATTTAGGCCTAGTTTGTTTGCACAAATCATCTCATCTCATCTCATTCAAACTCATCATTCAACTTTTTCAAATTTTCATACAAAATAAAATATACAATTTAACTTTTTGAAATTCCAAAACAAAACTATTATTAAGAAAATATATCACAATAATATTTTTTTTTTAACTTTTATCTCATCTCATCTCATCGCTGAAAATGAACGAGGTTAGTCTTCTAAACCTTCGTGGAAAAAATAAACCGACAAAAAAAAAATGCATACTAAACAAAGTTTGTAGGAGTCACCGGCTCCAAATACAATTGACTACCACACACAAACACATTCCCACAAACGACATTTAAATATCAGACTCGAAAATTTTGCATACCAGACAGGAATAAGGAATTCACGAAAAATAACCTAATTACCAACCAAATTTCGACAAAGGAATAAATGGCAAAAAAAAGGTGAGATTGAAAGATAGAGACACAGCTTACGCACCCATCAAGGCTTCTGATCCGAGTCCGGCACCGGATCCAATGAACCGGCGAAGGTTTCGGACCCAAGGCATTGAAGCAGCCGGCGGGATCCTCCTCTGCACGGCCTCGTGGCTCTCGCCATCACTGGACCCACTGTACATGGCCGAGTCACCCCCTTTGAGTTCCCGACTCGACTCGGACCAGCTCCGCGTTCCCTTTGAGAGCAAATATACGATTGTTACAGCACTAGAACCGGATGCATTACTTAGAAAAGCCCTAGTTCTTGGAGTCCTCCGATCTGTGAGCTCCGACGCAGGGGAGAAAAGAGCAAACTTTTGTCTGATTTCGACTTCTCGCCAAGGTGCTCCAGATGGCCACGGTTACCTTTTTCCGTTTCCGGGTTTTAGATTCGATTCCCCACGCGTGCTCGCGGTTGGAATTACTTGGCTATAAATACGCTTCTTACCTTATACCCATTAACAAGACTAATAACATTTATACAAAAACGATTTAAAACATCCACACTCTGTGATGAATGTGAATACTTTTTAGTAATATTCATATATATATATATATAATTATCAAATATGCAACCTATAAAAAAATTTAGAAATATATAAGTGTTATTTAGAGCCAATTTAGAATTGTGTTTTAAAATTATAAAAATTTTTTTAAGCAATTAAATATACTTTAAAAAAAATAATATATTTGATAACTTTATAAAAAATAATTTAATCAGTAAAAAAAACTTTTTTAAAAAGCATCAAATTGAAACTATTATAAAAAAACTCTTGCAAATAATTATATATTTTTAAAAAAGTATTATAACTAATTTTAAAAGCATTTTAGATACATATTTACTAAATAGTAAATAACTTTTGAAATATAAAACTTATTATTAAAGTTATAAACTATAAGCCCTAAAACTATAAATTATATTTTCCACTGTAATTCTAAATATGTAAATGTTGTTTTGGAAAAAAGTATATTATATTATTAAAAAATTAATTTTTATATGAATTTTATAGTTATTCATTTTTTTAAAAGTGATTGTAAGATGTTTTGACTGAAGCTATTATTTTTCTCTTAATTATATACTTTATCCTTAAATTATTATAACAAGCTTGTAATTCGCAGATTGTTGTATATGTTGTATATAAAAGAGAGAGATCTAGAGAGAGATCTAGAGAGAGATAAGATTTTATAGTGAAGAAATTTGAAACCGTTTATAGGGCGGTTTATTTTGATGAAACAATATAAATATTGAAATAGTGTATTTGGATTGAGTTTTAAATCAATTTATATTTTTATATATCAGGAAAAAAAATGAAACTAAAAAATTACAATATTTCATAATAAAATATTATTTTTAAAATGATTACCACTTCATAAATATAACATTTCAAGTGTAGGAGGCAGAGAGTGTAAGAGCCTATTTTTCTTAAAATAAAATATTTACTTGAGTATTTATTTTAATGATTTAAATAAACTTTTTGAAAACATATTTTTCCATAAAAGTAGAATCTAAAGCTTAAATAATAATATTGAGTTATAAAATTTAGAATTTAGATATTTTAGGATGAATTATGATTTAAATTTTTGAGAATTAAAATAAAGTATCAATTTTTGGACTTAGGAAGAGATAATTTTTGAAATATAAGAGAGATATTCTAGAATAAGTGATGTTACAAATATTAAACACTTGGTGTGCCCGGACTTGTGCTCCCAGGCTAATTCATCGACGTTTAGTAAAATAATCATAATTTTGTCATATGAGTTCCGAATAAAATGATTACAGTTCTTATAAAACCTTAAGATGAAAATCTAGAACTTTAATATTTTGAGTTTTGGATAATCTAAGTGGATTAAGAGATTATTTGGTCTGGAAGTGGACTGACCTGAATTGGACGAAAACTGAAGCCCGAAAATAAAATGTGCTACCACCTCACTTTAGAGCTTGAATTTGATTAGTTCTTTCCATTTCTATCATCTTGACATATGTAAGGATATATATGGCATGTGGAGAAAGATATTCTAGAAGAATAGTTAGCCAATGATCATGGAAGGACTAAGTGTAAGTCTGATTGGTTTAAAACTAACTAAATCAGCCAAATTATCTATTTGTTGTTAACCAATAGTCAACTAAACCTTGAGAGAACTTTTCCAAAATATTTTAAGTATACCAATGAGAGACTAAACAAATGACAAGAGGGGATAAACCCCTAGATCTTCCGTGTACCCTTTGGAAGTTTTAAGGGACAGATTACACATCTTGAGATCTTGCATCATCTTATTTTGTTTTTACCTCACATGAGTTGGTTTTATTTGAGTCATTGATCAAGATCATTTTATAGGTGGATTAAACTTAACTATTAGATGAAAATATCAATAAATCATTATAGGGATGGAGGTAATCATGAGGTTACAAGGGATAGGGACACCTCACCTCCATCGGCTAAGGGAGGCTGCCGATGTACTCAAGAATTTTCCCCTCAAGTCCCTTGCTTCTAACGCCACTCATGCATATAAATAGGTGTGTTAGTTCCTCTTATTTCCCCTTTAGAGATACCAGTAAGCCATAGTAAGAAAATATCCAAAAAAATTTACTAAACTCACTTACTTCACAAAAACACCAAAAGAGAGCTAGTTAAGGGTGTTGGAGAATAAATTGTTCAAAACCTACCACAAGCATTAAATCAAGATTTGAAAATAAATTTAAATACACTACTTAACCTAATCTTGACATAGCATAAGTAGTTCAATGATTGAATTATGTTTGATGCTTGGTTGAGCTTAAACTTGGTTTATGTGTTAAATTGAAACCTATTAAGTTTTAAAGTAGTTTTTGTTATAGAAAAATGTTAGAAAGATTTGTAAGTCCCTAGAAATACATTATATGTTAATATATAAAGAAGATTAAGTAAAAATATGAGATTTTGGTTTGAAAAAAATAATTGAGAAAAGCTCCCTAGGGTAATTCGGCTTTAATAGGATTTTTGGTAAAATTTTAGTTCTAAATTTTATCTATTGTTTTTAAGTATTTGCATAATATTTTGGTGATTATAATAAGTTTAGAAAATCTAAGTTACTTAAAAAAATTTAAAAATCATTTTGCTAAGAAGTATAGAAGAAATACTAAGAAAAATTTAATATGTATAAATTGATTAAAGGAAATTTGATACACTAAATATGTGAATTTTTTACTTGAGTTAAATAAACTATATAAATCAATAAATAAAATTTAGTCCCCATGAGTTTCAGCCATCCTTAGTTTTGATACTATTTTAATATTTTATTTAATTGTTTAAGCATTATTCATTAAGTTTTGATGTTACGAATTTATGAGACGTAAGTGCATATACATGTGATAAATGTTCTTGTGATATATTTTTATATGTCACATGAATTATGAATACATGAAACAAATATGTCATAAGTCTAAGTTTATGCATATATTGTATTTCTTCATATATGGGTGTCATCATAAATCATGACGTCTGTTTTAAGAAAATACATTAAGAAAACATAATAAAACAAATAATTGTGTCGCGAAGGGTACAGCGATACGTAACGCCCGAATAATTGAAAAAAATAAGAACCTGACAGTGACGGCGATACGTAACGTCTATCAAGATTTAGAAATGGATTTGGCCTAACCACGGGTAATAATAGTGGATTTGGCCTAATCACGAGTAATAATAGTGGATATGACCTAACCACGGATAATAATAGTGGGTATATCTCGATCACAGATAATTATAGTGGAAAATCCGCTTGGAACGACAATAAGTAACGCTCGTCGAGGTTAAGTCATAAGAATGGCTCATATAAGTAAGACTTATAAAAGTAAGAACTTTAAGACAAGAATGAAAGTCTATGCATGGTATAAGTCTATCCAAAAAAAAGAGATATCGGTGCAAGTCCGCATAATGTATAAATCTGTCTAGTAAGTGGGACATAAGTCATGCATGGATCACATAAAGCATATTATAATATGTATATTCTTACTGTTTATCTTATATATTGATATTTTGTTGCACTTATGTTTTTATTAAGTTGAGTGTGTACTTATTGAAATTTCCAAGAAAATCTTATTCTTGTATGTTTCTTTTTAAAAACTTAAATTTAGTTGCAAGATTTGATAATGGACATGGGTAAGGTCCCAGTCGCTTGAGACCTAGAGGAATCCTGAGGGGCCTCTGAGTACTCTCCCTAAAAGTTTTTACCAATTAATAGTAGTAAAAATCGATGCTGATACGGGAGGAAAATTCAGGAGAAGATGAAAGAGCCGAGGTGGCCTTAAAAAAATATTTGAGAAGTCTTATAAATATTGTATATGAGAAAACTAACTGGTTTATGATATATAATGGTATAATGAATGAGATGATATGGATATTGTGGTTGAACGCTACCATGTGATCATTCGATTTATGTGATTAAATATTTGTTTTTATCTAAACCCTCTCCGTTACAATTGGCATTGCATGTGCTAGTAAGTCTAGATACATGCATTAATTTTTGATACGTATGTGAGTGAATAACCTAGTATTACTCATCCTAGAGTTTCAGTTTACAATAAATACCGAATGTAAATTAAGGATGTTACAGAGAATCTAAAAAGAGATAGTGTTTTATAGTGAAAAAATTCGAAACGGTTTATAGGGCAGTTTATTTTGACAAAATAATGTAAAGATTAAATAGTATTTTTGTGTGGAGTTTTGAATCAATTTATCTTTATATGTAAGAAAAGAAATATATTACCCAAATGATTAACACAAGAGGCGAATGAATTGAGTTATATTAAAAAATTAACACTTATAAACTAAATACACAATATAAAATATAAACAAAATACAAAACAGTAGAAAATATAAAAACTAAGGGCAAGAAGAAGTAAACTCAGTATTTTAACAAAGTTCAGCCCCACTGCCTATGTTCTCGTCTCAAGCTACCCCTTGAGAATTTTCAAATTCACTATTCAATATCTTTCAGGTGGAGATATAAACTTATTACACCTTTGAGAAACATCGCTATAAAAAAAATTTGTAGAACACCCTCTACACTTGCAATCACCTCACACTTGATGATTTAATTATTCCCTGTGTAAAACACATTTTACACACAAGGGTTATATCACCCTCTTTTTATACAAAAGTTGATAGTGGGTAAATTATCAAAGTACATTTCTCAATGAGTGAAATAAGAACAATACAACATAATTTATATCTCTCTCAAAATGAATAAGAATTAAGACTCAATACTTAGAAAAAAGAGTACAGGTTTTAATTGAATGATGCAAAACTTTAACAATTAATATGTAAGTTTTTGTTGTGATTTTATAAAACTCAAGTGAGCTATTTATAGGCAAATGAGTCTTCATTTTCAAATATAAAAAGATTCACATGTTAAATAAGAGCAATATTCATTTATCAATAAATTCAAATAAAAACATATCTTTTTTGCATTTGTGAAAGACAACTTCATTCATTTTAAAAAAAATCAAAACTAATATTTTACTTTTAGCATATAACAAAATGGGTATGATTTATTTTTCAAACCAAATCAAATTCTTTTTATATTTGTAAAAAAAAAATATAACCACCCTTCAAGATTTTCAAATAAAATATGCACATGTCAAAAATGATAATCAATCATCTTACAAATTCAAATATTTAATGATGTCATTCATATGTGAAAAATATAATTTTCGAAATTAAATTTTTTGATAATGTCATGCATATGTGAAAAATATAATTTTCAAAACTAAAATTTTTAATGATGTCATGCATATGTGAAAAATGTAATTTTTTAAATTAAACATTTTAATGATGTCATACACATGTGAAAAAATATAATTTGATGTTTTATGAAAAAAGAATTATTTTGAGTCTTAATCAAATTTCGAATTTTATCAAGAATTATAAAAAATTACTCTATGAATTTTATTTGTAGACTTGTTCTTCTTCTTGCTCATGCTTGATTTCTTGATGTGCTTAGATCCTTTTATGTGTAGATAACTTGAGTTTGAGTTTTGAATTTATTTGTAATCATCAAAATCTATACGTAAATACGAGACTTGAAATCATGAGTTCAACAAAATAAAATTTAAAAATTAAAACAGTTCATAATAAATTATGAAATATTGATTTTAAATGGATTACCACTCCATAAAATTAACACTTCAAGATTCTATTATTTATTTCAATTATTGCCAACAATAATATATTTTTATGGGTAGAATGCCACGATGGAATCTTATTACTCCACTTTTATATATAGTAATTATAATTAACATATTATTTTTTAAAAATTTCAATTTAAAAATAATTAAAATTATACCAGACATATTATTTTTAAGTTAACAATAGCAACTTCTTTGCTCAAATATGATACCTAGCATACATAGTAGCTAGATTATATAACATTAATTCATTTAAAAGTTTTGTGCTTTCTAATTTTAATAATTGACAATTTAATTAGAGAAAACTTGGTAATTAGCTCATCTGGTTTTCCAACAAGACTAGCCTTCCAATAAAAATTAGTCATGTCATCATTTTATGTGAGTAAAAATACTCTGACCTACACCAAATGTCTTACCCGAACCTGCCCCCTTATCTTCCATCCTAAATCACGTTCTAGTGGCGTGATAGAACAAGAGATCTTAAAGAGAGATGGTAGAGTAAATAATGTTGGCTGGGCTTTTGGCCTTGGCTTGGAGCGATTAACAATGGTTATATTTGGCATACTAGATATTTGACTTTTATAGTCAAATGATAAACGATTTACCTTGCATGTCTTTCTTGAATCCATCAAATGAAAATGTTTTATGGTTTTCATCTTTCATGTTGTTCTGTTAGTTTGTGAATTGAAGACTTCTTTAGAATTTAAATATTTGATACCCTGATTTCATACTTGATATCCATAAGACTTTAGTACTTAATTTAGAGCTTTTAGCTTACAGTTTTCCAATGCCCAGCTGGGAATCAAATTCAAGCTTTTAGCTCATACTCGGTTAAATTTTTTCTCAGCCAAAATTGAAATTTGGCTTGGAAGCTTGTCATCAAATCACATTTTTTGACTCTCGAGTGCTTTTGATAGACAATTTCATTTAAAAAGAGAGGAATGACCAATCATTGTTCTAGGATTGCATATCGATCCATGGAACGTTCACTCACAGATGAGGAAATTAATGAATTGCATGTATTATGATATAGTTTGCAAGCATTTCCTCTTGTTAGTATGTTTATGGTACGATGACTAGAGGTAAAAGAATTAGGATTGAAAACATCTGGTGCTCCCAACGCTTTTCTCTAAAAAAATCCTAGAACCTTAATATAAACGATGCAAGGGGTGGGAGTTTCGGCTCTCCCTCTCCCTCTCGCCCCCACCCTTCTCTGGTTTTTGTTTTCTTTGTTTTTAATTTCCTTTGGTTCTTCTCTCTTCCCCCTCCTCCATTTTCCTTATGTTTTTGTTCTTCCCCCGTCCCCTCATCTCTCTCCCTCCCTTTCTTTCATTTTCTTTCTTATTTTTTGATTTTTTTTTGGTAGTTCAAGAACACCCTTCGGCGTTCTTTTGGTCTCTGGAGTAAATAGTGAACGACAGCCCTCTTGTGTCTAGGAACCCTAGCGCGCCCCACCACTTTCCTCCCAAAGCACCAATCTCTCAGTCGGAAGAGGAATCTCACAAATTGAAGTGAGATGGGTCTATGGATTTGAGTGAGGGAACTGGGAAGACAAGAAATTCAAAATAATCTACTACATTAGGTCTATTGTATAAATCTTTGCTTTTCTTACATGTCACAATTGGATTAGAGGGCTATTTTTCATCCAAGACTAACCCGATTGGTCAGCAGTACCTCTCTTATAATTATTAACAATTATATAGTTTACCCCTAAATTATTATAATTGACATTATTTTTGAATTAATTTAATTTAATACTTCATGTTATTAAATAACATCATATATTTTTTTAGCTCATCTCAATAAATTAATAATCATTTTGAATTAGAGTAATATGTCAATGTTGATAATTTTGCGAACAACTATTAAAAATTGATACTTCATAGATCAAACTGTCAAAACTAATACTTTACGTCTCTAAATAAGATTTTGACGATCAAAATTATGTTACTTCATCTATTTTTCTTTGTCAGAATAGCAATCTAAAATTAAAATTCAAAAAATCAAATTGGATAACTTAAGGATGCAATATTTTGGTTCAATTTGAGGTGCAAAATATAAAAAATTAAAAATATGATAATTTGAGAGTGCAAAGTGTACTTTATCAAAACCAAACTAACCTAATAATATATAAATTTGACTGTATTTAACAGGATACAATTTAGATCTTATCAAAACCAAATCCCTTCCCAATATCTTTGAGTAGAAATATGTATATATATATTTTTTCATCTTTTGGCAGAGACCATAAACTAAAAAAACCCTTCTTAAGTTTTTATTATATATCTAACCCATTTCATGCACTCATTTAATCTTTATTCAGTACCGTTATATTTCACAATATATATAAATGGAAAATGATACTTGGCCCCATGAGTTTACCTCTTCAAATTTATCGCTCAAGTATTTTCAATTTTTTTTTAAAATTTAATAGTTGAAAAAGTGATTATTAATAAAGTTGCATTTTTTAAAATTTAAACAAATTTTAAAATAAACAAAATTAAAATGTACTAAAAACACGTCAAACAATACATATGGGCCCCTAGCATCGTCCTATATAACTATTTATTTGTATATGATGGATTTATGCTTCCTTCTTGGGTAAAAGAAAGGAGGCAAGTGGGCATGCTGCTAAGAGTAATTTGTTTAGGAGTTCGATAACAATCTTAAAATGTGCTTAAATAAGTTTGAAAGCTCTTTAATACAAAAAATAAGTTATTTTAGTATTACATATGAAAGCATTTTTAATCTCAAATAAGCTAAAAAGTATGTTTGAAGAAAAAATTCATCTTGATGTCTTTTCTTAAAAGTATTTTTTTGGATAATGTAGAACGTAATTTGAATTTTAAAATAATTGTCAATGGATGAAAATATTTTCATAACTTTCAGATAATTATAACTTTCAAACTTTAAAAAATATGGTCATAATCTTTAAAAATTTAAATAATTGTAACTTATACTTCATAAAACACTTTTTTAATTTGTTTCTAGACAAATGTAACATGATTAAAAGTGTTTTAAATATATGGTTATCGAATGGTGAATTATAATTTTTTAATAGTAGAACTTATTATTTAAATTATAAACTATAAATCCTAAAATATAAGTTATATTGTCCGTCACAATCTCAAATATGCACTAATAATTTTACAATGATAGAATTACCCAAGAAAATTTTCTATTTGTATGGCTGTGAGATTCTCTTTTCCCATTTTCTTTTTATTTATTCAAGGTGTTTTTTGTTTTTTGTTTTTATACATTTGGAGGAAAAAAGTTTTTAATTCTAAAATTTCATTTTGAAGATTGGGAATTATGTCAATCCAGCAACAGGCCTTTGGCTTTTCACTTAATTGTTGTTAATATTTGTTAGAGCCTCCTAACGATGTGATAAACACTTACTAATTAGAAAGATGGCAGTTAAGATAATGATATTCAAACTATCAGGGCTAAAGATGGTACTCCCAAACCACTCACGTTCCCAAAGCCATGAAGGTACGTGATCAATCTTTTTTGGTATTTACGAAGTTCTAGATTCGATTTCGAATATAATCTATTAGTATCAATAGTCTAAAACCTTATTGAGTTTCCTTTTTATTAGTGGACCTTATTGAGTTTCCTAGTGAGACTAAGGTCTAAACCATGGCTCGAACCCGACTTGAGAATTACAATCTGGCCTTTTCTGTGGGTAGAGTGCCATTATAATCACATCTAAGTAAGGTTATTCTCACTTATCTTTTTCATTTAAGAAAAAAAAACTATTAGCTTTATTTTCTTCAAAATTAATTCATTGTTATTTATGGTTGATTTAAAAAAAAAAAAGGGGCGTGACTCTGATTTCCTCAATTACTTCTCTATTCGGTTATTTGCTACTATGTGATATTTGTTGACAAAAACTTGTGCTTTACTTGGTTTTATGCATTTAAAACAACTTGTAGAAGGTATATTAAAGTCTCGAGACACATAATAAAGTCTTGAGACACATAATAAGGGCATGCTAAAAAAAGAACAAAACATAAAAAAAGTGGGGTGGGATTTGCTGGAGAGAAAATTCTGCTTATCGAAGGTGACATTACGGGATATATTCACCTTGAGTTATGTGATCAAGATTGCGATAATTCTTTTGGGTCATGTTACAGATCGAAGGTCTATCGGTGATCGATTCTTTTATTTTTATTTTATTATTTTCTTTAAATATCGGCCGAGTTGCCAATAGTCATTATATATCAAGATCCTTAGTTATGAAGTTAACAACTTGCATTATTACCACCAAAGCATCATCGTGAGGATGAATGTTGCCTTCTTTATTTTGCACATCAAAGATGATTGGAAGGCTCTTTGAAAGTCAACATGCCCTTACGACTGTGCTCTTCATAGTTAGAGGCAGACCTACATGGTCCATGAAGGGTTACATTTGTAAATTTTTTATTTTATTACATAGTTTTTTAAAATTATCCTAATATAAAAATAATTTGCCCCCCTAATTTAAAAAATAATAATTAATTTAGTATATAAATAATTAGAAAAAAATATATAATTAAAATTGCCCCCAGTTTTTACTTAAATTGTCCTCTCAATTTTCAAAATTTTTATTGAAATTATTTCTAGAAAACTATAAAAATCTTGAGAAAAAATATCTTATAAGATAATTTATAGACTTTATTTTTTTATATAATTTTATGATGTATAATTATTTTTTTATATAGTTACGTGCAAAAAATCATATTGTTTATATTCACACATGCCACACACTTTGTCAATTGCCCCTCAAATATTAAATCCTAATTCCGCCCCTGCCCATAGTAAACACTTCTTCATATTGTGCTTTTCAAGTGTACACTTTCTAGGTAGAAGAGGTTGTTTTGCCTCTTGAGAATCCCAAAGTTATGGTCTGAATTTCTCTGAGCGGTTTGTCTTCCCCTCGGAGGACTCTTTTGCCCATTGCGTCTTTGCATGTGCCTTCGAGGACTGACACCTTGTCGGGGGCCCGATTGTCCTCTGTCCCACCAATTGTTTCATTTTCATAATTGGCATTTTCAGTGCTATATCGGTTGGTTTGATGATATTCATAATACTGATGGCCTCTTATGTCTTGAGCTTGTTCTTTTTTCGAACTTGGTTTACTATTACCTTCCACTGCTAGGCTCGTGTGAATGTGGAGCTGACTATATGTGTGGGTGATAGGCTCCTACCTTTTCTTTGCGTCTGAATAGTCATTCTTCTTGTTATCACAACTGGTTCATTCTCTCCTTTCAATCGCTTTTTGATTTGCTTGTTTTAGTTCATCCCAGCGCAAGGCTGTTAGGGTTTCAAGGGTGTTCTCATTATCGATGAACCCATCTGCTCGATCCATGAATTCCCTTAAATTTTTACGTTATCTCGATCATGAACGGGCTTCTAAGCCAAATTTTGCCTAAGAGGGCAGTCAATGTGATCTTCTCGTCTTGATCTTCGGCGATCATGCGCTCTTGATTGAATTGGGAGATGTACTTTTTCAAACTTTTTGTGTCTTGTTGCTTGAATGTAAGAAGGTACATGGTCGGACATCTCATTTTCCAGCTGATTATTCATAAAAAAGGGTCAACACATCAAAGCTATTAATGGTGCCCTAAGGGAAACCAAGCTCGAGTCACTCACTTTAGTGTCAGTGGGAAGGCTCAGCAGACAATTTCACCCGGCATATATGAGTTTTGAACGTCTATAGGTATTCGAATGGATCCTTGGACCCATTGTACATCTCTATTTGATGGGCTTTAAACTTAGGAGGGAGGGAGACCACCAAGACCCCCTGTGCTGTACGGCAAGCCAGTGTTGCCAAGTAGTTGGTCAACCACGGAGAGTGTTTTGATCCGTTTGGCCATTTCTGCATATTAGTCTCCTAGTTTTCGGAGTTCATGGTGCATCTTGCATTATTCTTCCTCCATCATGGCATTTTTCATTGGCCATCAGTTCTTCATTGGTTCACCAAAGTGTTGCGTTTTCCTCTTATAGTTTTTTTTTTTTTTATGGTTTTATCCATTGCTACGAATCTTGCCTCCATTGCGTTACTTTGATTTTCTTATCTTCATGTAGTTTGAGACCACGTTGTTGCTGGCTTATAATGTACACGCTGTTTATGGAAAAATCAATCCTACAGATAATGCCATTATTGATCTCATGTTTTGTGACGTGAGCTACTCAGCGATGGTCTAAATATGAGAACCTACAAAAAAGGTGAAAGAGGGGAGCTTGGGGGTCAGGGACCACTCCGATACTAGAGTTAGATAAGATTTGAAGGAGATGGGGAAGAAATAAGAAGGGGAAGAAATAAGAAGTGGAGAAGAGAAAGAAGTGTAACCTATGTTATGGAAGAGTGTAACCCTATTTTATATGTTTGTCCAAGTCATGCTTGCTGGGAAAGAATGATGGGGGATGTCGTGTCTATTAGTTTGACCATCATTTGTTCGGCCATGTCAGGGAGGGTATGTCTGATTCGAATAGAGTTACTAAAAGGGGTAGGGGCATATGTCTTGTTCACATTTCCCCATCTCTCGTATTGGTACCCCATTTCCCTCTGTTGTGTAATCAAAACTTTCGATTCACATTTAATGCGACGTGCATCTGACCCGATTAGCATTTAATGCAAGGTGTTGTATCGCTTAACCCCCATTTAATGTAGTGCACATGTGCAGTGTCAGTCCCCTTGGCTCTGAGACACTTTTATGTCGTGGGACTACTTTTTTTGATTGGGCGCTAGCTGTGTGGTTGGTTCGGTTCACCTAGTGACCACTCGGGCATATCCCATTTGGGTTGGGGGTTCGTCTATCTTCTACTTGGCCTTTCCCTTGGTCGGGGTTTAGGCTTGTCTCTTTATGAGCTTGGATATTCCTTCCCGAAATAACCTCTCCGCACAAGTACCTCAATCAAAATGATTGTTAGAATGAAAATCAAAATTTTGGTAACATTAATGTAAAGTCTAACTTACATAACATTAACCTGTACTTGCTTTCTTCTCGTAAATTGTAAAAAGGCAAGCAATTCACTGCTCAATGCCATGATTGGCTAAGCGATTTTTGAAATGCAAATCAATAAATTCAAATCATCATAGCATCAAAATGGATTTATTTTAGTTGAGAACCTTCTTTTAGAAGAGTTTGAGAACCAATTAATAGAATGTTTTTAAAACAAAGAGGTAGTATATAAATTAATTTCCGAAGAAGGACGGTTTGCTTTAGTACTATTGTCATATTAAGGTAAATGATGACCTTTATCCTTTATCCAATATTAAATTTACTCGATAAAAAATTATGTAGAACGTACATATCTCACTATTTGAATTTACTATTTTAAGGAAAAGACCTCATTTACATTGAGAGTGAAATAAGACGTTGTTTATACTTTATAACATAAACACTATATTCTTGAAATATAATAAATTATTATTCTAATTATCATATTTGAATTATTACTTTTTATGTGCATTTTATTATTTCAAACTTGTTTAATCTTGATAACATAAACACTATATTCTTGAAATATAATACATTATCATTCTAATTATCAAATTTGAATCATTATTTTTTAGGTGCATTTTATTACTAATTTTATCTTGAAATCGCTTTGTATTATTTCTTTAGTTGACATCGAATGACCGAAATATTAATAAGAAATAAGTTTACAACTCTTTGGACAATTGTATATTAAAGTTGAGGTACTTTTATAAAATGATAAATTTTACATTATAATTATCAAAAAAATTTTAGAGTAGCTACTATTTAGTAGTATCCATTGCACACATAAAGTGACTTAAATAAATTGACCAATTACTTCCCAAGCCACCTTAATTTGTTTAGGAAGAAATTGATCAATTTATTTAACTCACCTCATATATGCAATGAATGTTATCAAATAATAGATGGTCTGTTAAAAAATTCTATAATTATTAGAGAAATGATATATATATATATATATATTTATATAAACCCCAAATACACAAGTCTTGCACAAAAATTTATAAAAATATAGCTTACACTATGAAGAAATGTTTAAAACTTACTTTTTTTTTAAAATATTGGACCACATTATTATATAAGGCTTATACACTATTTGTGAATTTGGAGCTTAGATATTATATCTAAGAGTACTCAGTAGATTAGTCAGAATTTAATCAAATTTTGACTTGAAATTCTATTTTTATAAATTTTAACTAGTCATTTTTTACGATATAAAATAATAAACTCAAAAAATCAATAGCTATTCTATTAAAATATTAATTTTTAACTTTTCATTTATTTTAATTCTTATTGTAATTTAAATATTAGTTTGTTATTATAAAATACATATTAATTTTTTAACGTTATTTAACAGAATTTTTTTTAACTGTCATATTTTAAAAAAATTATGTTTCTCTAACAGTTATATTTTAATGTAGGTTAAATGTGGATGCTAATGGAAACTTGTAAAAGGGAAAGGTCTACAAGACTACAAATAACTATTTTTTTTTTTTTTAATAATTGGATCTACAAATAACCACTTTGTAGGTTGATGGCCTAAATCTATAAGCTTCTTCAAGGAAAAAAATTACAATCACCAGGTTAGAGAATAAGTTCACTAACATTACATACGGCTTCGAAAAGGTGATGATGGCACACATTCCCTTCGAAAACTGAAAATAGATATCACACCCATCAAATCTACCCCACAAAATCCCACCACAAAATTGATTCAATGAGGCATATGAGCCAACAAAATCATAGACTTCGAGAGAAATTAAAGGTCGGTTTGTTTTGGGATGAAACTAAAATTTTTAAAATGTCAAATTTATTATTATATATTTTTAAATTTTCATATAAAATATAATAAAAAATTCTATTTTTTCAAATTCTAAATTTTTTTTTAAATCCTTATACAAAACTAATATTAAAAAAAATATTACGAAAATATTTTATTATTATTTTTAATTTTTATTTCATCTTATCTCATCTTTAAAAACAAACAAAAATTTACTAGAGCCAATTTTCACCTTGTCTGAGAGAAATCAAGCAAATAAATCAAATCTAATTACAAAGAAAAAGAAAATTATTAGATCCACATGTAAAATAACAGAGACTGAAAACTAAGACCGAGTGAGGAGAGATGTGAGAGAGAGATTAAGAGAGTGAGTTACGAATTTGCGACTGCGAGGGAGAGATTGAGAGAGTGAGAGATGCGATGGAGAGAATCAAAGATGCAAGTGAACTGGTTCGTCCAATGATTTGTCTGGTCTTGAATGGTTTGTTCGTAGATGAGAAGTCAAACACAAGCGTTGAGTGAAAATAAAATAAAACAAATACAAGAGATAAAACAAGCGGGGAAGTTAAATATTTTAATCTTCAAAATTAATTTTGTTTTCTCTCACTCCAAGTTATATTTGGAGAGTTAGGAGATAAATAACTAAATTTATTTTAATTTTGTTGAATATATTGACTAAATAGATTTAGCTAATTCATTCTAAGTGCTCCAACGTTAATCCAATTATATAAAGAGTTGTGAAAATCATTATCCATCTTTCATTTTTTAATTTTTTTTAACAAATTTCATTACAAGTTGACATGAAAATGAAATTTTTATTGTTAATATATATAATAAAAGTATTCATTCTTAAAATTTAAATCCTCCATCCGTGTCACGTGCCTGGTGACGTGCCGCCTCGATTTGAACCTAAAGTCCCCAAATTTGGAAAACCACTCCCCCTCCTTTTCTCTGAATCGAATCGAAGCAGCCATGGAAGCAATACTCCGGTCTCTCTCACGTGCCTACGTGATTTGAACCTGAGCCCTCGGCCGCCCAAAACCAGATAAACCCTCCCTCCCTTCTTCTCTCTCTCTGAGAATCGGAGCAGGCATGGAAGCAATACTCGTCGACTGTGTACAGAACAGTCTTCGCCATTTTATGTACAGGAACGCGATTTTCATGTGCGAACGCCTATGCGCTGAGTTCCCCTCTGAGGTACCTTCCTTTTCATTTTCATCGTGTATCTTTCAATTTCTCTTTACTTCTAGTCTCTTTGCTTGGTTTTCGAAATCTGTGGCAGAAATTAAGGGGAAAAGTTATTTCTTTCAAATTTTGCGGCATTAGGTATTTGCTTCCAATTTTCTCCTCTTAGTACCGTGGCTCAATCATCCAAGGAGAAATTTGGCGTCAATTACCAGTATTAGTGTTATGGGTAGAACTCATCCTTGAAAACCGACTTACAGGGGAGGGTGCCAAGAGTTTTATAAACCACCACTTAATCTCATACTTAGTCAATGTGGGATTATAACAATCACCACGCTCCACAACCGACGTGCATGGCTGTCTTGCACCCACATGGGCCAGCTGTGCGCTAGCTATTTTCCTAGCTCCGGAGTAACATTGCCATGCTGGTATCACCCTCCGTACCACACGATTGCAACCGTCGCAATATGACTTTAGAGGTGGGGCGGCTCTGATACCATTTGTTATAAACCCATTAGGTAGAACTCACTCTTGAAAACCGGCTTACAAGGGGAGGGTGCTTAGGGGCTTATAAACCACTAACCAATCACATACTTAGTCAATGTGTGATTATAATAATTAGTGCTTCGTTAGATGTTAAAGATAGATGTCAAAGAACCAACCATTGGTTCAAAAGCTTTAAAAGTTGTTGGATACTAATTTGGTTAAATCTTTAACGGTCAGGATCATAACATTCTACCACGCTTCCAAATTTTACATCCACGGTGGCTCACTTTATCCTAGTGGTAGCCCTTTTCCTTTTGATGGCTTCACTCACTCAATATTGAATGACTTAACACTATGTCCATATACTTTATCAGTTGGAGTGGCATCATATTGAAAAGTTGTATAGAGCTTCACTCATCTAAGATTCCTTTAGTAGGAAAAAATATGTTGTCCAACTGTTGATGGAGGATTGGGGGTTTGTAATTTGGATAGATTTAATAAGGTGTTGTTGGGGAGTTAGTTGGGGAGATATCATAGGGAAGAGGAAGCGTTGTGGAGGGGGGTGATCGATCGGATGTATGGGAGTGATTGGGAGGGGGGATGGTGCACTCAGGAGAGTAGAGGGTCTTATGGTGTGAGTTTATGAAAGTTTATTAGGAAAGGATGAGATTATTTTGTGAAACAAGTCAAATTTGTGGTTGGTGATGGTTCAAGAGTTTGGTTCTGGTTTGATGTTTGGTGTAGTGGGAATGCACTGTTTAGAGCTTTTCCGACTGTTTTCAGATTGGCTATTAATCAGCAGGCATCGATTTCAAAGTTGATGAGTTACTATAATGGAGAGTTGCATTGGGATGTTAGAATTTTTAGACCTTTCCAGGATTGGGAAATTGAGGAGGTTACTGATTTTTCTAGATTGTTGTACTTAATGGATATTAGAAGACATGACAAGGATAAAATGTTTTGGAGATATACAACGTCTAAAAAGTTTTATGTTAGATCATATTATAAGATGTTGCCCGATCAACAATACACTTCTTTTCCTTGGAAGAGTATTAGGAAGGCTCATGTTCCGTCAAAGGTTGATTTTTTTTGTATCGACAATAGCAATTGAGAATATTCAGACTATTGACAATTTGAGAAAATGTGGAATGATTGTTATAGAGTACTGCTTCATGTGCAAGAAAGCTGCAAAATCAGTGAATCATTTATTTTTACGTCGTGATGTGGCTAAAATGTTATGGGATTGTGTGTTTAGAAGATCCGGACTGACTTGGGTTATGCCAAAATTGGTGGTAGATTTACTCTCATGTTGGACTAGACTTCATACTTGCTCTCAAGTGGTAGTTGTGTGGAAGATTATTCCTTTGTGCATTTTGTGGTGCACTTGGTTGGAAAGGAATGAGAGATGTTTTAATAATGGAGAACTCAATGTAGAAGAACTTTGAAATTTTTTTATGTGTTTCTTGTTTAGTTGGTTTTCAGTTATTATACTTAATGAAGGGGCTGTCAATGAAATTTTGTCTCCGTTTTTCAAGTATTAGAATGTAATTAAGTGTTTCTTTTGAATGCTTTCTATGTACATGAGTTTCGCCTATTGCATTTGATGAATAAAATTTTTACTTACAAAAAAAAAGTACCAAGACATTTTAATCCAACCTATAGGTCGCCCCTTCCGTGACTTGGACCTTTGACGTGGTTCTTGCTCTGATACCAATTGTAAAAGGCCCAATCATTAATCCAAAAGATATAGGACCGTTGGATACTAATTTGGTTGAATCTTTAACCCCAGGATCATAACATTAGAGTAAAACGCTTAGTTCAATCCATTCCCTACAAATTCCCTGTATTTTTTTTTTTGGTGTCATAAGAAATTTGAGAGGTTGGGGAGAGAGGGGGGGGGGTGTTTGGAATAGGATGTAGGAAGGTACTAGATCATTTTGCTTTTCTTTTCCGTTTCCTTCCTCGTACAGCCGTAATCAAATATTTATTCACAACCTTTTTTTCAGTAAAAGTTATTTCTACATAAAAACAGAAATTCGTATAATGAGTGAATGTACAAAAATGGATCATAGGCTCATTTACTTTACTCTCTTTGCTACTTTGTTGGTTTCAACTAGGAACTCTTTATTTTCAATTTAAATATCAATTACTGTTCATGGCAGCACATATCATTTTACAAATTTTTCACAGTGGTGAAGCATACTGAAGGATAATAACTATTAGTCTATAATTGAATCTTGTGATTTGTTATTATTTTCTTTTATTCATCTTAGTTTTACTTGATTCCTTGACACTTACTTTTTCTTATGTGCAGACCAATATGCAATTATTGGCTGGCTGTTATTTGCACAGCAATCAATCTTATGCTGCGTATCATATTTTAAAGGGTATGTGTCATAGCACTTACTTTTCTGCGATTATTGAACCAATTTAGTATTAGGATTTTTGTACTTTTATTTTTGGTGGTTTAATTTATTGAAATTGTTCTTATGCATAAATCTCTCTTCTTTGTTTGTTCATTATCGTATGAAGGAACGCAAATGGCTCAATCGCGCTACATGTTTGCATTATCATGCTTTCAGATGGATCTTCTCAATGAAGCCGAAGCAGCATTATGTCCCCCTAATGAGCCTGGTGCAGAGGCAAGTATATGCTTTTATTTTTGAGTAATTTTACATATAATCGTGAGTACGTAACCGCCGTGTAACCGTTTTGAAAAATAGTATAGTCCATTATCAAAAAATTCTCTTTTTTTTCATGTAGGACCCATGTTTTATTCACTTTTTTCAAAACAGTTACGCGACAGTATCCCAATTCACAATTGCATATATATTTTATCTTTATTTTTATTTTTTCTTGGCCTTTAATTGTCCCAACCCCCTCATTTTTTGGCAAGCTTGTACTTGCTCAGATGCCTTTCGGACGATGATGAATTGCTTGGTGTTGTTATCTCTATGCAGATTCCAAATGGTGCAGCTGGTCATTACCTTTTAGGACTTATTTACAGGTTGCTTTTTTATGTCTTCTTCTTCTTATTATTATTGAAATAATAGGTTGCCATTTTGCGTTCCCATGCATCATTCTGAGAACTTCCAGAGAGGTATTTCCCTTGCTCAGCATACGTGCACAGCACAAATGAGAGACCCAAATAAGTCTACAATACATTATTATTATCATTATTATTATTATTATTATTTTGCTAATCTACAATAGATTATTTTCTAATCAGATAAGTCAATATGTTATAAAATTTGGAAATATTTCTCTTGACAGAATATCAGGCAAGTGAAGCTTATTTAATTTAATTTCCCCTTTCCTTAAGATACGGTCTCTTTACTTATAAAAAAAAAGATACGGTCTCTCTTTCTCTGAGTGTATGCTTTGTTGTTTCCTCATTGACCATGGTAGAGATACAGAGGACATTCTTTTATTTGTGTTTGTTAGCTTTGTTTCTAGCTTTTGGTGGTCGGTGATGCCTTCAAAGGTGGTGGAGCTATTAACATGTTGGAATGGAAAGTTGCGCGCCATCTATCTGTTTCAATGTGCAAGATGGTCCCATTGTACATCCGATGGTGCATATGGAGGGAAAGAAACCAGCGTAACTTTGATGATTGCAAGTGATCAGTGTTGGTCCTGTTGGATTTAAATTTTATGTTTTGAACACCTTGTATCAGTGGGCTTTGCCCACTATGGTGCTCCCTTTTCTATTTCCAATTTTCAGGATTTTACATCTCTTTCCCCCTTTCTTGGTTGACTGCAGTCATGTATAATTCCTGTATGCCAGGATAATATCCCTTTCCTTTTTAGGAGAATTTATCTTACTCATTACAAAATGTCTGTTCTTTTTTTGGCAGCTCTAGCTGATCAAAAGTATCGGCTTGAATTTAAAAATTTAATTGAAAAACATTCTGCTTCAATACTTTGTTTCTTCAGGCATCTGATATAGATAAGGGTTGGGTCTCATGATTTCTTTGTATTATTTGAAGTTTCTAATAAGGTGTTTCTCTTGTATACATCCTATGGACGTGGGCTAAGCATTTGCGTTGTTTGATAAAAATTTTGGTTACTTGTAAAAAAAATCCTGGATTGAATTAGTGCTTGGACAATATAAATGGGGCTACTAAATCCAATTAATTAAATTCCATTACTATATGACATTTATCCTTTGTGCTCGATGCATTATCTTTCCTTCGTCTTATGACTGGTTGTTGGACTGAATTCATTCAGTTCTCATCTTTGAATTCCAGAAGTGACATAAATTCTGAAAGGGTTAATTATTTCATGTTCAGATTGCAAAATCATGTCCATTTCTTTAGTTTTTGGTTATGTGCAACTTCTTAATTCAGCATATCAGCTTTTATTCATTGCAATTTTATTTTGTTTTAGGTACACTGACAGAAGGAAAACTGCTGTACATCACTTTAAGCAGGCATTATCAGCAGATCCTTTAATGTGGGCTGCATATGAGGAGCTTTGTGTCTTAGGTTTGTGCAAAGACTAACCACATGGTTTCAAGTCCTTCAACTGCTGTATAATATCATCATCGATAATTTTGAGTAGTTACTGATGTTCTAATTCTAAGGTTTTTAACTGTTATGTTTAGGAATTTAAGCTGATTGTGGACCAATGTACTTCATAGGTTCCGTTTTGACTTGTTAATCAGTACATTTAAATAAATCCCATCATTACTATTAGATGTTGTCTCTGTAAATATACTTTATTTCCATGTATTATCTCCTTGGTGGAGCTTTAGTCATTCATTGGTGTTCTCTATGTCATTTTTCTTGCTTTATGATCGTACAACTCTTAAAATGTAATTTCATATTGCTAATATTCAACTAGGTCATATGGATATGTATATATAATCTAAATATGAGTTTGCAGTAAAAGGTAATCTGATTGTTAAAAGTAATATTCATGGCCCTTCACTTCCAATTTAAATTTAATGGTATCTTCTTTTTTTTTTCCCTAAAATTTTTTCTTTTAATAGTGGGGAATTTAGCTATAATTATACCTTTCTTAAAATGACCTCTATCAGGAAGTTGGAGAATGCATCATCTCTGTCTCATTGGTGGAGCTGGGGTAATGATATTAAAATTATTATATATAAAGAATGGAAATGCCATTTTACTGGTCATTGTAGGTCATCTTTATTGCATTTTGTCTTTTAATCATGACTTTTAGTAATTTTTTGTATTTTTATTTCTGTTCAGTCATGATCATGTTATTGTAAATGTGATTTATTTACTTCCCCCATAAGTAATATTTTCCCATGTTTGTATTTTAGTTCCTTTGCAGACTTGAAAATAATTTGGTGTATATGTGGAATTGTTGCCACAAGGCATAGGACATGGTGTCCTTTAACTAGATGGAGTTTGAGACCACTTGGAAGTTTAACTAAGCCAAAAGAGCTATTGGGCATGGATTGATATCTTTGCAAGAAATTTGAGAAGTGCATTTTATGTTATGGATGCTTGATGTCTATGATATTCCATATCGGATTGAACAATTTTTTTATGGTTCAGAAGTATAGTATTGATCTCCTGGGTACTAAGAGGCATATTTCTGTGCAAGGAAGTTGATTCCCTTTGCCTTAGTAGCATTTCCCAGGCACAGTAAAATGACACCTCGCTGAATCCCTTTTGGCCTTATATTATACAAGCCAGTTACTTTCTTATTTTTTTCATACATGTAAAAAAAAAAGTATTGGTCCCTTGGGGAACTCATGCTTGATTTGGTAATTTTGGTCCATGTTTAAGGAATAGCTCCCTTGGGGAACTCATGCTTGATTTGGTAATTTTGGTCCATGTTTAAGCAAGCTATTCCTTTTATGCTTTTAGGTGCTGCTGAAGAAGCAACTGCAGTTTTTGGTGAAGCAGCAGCTCTTTGCATACAAAAACAATACTTACCCCATGGATCATCTTCCCAAAGCTTGCACATATCAAATGAGGATCGTGGCTTAGCTTCTTCTGGAAACTTTGGTCCAGGGGCAGATGATGCCAGTCCAAGGCAATCGAAACACATGCAAGGCAATAACCCAAGAGATATTCCTGGCAATTATCATGGAGCTGCACTAGGAGGAGCTGCTAGTCAGCCTTCAAATGGTGGTTCATCAAACATATCATTCTATAATACTCCTTCACCCATGGCCTCACAGGTATGGTAATCTAATTTACACCTAATGTTAACTCTGTAAAGTTTTACATTCTTTTTTGCTTTGCTTTGTGTTGTTTTCCCCTTCTTTTGAGTATATTAATGACTAGTCACCATTATAAATTTTTTGATGAGTACAATAGAGATTTATTTATGCCCAAAAAGGGTGTTACCCCAATAGACATAAAGTATGCAAGAGACCCACTTGACAAGCAAAAGGAAAAAGAGCTACAAATTCTTGATATATATATATATATGTGTGTGTGTAAGCAATAAGTTCTATCAATAGACAGCAATAGGCCAAGGGAACATGGTGTTGAAGAAGACTTTAAGTTCTCTATCCAATTATAACGGCTGCTAAGAACAAAATAATTGAGCTCCAAAACCCTTTTTTACAATCCTCAAAGCTGTGCTTGTTTTTTTCTCTACGTAGACACCATGGCAAGCACACTGAGATCATCTTCCACAAAGGTACGCACTGATGGTTGCCAAACTGCTGTTTCCAACACCTTAAGAGTTCAACTACCTGAGAAAGCATCACCCGAACTATTACAAGCTGGCCAAAGTTCACGTTCCTTATGATGCTAGCAACCTCATTTTGCAAAATAAAATGATCCGCCAATTCCTCACTTTTCTTTCTACATCTTTATTAATATGCTTGTATTTCTTATAAAAGGATGCCTTAACTTTCTTCCAAAATATTAGCTAACCATTTGTTTTTGTTTCTTTAACGAATATATTGAGCTATCTACATCTTTGTTCTTTATATGTCCTTTTTACTTAAAGATCAATCAGTGCACTTAGATCCCCTACATTTTACAGTTGTCAGGTGTTGCTCCGCCACCTTTATGCAGAAATGCTCAGCCCAATGGGCCAAACCAAAGCATAGTCACCGTTGATAGCTCTCCAAGGTCCACTGTGAACTCTACCATTCAAGCCCCTCGAAGAAAGTTTGTGGATGAAGGAAAATTGCGGAAGGTTATAGCTTTGAAAATTCATGCTTTTATAATCTTATTCTCTTATATAGATATAACTGCATATTTATGTGCACTAATGGTTTTATATGTCACGTTTTTCTTAGAGTAATGTGGTTTCCCCATTATCTGGATCCTTAAAAAATTTCACAAATTAAATTATTACGTGTCTTTTTTTTTTCATGAGTGCAGGTACCGTGTACAAAACTAGGGAGCCCATATGATTTATTATTAACATGTATGTTTTTTGAATGAGCTAGAATTGAGATGAGGGAGTCTTACCAGCTTTAGAGTTTATATATGAAAAAAAAATGAATCCTTTTAGAAATTATTTGGCGAATTTGGAAACTTTCAAGGTAAAGCTGCAAGCTCTTGCAGGGATACCAGCCTGTATTTTTCCATTTGAGATCATTTTGTTATCTGGTTTTCTTTATTTTTGTTTTTTGGTACGTTATCTGGTTCTCTTTGTTTTGTTTTTTGTGACATTATCTGGTTTCGGTATTCTCTCTTTTTCCTTGCCTTTTCTTGCTACATAATTTAAGCTCATAGTTAGATTATTTTGTTTTTGATGCTGATAAAGCCTCAGTTCATTACATAGTTGCACTATTGTACGTAATCTGTTGGTTTAAGTTGTCTCTTCATCTTATGGCATCTTGGTGCCTGATATTATTTTGGTTGGCATGTTTATTCTCTTGTGCACAGCTGGTGGCATTTACATTTTGTTCTTCAAGTCATTTGAGCTTGTCTTAGTAACTACATTTTTGCAGTAATTAATTCCACTGCTTTCTTGGCATATCAACGTGCATGTAGTGGTGGAGTGGTTTTTATGTCATTCTTAGATCTATTTGATCCATTATTTGGATCTTCTTCTCCCTTGAGTTCCTTTGTTTCCTTTATTTTCAGATTTCTGGGAGGTTATTTTCTGATTCTGGTCCTCGACGAAGTACAAGGCTTTCTGGAGATGCAGGGGCTAACTCAAATGTGAGTGCTACAATGGTAGTTGGAAATGGAACTAACAACTCTTCTAAATATCTTGGAGGTTCCAAACTGAGCTCTATGGCATTTCGTGCTGTGACAATTCGTAAGGTTCAGTCATGGACCAATGAAAATATTGATGAAGGTAATGAATCTCTTTATTTTCTATCTTTCACTAATTCAGTGAACTATACCATAAAATGAAAATGGAAATCTTCACTGATAGTCCTTTATGTAGTTTTTGTCTACCGCTTAGTTAAGAGTGAAATGCCCATTACTTGGCTCTTGCCTATTCTTATCATCAATAAAATTTTGTTTACTGATAGAAAAACAATGAAATTGTTTTATTAGGGGATGTTTCTGCCTCATAGTTAGTGAATGACTCCCTAAAGCTGTCTAATTTGATCTCTTTTAGGGATACGCAATGAGACTTTTGATGATTCTCGTACAAACGTCACATCAACAACTTCTAGTTTGTCTCCCTCTGGTGATGCTAGATCTCTTGAACAAGAAGGAACAACCATTCCAATTAGTGGAGGTATCATGAACGGCTCAAAAGTTATTAGTGGTGCTTCAGAAATACTGGGTCTTTTGAGAACTCTTGGGGAAGGCTACAGACTTTCCTGTATGTACAGGTGTCAGGTATAACATGATTATTTTTTAATGGATAAAAGATACTTTTTTCTTAAATGGAATAGAAAAGAATATATATTATGACATTAGTAGAATTAAATTAGAAAGCACCATATATGGAACTAAGATATCTTGTTTTTCTTGGCTCATGTTTCATTGTCTGACTGCTTTTGCTTTTGGGTTACAGGAAGCACTGGATGTTTATCTTAAACTTCCACAAAAGCATTATAACACGGGCTGGGTGCTTTCCCAGGTAGTTTGGTAGTTCAAAGCTATTTCCTTGACCCTTTTCTGGATTTTATAATTTTCTCTACTCCTGATCATGTACTTGCGTCAGCTGTGATTTCTGACTGTTCATACAGATTGGTTTTTCAATGAACTAGTTTATTTACATCCATTATACTCACTTTTTTGGGAGCACCTTAGACTTATGCTAGAACGTTAGCATGTCTGCATATTCCTGACTATTGGACCTCTTAATTTGTTCATGTTTTAAATGCAGGTTGGAAAAGCATATTTTGAATTGGTTGATTATTTACAGGCTGATGGGGCATTCAGTCTTGCCCGCCAGGCATCCCCTTACAGCTTAGATGGAATGGATACTTATTCTACAGTACTTTATGTGAGTTCCCACCATACTGTATTTTTTAAAAATTCTCTTTTATCTACTGTAAGGAGAGGGGGTATCATAAGTCCCGTATGATGCAATCTGGAAATTTAATCCCTTAGATGGGTGACCAGCAAATTCATCTAACCACAAGCTGCAGGCTTAAAGTCATTGTCATTCTTCTTATCTGAAGTGATAGCTCTCTATGATATTTTCTTGTGTTTATAATGCTTGATGCTTGTAGAAAAGTTTTCGTTCACTCTCTTGCTTTGCTGACAGTTGTTCTATTTCCATTGCAGCATTTGAAGGAAGATATGAAGTTGAGTTATCTGGCTCAAGAACTTATCTCAACTGACCGTTTAGCATCTCAATCTTGGTAGCCTTTTCAATCTTTCTTCACATTACACAGTGCATTCTAACCTTTCTTTCTCGGTGTTAGATTTCTGCAAGTGACTTTTTTATATTTCTCATGCTCCAAAATGTTTTAACCCTCAATTTTTTTGGTACTTCTATCATGTGTTTAGTGTTTACCTGCAATATGCAATTACTCCCATTTAGAGAAGGATATTTTTCCTGCCCACCTTTTTTCAGTTGAGGGATAGGAAGGTCTTTTGGCTTTTATCTTTCTATTTTATCTTATGAGCTGTGTTGTGTTTGTTTCTGCCATCCTGTTCCATGCTTCTATTTGTGATGGCCATGATTAGCAGTACAGTGATTTATTGGTTTTGTGGCATTAATCTACAACTTTTGACATTACTAGGCCAGTAGGTTGTAACGCCCCAATAGAAAGTCCAAATCACATTGCCTATACTCCAAAGGGGACTAGTCAATGGTACAATTGGAGTTCCATTAGAACCTTCTAAATTTCCAAGCAATGTGGATTCTCATACCTCACTTACCCTCATTCTTATCATATGGGGTATCACAATCTTCCCCCTCCCCCATTTCTTAAATTCCCAATGTCCTCTGTGGGCCAGTCCATCGGTAGGTAGTACGGCTTAAGTCCCACATTTTTTGTTAGGATATGTTCTGATATCATTTGTAATACTCAATGGAAGGCCCAAACTACATGGCCTATATCCAAAAGGGCTAGTTAATGATATAATTGGAATCTTATTGCAACCTTATAAAGAGCAAGATCTTCTCATTTTCAAGCAATGTAGGATCTCATACACTACCTGTCCTTATCCTTATCATATGAGGTATCACATAGTATCTTTGCAAATTTGAGGGATCATGAAGGCATTAGGTTTTCAATTCTAGTGTTTATATCTAGAGTTTGTAGTTTTTATTAGTGAAAAAACATTCTTTATAAGTTTCCTTTTGAATGGACATGCAGGTGTGCTATGGGAAATTGCTATAGCTTGCAAAAAGACCACGAAACTGCTTTGAGAAATTTCCAGCGAGCTGTTCAACTTAATCCAAGATTTGCATATGCACACACACTTTGTGGTCATGAGTATGTTACAGTCGCTTTTCCTGTCCTGATTTAACCCCTAATTGAATACCTTTTGGAGTGAACTTCTGCTCTGATGGTCAATTTTTACTTTTGCTGCTTCAGCTAGTTATTTATGATCTTGCAATTGCATTCTCATTTACAGATATGTAGCCTTGGAGGATTTTGAGAATGGAATTAAGAGCTATCAGAGTGCACTTCGGGTTGATGCAAGGCATTATAACTCCTGGTATGGGCTTGGAATGATATATCTTCGCCAAGAGAAGTATGAATTTTCAGAGCATCACTTCCAGATGGCTTTCGAAATAAATCCACGTTCTTCTGTTATAATGTCTTATCTTGGTACAGCTTTGCATGCCTTAAAGGTTGGAGCACTTGCTATGTTAATTCTGATATTATGATTTCAGGAGCAACAGTGTATGAAAGCTCCCTTAATTGTGTTTCTATTGCTTGACAGAGAAGTGATGAAGCTCTGGTGATAATGGAGAAGGCTATTTTAGCAGATAAGAAGAATCCTCTTCCTATGTATCAGAAGGCTAATATACTAGTGAGCTTGGAAAATTTTGATGAAGCCCTTGAAGCCCTGGAGGAGCTTAAAGAGTTTGCTCCTCGCGAAAGCAGTATATATGCTTTGATGGGTAAGATCTACAAGAGGCGCAATATGCACGACAAAGCGATGCTTCATTTCGGTCTTGCTTTGGATTTGAAACCACCCGCGACAGACGTAGCTACCATTAAGGTGATTGACTTATTTCCTAGATATCGTCTTGCCTCTTAAACTAGAGATTATTGTCAAAATGCACCTTCAAACTTCCCTATATTTTTAGGTAAGGAAAAGATTTCTCTTTTTGAGGTTTGTTGGAGTTTAACTGAGTGTGTGGGGATCACAATATGCAACTGATTCTCACATGAGACTGGGGGCTCTATGGAAGTGGTATCAGAAGATCTTTTCAACTGGCTAGAATCCATTACTTGAACAAAACTAGATCTTGTAGAATCATATTGAATATGCGTTCTGTATTTGGGCTTGATCCAATATGAGAACAGGATTTATGTGGATGGGAGGTTTTCTATTGATAGTGGGAAAAAGAGTTTACCATTATTATCGTTCTTATGACAGAGAAGGGCCGGAGAGCAGCCCTTCCTCCCAGGCCTCACCCCTAACCGTGGTCAAGATAAATGGGAAGAGGCCCTATCAAATAATGGCCGTATATAGCCTTTTTTTTCAATAAATACATCAATTTTTTTTTTTGGGAAGAGAGAAGGGGGGGGGGGGGGGGGACCGTACTTCCTGCAAGTCTGGGCATCTCTGGACTCATCTCACCCATCTCATTCAATTGAATTGAGGGGCTCTCAATTGCTGTAATTCCTGCTCGTCTTACTGTCTGACATGAATCATGCATCTTTATTAGCTTTTGCTGTGGCTATACAATCTATGTTTTCAAAAATAAACAAAATCTATTGTTTTTGTTCCGATTACTTTACAAATAGATTGTAGGTTTTCTTCTGTCTTCCTCTCCCTTCACTAAGTTGTTTCTTTCCTGAGAGCAAGGAACTTCGGTTCTATTATCCTTTCATATCCTCTGCATCTTTGACAGGCTGCCATTGAGAAGTTGCATGTGCCAGATGAACTACAAGACTACTTGTAGATCTACTTGCACTTGACCCCAGACAGGGAGAGTGATGTAAATTATCCGGCTCAGATCATTAGGCCCCCAGGAAGTTTGGCCTGGCTTGTGCTTTCGACAGATGACGATGAATAAAAATGGCTTAATGCTCGAGGCCTGATTGTTTCTGCTGGGCGGGTGCCCCATCTAGGTGGCAGATCATGCGGAAGTGACGACCACAATCGGCTCTGCTGGTGATTTACATACTGAGGTTCTGATGTTACAAAGGTATTAAAAAGCTACCTTGCTTATGCATGTATGAATGCTGTGGTTTTATTAATGCCAAAGAGGTCTTTGTATGATTAGTCTGAATTAGTTATTCATAGTATAATAGTTGGCTCGCCCATTCGTTGAGTCTAGGGCTTAATATTCAGTATTATTTAATTCTGTTGATCATCGAATGCCAGCAATATTGATCATCATCTGCATCCACTCTTTGACAATCCTCCTTCAGCACCCATCCTCATCCTGTGACAATGAGTGATTTATTTTTGGATTTCAAAATTGTGCAACATTTTTATCCTTTTGTGTGGTGAGTTGGCTCTTCAGAAACTACCTCTTTTGTATTTTTGCCTTGAAAACAAATTTTAGGGGTGCCCTTGCTGCAACCGTTACACTAAACAACTCAAATGAAGTTCATCTCATCTGAACTAATAACGATGAAGGGAAAAATAAATATTTTTATAGACCTTTTAAATTAAAAATTTTCCCGTATCTTGATGCAGATGCGGTATGGAATAATTGACAGATAAATAATAAATAATAAATAAAATTTTAACTTTTTAATATTACATTAGAAAATGAAATGATGAAATAAAAATATTAAAAGATGGTAAATAACATCTTATAACACTGAAAGATTTGTTATTATTACTATTATAATGATTTTTCAATGACTATATTGACACGTTCTTTTTATATAATTACGGGTTCCCTTGTAATTTCTTTTTTCCTCTTCCCTTTATCTATATTTTATGCGTGAAGATGTTTACTAGCGTTTGTGACATTGTGTGAATGGCTAGTAATTACTTGAAGGGGAAATTATTAGCATTGCACGGCCCACAATAATTCTTCTGAATTCTTAGTTTCTATTTTTCTTTTGTGGTTCACAAAGAGTTTGTTCGTAGAGAGTCGTAATATACATAAGCACTAAAAAACGCAGCTGATATTACAAGAAGCAATGATACTTTTAAAACCTTTTTTAAAACTATTTATATAATTATATTTTAAAATAATGGTATTTATATAAAATGATATTACTTTCTAAAGTTATTTTTATAAAAATATTTCTTATTTAAAATGTAGTTGTCTAAAAAATTATAAAAAGATAATATTTCTATCATTTTCCATATTTACAAGTGCAGAATTTTTGTTGCACGACTCCCCGGAGTCGTCTCTTCCATCACAGTCCAAGTCCTGAGACAAGTCATTTTCCCTAAAACCCGGGTAGCCTTTAAATTAGAGAGAGAGGCCCTTGCTCTATGTACTATTCGACATGTAAGCATTGCCTGTTTCAAAGTGGCACAGTTTTTTCCTGATCTTCTGTAAGCTGTTTGGTGACCATTTAGCCGCCATTTGGTCTCTCAAAAAGTATAGGCCAGAAAACATATTTTCTAAAGTACAACGCCTGGTTTTATGTTCTATTGGACATGAAAGCAGTGGTATCTCAATTCATACAAGTTGGTATTCCATAATTTCAAACCACTTATGGTATTCGAATTAGGACATAAGTTCAAACCACTTATGGTAGTAAAGCCTAACATTTTGGTCATGAGGTAGGCTTTGAACTAGTTGACATCATGTTGGTGCAGTGATGACGAGCTTGCTCATCGGATGGTAGCTATAACTCAAACCAAATATTCCACAATGGGGAGAGGCTCTTATCTGCCTAGAGAGAGTAGCTATGTTGGACATCTCACCTCCTCTTCTTTTAGATAAAAAAAAAAAAAAAAATAGACATGAAAGCATTTTGCATAACACAACTGGGTGGTCAAACAGAAACAATATTTTGAACTATTTCAGTTTTTTTATTCTTGGGCTATAGATGCTAAAGACAAGGCACTCTTAAAAGAAATCTAAACTAAATTACTCTTTATAATCCATCTCTCTCTCTCTCTCTCTCACTTTTTTTGTTGTAATATGCAATTATAATTCGCTTAATTTTTCCATTATCTTAATCTTTAGATGGACAGACCATAACAATAAGCAGTGACCAAGATTGATAACTTGGGAAATGCTTAAAGAAGAAACAGAAGTCGACCCATTAGATTATGATTTGTTTATGTTATTCCCATCGCCAATTAGGCATCATGTGAAGGTCGATCAAAGGAATGAATTCATACTTTTTGCATGTTGGAATTCCTAATAAACTGATTTAGTGTTTAATTAGTAGCTTTTGTTTGGGCAGTTCGATGCTTTCTTAAGCTTTTGATTGCCCTTTTGACCATATCCTTTTCTATTTACTTTTACGAGACAGTGATCCATGAATGTCTCTAATAATCGAACTTGGAGAGTTTACTTCATCTCCTTGTATCACCTAGTCATTTTTCTCTTATTTAACCTTTTATCATAAGTTTAACACACGCAGCTGAAAGTCTATTACATGAATAAAGAAGTTTTTTTATTTTATTTTATTTTATATTATATTATCCTTTATATCATTGTCATTGATGTGACATTAAAAGATTAACAGATAAATAAAAGATAGTAAATAATCTTCTAATAATTTAATGTCACTTTAATAGATGATCAATAATGATAAATGACATTTTTTTTAATAAATAATAATCATTTTTGTGATACATGAGGATTACATGAACTGACAAACAGCAAAGCCATACAACTTTGACTTGTGGCCCTTTGCTGGGGGAACTCTTTGTGTTTGTACTTTGATGTAGGGTTCAACTTCAAGCCTTTTAGATAATTTCTGTTTGGTGAGAGAGAATCTCAACTGCTCCTTTGAGAATTAGACAAGAACATATAGGACGAAATTGAGTGATTGATTATTAATATTATTTTTTCATAAAATGCGGATTCACATGAGCATTCTCGTCTAGTTCCCTATAATATATTCTAAATGTTAGCAAAGTATCAAATTTCTCTAAGTTTTTCCTTAAATTTTACTCATATTTCCAAAACCGTATGTAATTGCTGTTTTAGTTATCATGGGGAGGTATCATATTGCTAGCTAGAAAGGCCAGTCTTCGTTTTGGGGGGCGGTGTATATATATATATATATATATATATTTATGAATATGTATATGTATATGTATGACCTACGATGACCAAATCTGTATATTTTATATATATATATATATATATATATGGTGAGTAGATAGTATCTTATAATTACTAGAATTTTAAGTTGTAGGAAGACAGATTATAATCAAGTATATTAACGTGGCGTCACCGACTCACCCGGCCATGGTATATATGGCCAGGCAGAAATTTGTATGTGGCATGAAAAATATAAAAATATATGCATGAAACAAATGAAAATATAAACATATAATAACTATATAAGAAACCAAGTAAGAAATTACAAAAATAAAAAAAAAATAGTAAAACCAAGAGCAGCATGAGGTCCCTTGCCACCCTCTCTCAAAATGAGGGGGTGGTCGGGAAGGGAGGTTGTGAATATGGGTAGGGGAGGGGACCCCTCCATCACCATTAAGGATGACAAGGTCGTCCTCTGAGTCCCCTAACGATTGTCGAGTCCCCTACTTTCTCTACTTCATACTAGCAAGTCAAAATTTTTTTTGATACATTTGAGAATTGAGGGTTTCGAACTTCAGACCTTCATTTTAGAAGTTGAGACTTGTGCCAATTAGGCCATAGGCATAGAGGAAAGTAAGTGAGATGTTATAGATACAAGAAGGCATGGTCTTCTAATTCATGATCCCATGATTTTTCAAATTATATGGCTCGATGGGAGCAAAGCTATCATCTTTTGAAATATATACATTTTGAAATATATACATGTTATACATAAATATTATGCTCAACTTGTAGACCTTCATTTTGAGTTTTAGACAACCGAAAGGGGCATTTGCTTTCAGACATTAGCTTATCCCTTATTAAATATGAAATGAAGTATAAAGGGATACAAATTAAAAAATAAAAAAATAAATAAAAAAGAGATTTTAAAGTATCTATGTGGAAAAGGAAGCAGGATTTTAATTACAAAGAATGACATCCGCAGTGTGCTTTTCCTTCATTCCATGATGTGAGATCAGTGTCTTTATAAGAGCTCCCCGCAACACTTACACTTCCATTAAAAAGCAAAACCTTCACTTACTCTAATCTTATTTTGCTATAACTCTTTTGACATCATTTTCTCTTTTCCCTTTGCCACTTTTTAGTTATCTTACCCAATTTGATCCGATTCTGTTCGCTACTACTACACTAATGTCCACCTCCAAAACCTTGGATAAACCCTGCAAGGGCTGTGAGCCTACTACACTAATGGAGTGTAACATATCCCCATCTAGTCGAGGCCGCGGAGAAAGCCAGTAGAGCCAGGGAGGTTTCTCGGGGTGAGGTGGCGCCGTTGGGGCCGATATGCTGTTGAAATCATGGACCCAATAGCAAAAGAAACGCACTGGCTTGGCACATTGCCTGTTGATGGAGTCCACCCTTTTTTTTTTTAATATTTATTTATTTATTTATTTTTATATTTATATATATATAGGGCTGGTCTATTTGGACTTGTATCTAGCATTACCTATTATTTCTTAAGCTATGTTTGTAATTGTGTTTCAAAACTTAAAAAATATTTTTAATTGCTTAGAAGTTATTTAAAAAAAAAATAACACGTTTAATAAATTTAGAAAAAGTGTTTTAATTACCCAAAAAAACTAAAAGTCTACTTTTTTAAAAGATAACAAATTGAAACTTTTATCAAAAAATCCATGCATATAATATATATTATTAAAAAATTATTATAATTAACTTTAAAAATGTGTTAGATACATGTTTACTTAACAATAAATATTTTTTAAAATATAGAGCTTATTATTTAAATTATAAACTATAAATTATATTTTTCTTGGTAATCTCAAACATGCACTTAATCATATCACTTGATGTGGTGTATTTTAAATTGTTCTATAAGCTAACCACTTAAATAAAAAATCATTTAAAATATCACACAAGCTGGCTTAATTAGAAATGATATGATTAAAAATGACAAAATTTAGGATCCAAAACGTTTCTTATTTGTGCAGCCTTTGCCCAGAAGGGATGGCTAAACTCACGAGGAATGCATATTACAAAGCCTACTGCACACAAGTTGAGGGATGTATCAGTCACAAAGCTAATAAATATCTGAAAAGTCCATTGCATGCCGTGCGGGTAATTGAACAGTTACACAGTTCTCGGGTGAATTATTGGTGAATGTTGAACAAATAAAACGAGCTCCAGCCTTTCATTTATTTTTGTTGGAAATAATTGAACCAAGTGTCCGGAAGTGACCAATATATATCAAGCAATATTGTGGTCATGGTGTCCCCCATGTCATACACTTCTGACTTCAATAGTGATTCCATCTTACATTCTTTTCGTGTGTTTGGCAAGAGAGCAAGAGATGTGTACAAATTTATTCAAGTCTATCTTCGGAGGTAGATCTACCTGGCATTTTCGTACTTCCCACAGCTGAACTTCACGACTTTAGAGTGATCTATTGTAAATCATCGCCATTCCTGGAATAGTGCACATGCGCGAGAGATAGACTACACAGGCTTGGTATTATTATTATTATTATTAGTGGCACCGGATGTCTAGAACAGCATCCTGACTAATCTTGAACTTGAAGGTGTACAAGCTCTCAACATAAAATTTTCTGCAAATGCACCTTGATAAATTCAAGAAAAAAATTTTCAAATCCGATAGCCTCTAAGGATTGTTTGCACCCAAGAGAATTTGAACCTTAGACTTTGAAGGAGCATACTCCCAAGCCCAAGACCTTTACCACTTGAGCCGAGCAAGCATGACAGTATGCAATAAGATAAGACCACATTTCTAAATGGAGAAAAGGAAGGGAACATTTATCATACATCCCAGGGTGTTTTTTCATATATTTGTATTTCATAATAAACTTATCAAGAACCAAGTCAAGCATATTTGCAACAATATGACTGTATCTGATCTCATACAATGAAGCAGCTTGATGCCTCCTTGGAGTCTCTTGATTCCTTCCCTTTTTCATGGACCCTAGACAAAAAGTGAGGGAAAAAGAAGACCTTCAAAGTCCTTTCTAAGATGAATTGGAAGCTTTTTTCCCCATATCAAAGTAAAACAAAAAAGAGAGACATTGACGCAGTCAATGTAGAAGAAAAAACACTATGGAACACATCTCTTTTCATTTGAAGAGGGATTGAATGAAATTAACACAACTCCTCCAAAAAATGGAGAGAGATGGACATAGAGTTGCCTGATAGAATTGCAGGTTCCTTCATGGTTATTCAGAATTAAGGTGGAATGCTATACGGAGTATGCTAAACTTTCAAAAGTTGGCCATGGTTTATTCAAGATGAAGGACATGGCCATAAAAAGCCTATGTGAACACAGAAGATTAAAGCTTTTGTGTGCTAGATCTGAACCGTGGAACATTGATAACTGAGAAATGAAGCCTCCTTTTGAGGACTTCCACCAAAAAATGATGTTTTGGCTCATGACATTTGGTCAAAGAGTAATAAAAAAGGATGACTTGATGTGGCTTAGTTTGAAGAGCGAGCCCCTGTGCCACCACTGCTGCTGCCAGTTGAAGGGCCTGAACCCTGAGCAGACTGTTCTATAGTCAAATGTGGAATAGGTTCACTCTTTGAGAAAGTTGAACCGACTGATCCACTAGAAGTGCTCATTGACGAAGACATTCTTGATGAAACAGGGTCCTTGCTGGATCCTGAAATAAGTTCAGGCCTCAACTCTGAAGATGAAGATGACGGGGCTAGCATACCAATTGAAGATCCCACAGGGTAGGGCGCAACTTGCATATCGGCAAGAGAAGATGCAGATGAACTGTAGCTCAGCGTTCCCAATGAGTGATCATATTTGCATGCAGGGCCAAACTTGCATACACCGCGTTGAGCATAATGAACACAAGGCGGTGCACCCTGAGTAAAACACCGATCAATAAGCCACTCAAAAGTAAAATGAAGCACATAAAACGTTATAATACAACAGTAGACAAATATCTATCAATTTCTTATCATAATTGAAATCATAGCTCTGCAGTTTTCTCCTTTCCATATAAAAAAACCTTTCATAGGAAGAAGTAAAGATAATATGCACCAACCATTGATTGCTCCTGCTAAGAGCAAAAGTTCATCTAGATTTAATGCTTCTAGATGTTCAACATTGTTCCTGCAGAGATTTCTTGTCCAATTTGACAGTTTTCATGTAATTGAATTCACAAAGTAATTGGTTCAAAACCTATTGCAGCATTTCCTATCTAAATCATTATAAGACATCAATCTAATCCTACTAAACCTATTAGTCTTCAGCTTCAGCCTCCTCTAAAAACACTCATCTGCATGCATTTTTCTCATGAATTCCTATGTAGTATTTGTGTAAGGAACTAGTGTTTTCCAGCCGTAAAAATACACTTCCATAACCTTATATGTAGCTCAATAATGTGTTTGTTTTATCATTTTGCTAGATCTTATGAATGTGGGAAAACCAGAAAAGTTATCTTAAACATCACAGTTTACAGATTACAAAAATGAGGAAATTATAATTACCAATTTAAGCTGGACACACAGAGGATTCCCCCCAATAATCCAAAGAATGATTATCTTATAATATTGAAAAAATCATTAATAACACATTCTTTGGCCAATAGGCCCAGAAAAAGTAAACATGTTCATATTGGTATCAAACAAGTACAATCACATTCCAGGACAAACAGCATTTTACACACTAATATTAATTGAGGCAAAGTGAAAACGCAAGGTAGCATCCGACATAGATTCTTAAATAGATAAACTTTGAAAATGGTTGGCCATGATGTTATTTAAATCATAAAAAAGATATCCACATCAGGTTTTATATTCAGAGTACGTCTACAAGAGGCCTAAGATATATATATATATATAATATATCCTGAAGGAATCACATTGGATATTATGAGATGAACGGCAAAATTCTCACCAAGACATCAACCATAAAATGGAGCCCGCTAAATCCGGATCTCCAGGAAAAAGATAAAGAAGAATGCATATATTTACAACGTATTTGACTACACTAAAAAATATAGAATTCACATGAGCCATTCAGTAGAAGTCAGGAAAATCAATTCCAACCTTACATGAAACAAGCGATGATACCTAATACTAATATTGTATAGTTTCTTTCAACAAAGGAAAACAAAAAGCAAAAACTGCCTGATTCAAAAGGATATTTATAGTTTTAGGTGAAAATACAAACAAACAACATGCAAAGCACCAAATGCAAATAAGTTGTAAAAAGATGCCTACAGGACGTAGAGGAAGACCAATGGAGCTATTTGTTTTGGATGCAACCAATTCAGGTGGATGATGATATCTACATGAAGAGCCAAATTTGCAATCTCCTGTTCTCATGTAATGCTGACATTCTTGTTGCCCGGGTCTTTCTGGAAGTGAGTATTCCTTCTGACTACTGCTTGATGGACCAATAGAAGAAGGTAAAGACTGATAAGTTCCAGTATAGGTGGGTGTTCCTGGATACAAATGTGTCATCCCATAAAGCTGCCCGGAACCGACAGTGGGCTGAGAATTAGGAGAGGGGACTGGGCTCATGGGTGCCTACACAAGTTGGCTAACAGCATAAATAAAATGAATACAGTACCAAAAAATAGAGAAGTAAGAAAGCTTCACCTACCGGGTAAGGACTCCAACCCGGAAAGGGAACCATGCTTGGTAGCAGCACATGACCATAAGGGCTTTGAACATATGAGCCCTGTAGCAGAGGAGGCCTTGCAACAACTACCCCATATTGTTGTGAAGAAGGAACAGATGAAGAATGCACACCTGGATGTAATGTAGGTGTAGGCATAGCTGCAATTGGTGGTGCTAATGATGCTGCTGGAATTTGTATGCCAGCTGGCTGTGGATGATGGAATTTACACGTCGCACCAAACTTGCACTGCCTGGTTTTTACATAGTAGGAACACTCTTTTTCACCCTGTCAAAAAAAATCCTGTTTAGATCAAACTTAAGTGCACACTGAGGAAATGTGTATTTTCTAGAAGTGGTTCCAATATAACAAAAGATTTGAAAAATTAGACTAGATGTCAGGAATACAGACCAGACGTAATGGGTACCCATAATAATTTAGTTGTACAGGAGTAGATTCTCCTCCCTGCCGAGGATGGTGGTATTTACAAGAAGCACCAAATTTACATGTCCCCGTCCTCATATAATACTGAAAATTAAGCAAGAACAGTATTGTCAACAGAATGGGAGCTCAAAATCTCGATGAATCATCAAACAAAGAGACCACCAAATAAAACATGTTTAATTACAGATTACAAACACAAACGGTAACAATCAAGTAGGACTGAGTGACCGAACAGACATTGTATACCATGAGCCACTCGGCAAACAACCTGAGTTTCAAAATCAACTAGAATAACCAAATAAGTACCTGGCACACAGGCTGGCCCACTCGCTCAGGGTATTCCCCCCCAGATCTTGCAGCTCCTATTACCTGAGCAGTGCACTTTCATCATAATCAAATTAGGAATCACCATATCAACTATGCAGATCTCGTTCATTTAAGTTTCGAACAATCACAATTCTGACACAACTAGTAAAAAAATCTAAAGACTTCAACAGAAATTACACCGACAACAATGCTCAAGTTTCACAAACCCACCATGAAACCCAACACAAAGCTAAGATCAAATCAAACTCAGCCCAAAAATCCGAATTATCATAATGAAAACGAGTAGAAACGTTCCGATTAAGCCCTAAATTCAGACAAATGAAACGAAATGAAATGGAATTCCAAATTATTACCGTGCCGCGGTCACGGGGATGATTGAACCGACACCGTGGGCCGTACCCACACAACCCGGTTCGCAGATAGTAGATACAATCGGCCTCATCCGGCCGTTCCGGGTAAGAATCTGCACCGCCCAATCCCAACTGCCACATAGGCTCTACATTCCGCAAAACACACGAAAGATCAAAACCCAATAAAGTTCGCACACATTCCACAGCAATTTTGGAATCCTAATCGCCAGAACGCAGAAAATTGTCACAAAACGACAATGAAATTGAAATGCAGGGTCTCTGAGCTTACCTTCAAGTCCGATTTCAGGTCCCTGAGCGGTCCATTCCGGCGACGGATCGGACTGAGAGCCTTCAGTAGCCTGACCATACCGCTCCATTGTACGAACTCGGGAGGGGGGTTTCGAAACCGGCCGAGAGGGATACTGATCGTACAGTAACGAGGACGGTTCTAGAAAGTTTCTGTACAAAGAATGAGAGGCTCCGATCAAATGGGGAGAGAAATAAAGTCAGGGACAGAAACAGATACAGAGAGAGAAAGACGGAAGTGCTTGGATTTCTGGGTTTTCGTCTCTCTCTGTCTCTCTCTCTCTCTCACACACACTCATAGAGTACTGTATCTCTGTTTCCGTTTGGTTTGGTATTTTGTTGTTGGTTTTCATCTTGTTGAGAAATTATTGGGTAATTATTAGTTATTTTTGTAATTCCCATTCCTGAGTCACAGTCAGGCTGTTTATATTACATCGGCCTCTTATTCTCGCCGCAATACCCTCATCTATCGCTTTAAATTTTAATTGACGATTAGATAAGTTTTATTTATTAAAATAATATATCTATTATTTACTAAAATAATAAGTTTAAAATTTTCAAATAGGGAAATTTAAGATAAATGAAAATAATATAGTAATAAGTTGAATCAATCCTATCGTTTGTAAAAGTGCCAAAAACAGTGGAATTTTCCTTAACTAGTAGCCTGAAATTTATTTTTAGAAAAAAAAGAAACGTGACAGAATTATAAGAAATATAATGTGGGGGAGCATGTGTGACAGTGTTGATGTCAACTGAAATGACAGAAATGGCCTTTGTCTGACGGGAGTCGTGGGTTGTGTGACATTGTGATATGACAAGGTTGTCCATAAAAAGGTAGTGATGGAAATTAATTAAGTGCGTTTCCACATTGAAATTACAATTAGATGAAATAATTTTAAATAAAAATTAAAAATTAAAAAAGATATTTTAAATATTATTATTATTTTAAAATTCAAAATAATAATTATATTTTATAGCTTATATAAAATTTAAAAAAATTATAATAATATTATAAGATAAGATAAACTAAATCGGTTTGAATTTACTTTTTGAATTTTAAAAATATCTTTAAATAGTTAAAATTATTTTTAAAAAAATGATATGTTTAGTAATTTAAAAAAAAATATTTTAATCAATTAAAAAAAATTAAAATTCGAATTTTTCAAAACTTTCAAATTGAAATTTTTATCCAAAAATTCTTATAGATAATTTTATATTTAAAAAAATTATTATAACTAATTTTAAAAGCACTTTAAATATATGTTTATTAAATAATAAATAACTTTTAAAATATAAAATTTATTATTTAAATTATAAATTATAAATCTCAAAATTAAAATTTCTTACTGCAATATTAAATATGCACTAACTTCAACTTCAACTGCTAGGAGTTATACAACTCGTTTTCTCTCTAGAAATATTCTCGTTTTCTCTCTAGCTCCCTCTTTTGATATTGTCACTTGCTTTCGAGGGAGGGAGGAGCAACTGGCCAACCCTTTGTGGTTTTTATAACTCATTTTCTACTTATTTTTATAATTCTTTTTAATGCTTTTATAGCATTTTGTTCGGTATTTTAGGATTTGTCGATCAGCTAGTTTTTGGGCAACAAAAATTACCACGCGCTAGTCCAATAAATTCTACTCTCGTCGATCTATGTGAGGGGAGGAAGCAAGTTCTCAAACGTGCGATACGTCAATCTCACGTATTTAGGAAAGCGCACGTGACTCTCACGCGCTGTCGAATCTGGAGTGATTCCTTGCCACCACGCGCAGCTCTTTTGGGGGCAGTGGCTTTTGGACTTCCTTTCTATTTAGCCAGTTTTCTCTCCAATGCAGCGCATACTTCTCACGCGCCGCCACTGCCGGCGGTGGTCCTCTTTCAGTGTATTGATTCTTTTTCGAACGACTGTTTTTTACTTTCCTTAACTAGGGATCTAAACGACGTGGCCGTAAAATGTCCTTTAGACAGATTGAATTAATAGAATGTAACTCACACTCTTTCATTGTAATTTTTTGTCGCAATAAAATAGTCTGTTTATCGGACTATTTCATAACCGCTCTAGGCAACGTTCTTTTTTTGAGTTGGTGTAAGTCACACTTTGTGATTCTAAATTCGTTTTTTATTTTAGTATTTTCCATGTTTTTGTTGAATTGGGAAGATTGTTGGAGACTCATACTTCGATAAATCTTGTATTCTTGTAATCATTTATCTTATTATATATATGTCTACTTGCAAAATAAAAAAGAAAAAAAGAAAAAAAGAAAAAAAGAAAAAAAGAAAGAAAGAAAGGTGTTGGCGAGTGGAAGGTAAGAGAATGGGTGCAGTACCGGTGCTTCTTTCTTTTTCTCAACGTGGCATACCAATATACAGAACAATGCAATAAGCATTTAAAAAATATATAAAAAAGAATATAAGAAGAGTGAATTATCTAGTTGAGTAATTCTTACATTTGGTAATTCTAATTAGAAAATTAATTTTATTAAAAATATATTCGCATCACATAGTTATGTGTTTTATTTATTTATTATTTAATTTGGTCTGTAAATACTATTTATATTTAAACAATTTTTTTTATATAGCTTTATTATTATTATTATATATTTTGGAGCATTCGATTAAGCTCGTTTTTTCGAATTTCGGATTTGAAAATCTAGATTTTGGATTAGGAATTTTTGAACCTCTTAAATAAAATTATTAAAATTATTAAAAAATAAAAAATTTCAAAATCAGACTGAGTAAAACTTGACTCAAATGAATAGGCCTATATTAGATTTAAATTTTCATAAATTTTTTAAACAGTAATATATTCAGTTGAGAACCCAAAGTTATTTTATTTTGGACAGTGCTATTCACTCCAGTGAATAGCATCTCGATGGGTCCCGTTGATTTATTTAATTTTTTAAGTTTTTTTTAATATGATTTTTAAGTAAATATTTTTATATAATGTTGTGATTTTTTTGTATTGTTAAAAAAATTTTATGATATTAAAAAAATCACATAAAAAAATATGTTTTTTTACATGATTTTTTTTATCATCTTAAAACACTTTTTAAAAATATAAGAAAAATCATAATATTATTTCAAAATACTTACTTAAAAATTATATAAAAAAACTAAAAAAAAAATAATAATAATCCAACAGGACCCATCGGGATGGTGAATAGCATTTTCCTTTTATTTTTATACCATTAAGTACACGTTTAATGTTGAGAGACAACCAATATAGTAATGGGCATTTGTAGAATACGATAATGTAAATTTTAATGATAAATGAGAAAGAAGATTTGATCAAATATTGAATTACTTCCACTATTAGCTCATATATAAATAAAAATAAGAAATTATAGGAATATGATTTGTGTCTTATCTCTCCGCATTTCAAATAAAAATAATAGGACAATATACTTTTACCATAATTTCATAGTCATGCTAAGGATTATGTTGTAACAATGCACTCTTTTTTTCATCTCCATTAAGAAACAACTTAATTTTATTTTATCTTATTTGTATTCTGTATTTTCTCAAATTAATTGTATCTAAAACCTTTGTTTAGGTCTTTAATTTGGATTTGGTTTGATCAAAATTAGAGTCAAAATATTTCGATATATCTTATTATAAAGAGTAAGTTATTTATGGTAGTAGTTTTTCCATTTATCTTTAATTAATTTGATAAATTTCTAGAAATAATTGCTTTAAATCTGATCTATCAAGCAATGTGAATATAAATAAAAAAAAATAAGATATATTTGTGATAAAATATTTAGTTTTTTGTTCAAGAGCCATAACTTTTAATTTTATCTGTATTCAATCTACAATATTTTAATTTAAATTTCGTTTAGATAATGTTTAGATATAATTATTTTAAATTAAAATTAATTTTTTAGAAAATTAATATTAAAATAATATTTTGAAAATTTTAAAAATAAATTATTTAATATATTTTATTTAAAAAATAAAAAATAAATTATAATAACAAAATAAGATGAAAGTTGTACAAAAAGGACCTTAATCCCTGCCCATCTTCGTGTTCAGACGACTTCGCACCAACTAGAAAGCATTAAGAGCAAACCCTCGTTGATGGATGCAGGATAAGGACACTGCGGACTGAACACTTTTTCTGTGTAAACCAACGAAAGACTGACACGTATTGCCAAAGTAGCCTCTTTTGTCAGGCACATTTTTTGACAGATATCCTCCCACGCGTTCTTGTAGCGCGTGTTCACATGCAAATGTTTAAACAAAAGAGAACTTATGTTTAAACAAAAAATGCACTTCCGGATATTTTTGGTAGTGGCTGGTGATATTGTTCATTTCATTAAAATTAGAGGGAGTTGATCACCTCACTTTTGTGATGGTAAAACCCGATGACCTTCGGCATATCCTGGTGAACTTAAATCCAAAATAAATTTGTTTGGAATAAGTGGTAATGACGGTGGCGGAGGTTAGGTTGAGGTTAATTTTTTTTTTTTAAATTTTTTTTTATTATATATTTTTATTATATTTTTTAATATATATATTTTTATTTTATTGTGTTTTCTAAATTTTATTTTATTTTATATTTTTTAATATTTTTTATTATATTTTTATAAAAATAATAAAAATTTAGAAGATAGACTGTAATCGCATTAGGGTGCAGTGTGACTGCAACTCAACGCCTTCTTAAACAAAAAGTATAGAAAAATGTGGCTTTCACTGGTCGTACGATGGCATGGTAATTTTTATAATTTAGATTTGGTTTATTTTGAGAAATAAGATTTTAAATTTTAAATTTTTAAAATTTTTTTTATTATATTCTAAATTTTTTTATATAATATAATAAAAATTTAATCTTTTAAAAATTTTAAAATATTTTTTTTAAATTTTAAAATAAAAATAATATTAAAAAAATATATTATTAATAATATATTATTTTTTAAAATTTTTATCTTATTTTATTTTATTTTATTTCTAAAAATAAATAAGATGTTAATCTTTTTAGGTGACAAAAAGGGTAAGCATCGTACGGAGGCAGTTTCAGCTGCATCCTGTTGGGGTTTATCCACCAAAACAGCGACGGCTCAGATCCCATGTTTTCACATTGGACGGGTGAGATCTTTTAAAACGTCAACGAGTGTACAGTACCAAGGTGCGAGTTGTGCAGTAGGTAAGGAAGTCCATTGATTCATGATTCAGGTTGAACGTGTACCGGCTGTGGGCCGTCGGTGGAAGGCGTGAAAGCGATGGAGGGTAACCGGATGGACCAGTCACCAGGTGGAGTGGGGTTTATTTGACTTGGACAGGCTTTGGCCACGAGTGGCAACTTGTTGAGACTTGCTACCATTGGTTTGTTTTGGACTGTTACTAACCCAATGTCGGCGAGGTTTTTTTTTTTTCTTAATTTTTTTTAATCATAAAATCATATTAATATGTGATATTTAAAATGATTATAGAGTAATAATCACTTAAATAACAATTCATTTAAAATGTTATGCATAAATACATAGAAAATGTTAAATATACTTAATAAATACTTATAAAAAAATTTAAATTTTTTTTCTCTTTAAGGCCCTATTTATATTTGAAGATGAGACGAGTTAGCCTCAACTTATTTCAAACTTATTATTATATTTTTTTATATTTTTATATAAATACAAATTTCAATACATTTTTTTTTAAATTTCAATACAGTTTCTTCAATTTCTAAATCAATTTTTTAAAATTTCAAAATAATAATAATATTCAAAAATAAATTTAACTCAACTCATTTAGTCTCTTCTGCGAATCCAAATGAGACCTAAGTGAATAGAAATAAATAATATTTTTATGCCCCTTTGTGGTTGGCTGTTATTTTGTCCCTCACTCTTGTATTTGCCTTGTTTATTTTGAGGATGAGATAAAAAATTCAAAATATATCTAAAAGACTAAAACTCATTTTTATAGTTTTTCAAATCTCCATACAAAATATAATAAGAAATTTAATTTTTTCAAATTCTTATACCACTTTTTAAAATTTCCATACAAAATTATTATTAAAAAAAATATCTTATAATAATATTTTATTTTTTTTTCAATTTTATCTCATCTCATTTTATCTCTAAAAATAAAGAGAACCTTTTCGATTATGTTCTTTTATGAGCAACTATTAGAAAAAAAAAAGGCCTTATTTGATTTATTCTAACATGAATTCTTTCTAAACACAAAATCAAAAGTCAGAAAAGAGAGAAAAGAAAAAGCTCACTGATTCTTGGTATGCAACGAAATAGAGCGGACAGAAGTGAGAGAAACAGAGAGAGAGAGAGAGAGATGAGACATGAGAGAGATGAAGACGTCGAGAGAGAGATGAACTAATTTGAGAGAGTGAAGGTTGTCAGCAGAGGGGAAGAAGGGAAAGTGGAAGAGAGAAAAAAAAAAAAAAAAGAATGAGAAATATGTTTAGAGTTTTAAACGTAGGGCTCAAATGATGTCGTTTAAGTGGAGGTGGGCTGGGATGTCTTTTCGGCTGGGTTTCACACGGGCTAGGCTTGAGCTTTTCATCTTGGTCCACACGGGTTGGACTTAAGTTTTTTACTTTTAGATTTTATATTTATAAATTAGATATTTTAAAAATTAATCCATCTAAAACTTTAATTACAAAATATGCATATTATTTTTTTCTTATAAGTTAATGGTAATTGTTTATAAAATTTTTCTAATTAGAATTTAATTATTAATATTAATATTAATATTTAATATTAATTTGATAATTAAAAAATGTGATAAATATTAATATTAATTTTTAATAAGAATATATTTATTATTATTAGAATTTAATCGGTAGAAATACAAAATGTGATAAAAATAAATTCAATAAAAAATTAATATTAGCTAAATTAATATTATAAAACCACATTTCGATTCATGTAGAATTGTAAAATAGTTATAAAATAGTTGTAAACTTATCATATTTCATATTTTAAGTGTTCAAATGAAACCTAAAATAGTTTTAGTGTCCGTTTCGCAACACAATGTTCTTAACTGTTTTCAGATATTTATTTTCTAAACATCACTCCAATATAAAGATTATCATATTCCATATTTTAAGCGTCCAAATGAGGTCTAAAATAGTTTGTGTTCATTTGGCAACACAATTTTTTTTTAAGTGGTCTTAGATATTTATTTTCTAAATATCACTCGAACACAAAATATTTTCAATTTCAAATTTTCATTTTTTTCAACTAATTACTATAATTTTTTCAAACTTTCAAACAAAGTACAAAAAACAATACTATTTTTTTTTTCAAATTTTCAAAAAAAAAAAAAAATCAAATATATATATATTTTTGACTTTATAAGGTTTTTATATAATTCTTTTCTCTCATTTTTCAAAGCTCAATAAAATATTTTAACTTGAATATTTTTTATACAATTCAAGTTGGGGCAAAACTGAAAATTATAAAGGATTATGCAAAGAAATAAAAGAAAAGCAAATTGATATTTTTTTAAAGTATGAAAAGTGTCAGTTTTACGACTATTTTATAATTCTACATAAATTGGATGGTAGTTTTATAATATTAAAAGTTATGTTTGATAGAGTGACATGGTTTCATAAGTTGTTTAAATATGAGTTGAAAAATAGTTATAAAAGGGTTGTAGGTATATTCTTATTATATTATTTTTAAATCAATTCAGTTCAGCTATTCATAATTTCTATATTATATATTTATTAAAAAAAAAATCATGTGTGCATGAGTAGGTATCATTATTAAAAGTACTAATCATAATATTATAATGTGAGGGTTGCAGTATCACTTTTAAAGTGTTCTACCAGTAAAATATTGAAAATTCTGCTTTTCGCTCCTTCAAAGAAAATATTTGCCTCTAAAGGAAAGATAAGTTTCATTTCTCGCTACCTGAATTTCGAAACCCATGTATTACAAGAACAAGGAAAGGAGGAAGAGGCTAACTAAGAGTGTGAACTACGTACAAATGAGAGAGAATGAGAGGAGGATTTTGGCATTCAATACTTTTCCGTGTATTCCATTGTATAATTTCAGATAATATATACGGGAAGATTGTAACTAACAAGTAACTTATTAAAGAATATTCTCTTAACAGCTAGTAGCTACGTGTACTACTACATGAAATAAAAGTAAAATAACAGTGTGATATCAAGAAACTGGTGGAAAAACAAAGATGAAGGAAGGGCAATTCACTGGTAGACTTGGTCTACTGTGGGGAAAAATAAACAGGATGGTGGAATGAGGTTTCGTGATTTAGAGATCTTCAACAAATCCATGATAGCAAAACAAGCTTGGAATCTACAAGTAAAACCAGTTTCTCTAATAGCAAAAGTTTACAAAGAGAAGTATTACAAGAAAACCCAATTCTGTGATGCAAAAAATGGGATGCAATCCATCATACATATGGAGAAGTTTCGTGAAAGTAAAACACGTGGTAAAAAATGGACTGCTTTGGAGAATTGGGAATGAGAGAAAGGTTGGAATATGGAAAGACAAATAGTTGCCTCTAAATGTTTCAAACAAAGTTTTGTCCCCAGTTAAACTACTGCTAAGAAATGCAAGAGTTGTTGAATTCATAAATGAAGAAAATCATACATGGAAGCACGATCTGATAACATAGATATTATTTAACAAAGAGGAAGCAATTTGTGTTTGCAATATCCCACTAGGTATGAGGGGTGTTGAAGACAAACCAGTGTGGGCATATACCAAAGATGGTAAATATACAGTAAGAAGCGTTTATTATGTGATGAAAAATCAAATGCAGATAGAAATGGGCAAATGCTCAAATAGTAAAGAGAGTAGAAAAATATGGAAGAAGATATGGAATCTGAATGTTCCAAATAGGGTGCAACAATTCATGTGGAAAGCAGTCCATTCAATACTCCCAACAAAAGCAAACCTCTACAAGAGAAAGGTGGCAGACTCAGTAACATGTCCTATATGCCTGCAAGAGGAGGAAACAATTCAACATTTTATGGAATTGTCCAACCACTCAGGATGTATGGGCAGAAAGACAAAACGACTTACATAAGTGGTATCAAGCTGAAGGTGATTTTAAAGATTTGTGGGAGAAACTTAAGGAAAATTTGGAACAAAATGCATTAGAGAGAATCGCAGCAATATTAACAAAAATTTGGGTTAGAAGAAATAAATGGATATTTGAAAACAAATTCGAAGGGCCAAAAATTGTAATACAACAAGCAGAGTAATGGTTAGATCTTTACTATGAAGCACAGGCCAAACAATCCAATGAAAGAAGGGTAAGCGGCTCAAATGGACAATAGGTGTTATGGAATCCACTAAATGACACCATCGTAAAGATCAACTATGATGCTTCTATTAACACAACTGAATCAAAATTGAAAATAGGATTTGTGGCTAGAAACTTTGCAGAGGATGTCATATTCTTATGTTGTATAAAGCAAGACTACGTTGGTGGAGTAGAAGTAGCTGAAATTACAAGTCTATGGAAAGCAATGTAGATAGCTCAAGACCTACAAGTGCAAGAAGCAATATTCAAAGGAGAATCATAGGCTATTACAAGAGCTATACATAGTAATGAGGTCTTACATGGGTGGATGGATCAGAGAGTAATTGGTATTTGACGTAAAAGAGGTCCTAATCCATGGAACCAATTGGTCAGTTCACTTTACTAAAAGATATGCAAATGTTGTTGCTCATGAGTTAGGAAAAAAAGCAATCAACATGCAAGAAGGAATGTATTGGATGGAAGAAGCACTAGTAGACATAGATTGAGTCTTGTACAATGTAATCATCAGTTTAAATAAAATGAAAATAGAGTATTTTTTTTTAAATTAATAACAATAACAATGTAAAATAACAAGAAATGATAAATAGTTCTGATAATTATAGGCTTGAGCCTCAAGCCCATTATTGCATCACGTTTGCCTTTCGTCTTCAGAGTCCATAATACCTCATGAGTCCATATTTGCAAGTCTTCAATTGGCCCATGGCCATAGAAACCCATCACACCCCCAACAATCCTATCAAGAATAAAATGTTTTATTTTACAAAAATGATGGAGAGCAGCCACACTCAAGTGCACACACTTACATGAATAGTAGCATATTACTGTTCATGAGTAATGTTAGAAAGCATCCACACTCATCACACTCACTCTCACATGAACAGTACACGTGTACTGTTCATGTGAGAGTGAGTGTGATGAGTGTGGATGCTCCCAATCATTTTTGTACTGTTCATACTACTATTCATGTGAGTGTGTGCACTTGAGTGTGGTTGCTCTCAATTATTACTCTTTATTTTAACACTTGGGTGGCTTTGCAGCTATCGCTGGGAGCCACCGTTAATTGTATAATGTGATTTTTATTTTTTATTTTTCCTTACATGTATTTTCTAATTTTTTTCTTATATGTATTTTCTAACACTTGAAATATTTTAAAAAAAAATTTACACAATGGATGGGTTGCAAAATAAACTCGTGCTTTTCGTCATCCTTCCCTATTTACTATTTAGAGTTGAAACTTGACCAGAAAAGACTTTTTTTTGATCTCATACTAACTGAAGGCCTTATTTAGTATTTACAGCTTGCTAGTAAAATAAAGACACTTCAAAAATTTCACCAAATCATTGATAGAATCGATTACATGTAATACAAAAATAAAATCTGAAGAGAAAGAAATATGACAAGAGGGTCGTTCGAAATCAAAATTGACTCGACGCTGACGTCATTCAATGATCAATCACCTTGAAATCTCCTGCTTTTTCCCTCGTTCACCTTCAACCTTTGACTGGTTTCCCCTCCTCAAATTCTCTTAGTTTAATCCACAAAAAAAAATTGCTCCAAAAAATTCCTAGGGAGCAATCTTTTTTATGGTTTCAGTTCTTCAATACTTGCACATAGTGCTCAATCTGGTCAAGAAGACAGATATATAAAATATTGCTTAGTAGATTTCTCTTTCTTCATCCAATCTTCTAGCTCACCTTATTAAAAACAAGCCAACCATACTCTCTGTTAGAAATTATCACCAGCATAGTGTTGAGATTTTCTCACCCATCTTTTAACTTTTTTTCTTCTTTCCTTTTGCTTTCATATGGTTTTTATTTCGAAGGAATTGAAGATAGATGATAAGTATGGCATTTTTTTTTTGTTTTTTTTTTGCATGTACTATAATGGAGATTATCTTTTGTTTGGCTGTCGAGAAATCTCATGAAAAAGAAAAGAAAATGCAATTGTTGTTGTAAATTATTGAGGGAAGGAGACATTGAATGACGCCCCATACATTCCTCTCCCCACCCTCCTCGTTTTCTTTCTCTTTTTCTTTCTCCTCACTTTTCTTGTTTCTCCCTTGTCTGCACAAATATTTCATCCCCCCATCTCAAACAAATAAACAGAGAGTTTGAGATCAATTTTATGTATATACAGAGAAGAAACAAGAACGAAGAAAAGAAAAGAAAATAAAGAAAGATGAGAGAAATGAAGAAAAAAAAGAAATAGAAAATTCAGTTATTGAAAAATAAAAAGTTTCAAATATTTTCTTTTGCAATAATAGTTTTTATTCTGGTTTTATAACACGTTACCAGCACGAAATTCTACCGATATCAAAGCTATTGATTTTATTCTTCAAGTAAGTTTTTCAACATATTATTTGTAGTTTTTAATATGAATATGATATATTCTATTGATGATTATTATTTGATAAAATCTACGTAATTTTATAAATATATTTATGAGATACATATATTTATTTCATTATTTATATGTGTAGAAAATGAGAAATCTTACAAAATTGAAATTTGTTACTCTTAATATTTTTGGGAAAAATTATTTATCATAGATTCTTGATATTGAAATTTATCTTGATGCAAAAAATATGGGAGAAACAATTAAAGAATGAAATCAAGAGTCCCTGCAGGACCGCGCTAAATTAATGATTTTCCTTTTCCACCATCTTCACAAAAAATTAAAAACTGAGTATTTTATAATAAAAGATCTCTTTATTTTATGAAATAATTTAAGGAAGAGATTTGAACACCAGAAGACTGTTATCCTCCCAAAAACTCGTTATGAATAGTTGCATCTGAGGTTGTAAGATTTTAAAAGTGTTAGTGAGTATAATTCTGCACTTTTTAAAATAAACTCAATACTAAAATTATGCGGTGAGAAAATCACTAATGATGATATGTTACAGAATGCTTATACTACTTTTCATGTCTCGAATGTGCTCCTGCAGCAGTAGTATCGAGAGCGAAAGTTCAAGAAATATTCTAAACTTATATCATGTATTCTAGTAGCTGAGTAAAACAATGAGTTTTTATTAAAAAACCAGTCACGCCCTACTGGTTCAATAATATTTCCTGAAGTGAATGATACTAGATTTGCATCATTCCCAGAAGCGAATGGTGTATCCTTTCGAAGAAATCGGTGGCGTGGACGTGGTAGGAGAAATTATAGAAATATTGATCCCAGAAGTGACAACATTAAAATGGATACTAATAATAATATATCGTATCGCCAGAAACGGTACAATTTAGAAAGTGGTAAAAGCCACTAAAATAATTTTTCAAAAAGAAGTGAAGAGATGTGCTATATATGTGGAATAACTAGACACTGGTCACGTACCTGTCGTACGACCAGGTATTTGACGGATTTATATTAAGCATCTATAAAAGGAAAGAATAAAAGGATTGAAACAAATTTAGTAGAACCATCAGATGACTCATTAAATGTAGATATTACTCATTTTGATATTTCTGATTTCTTTAATAATCTTGATAGTAGAATTGATCACTTGATTGAAGATGGAAGTGCTCCTCATAATTAATGTATTTTTCTTTATTATTTGTAGTGAAAATTTTGTATGTTTTGTAAAATCATAGATCACATGGATGAACTTTTTATTTTTGAGTTAAATGATAAAGATGTATGTCTAGCTGACAGTGCTACAACTCACACAATTCTTAAAAATAAGAAATATTTTCAATATCTAACATTAAACAAAACCTATCTCATACTATATCAGGTTCATCAAATTTAATTGAGGGCTCTAGAAGAACTTATATTGTGTTGCCTAATGACACTAAATTTTGTATTAATGATGTTCTGTTTTCTTCACAATTTAGAAGAAATTTATTGAGTTTTAAAGATATACATTGTAATGATTATCATATTGAAACGACTAATGAAGATAGTAAAGAGCATATTCTCATTATTAAAATATTATCAGGCCATAAACTCATAGTAGAAAAACTACATGCTTTCTTTTCTAGATTGTATTATAAAAAGATGAGAACAATTGAATCATATCTGATACTACACCAGAAGTGCATTGACTCCAAAGTATTTATGACTTGGCATGATCACCTTGGACATTCGAGATCAATAATGATGAGACGAATAATTAATAATTCACACGGGCATCCCTTAAAGAATTAAAAAATTCTTTTACCCAATGAATACTCATGCTCTGCATATTTTCAAAGTAAGTTGATTATAAGATTATCTCCTTAAAAAATCGTTGTTGAATCTCCATCCTTTTTACAAAAAATTCACGGAGATATTTGTGGGTCTATTCATCCATCAAGTGGACCATTTAGATACTTTATAATTTTGATTGATGCATCAAGTTTGTTGAACCCAAGGTTTCAAGTTTCGTATAATTATAAATCTATACATGAATTTTGATGATAACAAATGATTTCAAAGAATAAAGGAGTCTCAAACTCAAATTGTCTACACAATACAATCAAGCACATCAAGGAACCAAGTATGAGCAAGAAGGGAACAAGTTCACATTAAAGTCATAGAGTAATATTGTAAATCTCTTAAAAATTTGAAATTAGGATTAAGGATCAAAATTAATATTTTATCATAGAGCATTAAAATACATTTTCTACATGTGCATGAATATTTTGAAAATTAAATTTGAAAATTTTGAAAGATGATTGATTGTCATCTTTTACATGTGCATGACATGATTAAAAGTTTAAATTTTGAAAATATTAAGATGATTGATTATCATCTTTCACATGTGCATGACATGATTAAAGGTTTGAACTTTGAAAATATTAAGATGATTGATTGTCATCTTTCACATGTGCATGTTTTATTTGAATATTTTTAAAAGTGATGGATGCTTTTTTTGACTTATACAAAAAGTAGATGTCTTTGTTTGAAAATTTTGAAAAGTAAAATGTGTTCCTTTTGTCATATACAAAAAGTAAAAGATTAGATTTGAAATTTTTAAAAAGTAAAGTGTGCTCCTTTTGACACATGCAAAAAGTAAAAAGATTAGGTTTGAAATTTTTGAAAAGTGAATGATGATGTCTTTGGCATGTGAATCTTTTTAAATTTGAATATGAAGTCTCATATGCCTATAAATAGATCATTTGAGAGCTTCACATTCACAACACCAAGAGCATACAACATTCATTCAAAGCTTTCATTCTCTTTTCTCTAAACATTGAGCCTTAACCCTTGTTCATTTTGAGAGATATATTTTGTGCTGTATTGTTCTTATTTCACTCATTGTAAATGGACCTTATATTCCAACAAAAGTGGTTGATGGAGTAAAGGTCAAAAAGGAAGAAGAAGAGTTTGATCGTGAAGATGATAGACTTTATATTTTGAATTTAACTGCTATGAATTTATTATATAATGCTCTTAATGGTAATGAGTTTAATAGAGTAATGATTTGCGCTATAGCAAAGGAAATTTGGGATAACTTGGAAGTTACTTATGAAGGAACTTCTCAAGTCAAGGAATCAAAAATTTATATTTTTATTCATGAATATGAAATGTTTAAGATGAATGATGATGAATCTATTTCTAGTATGCATACTCGTTTTACTAACATCATAAACAGCTTGACAGCTCTTGGCAAAATTTATTCCAAAGTGAAGATAGTAAGAAAAATTCTCAACTCTCTACCAAAACGTTGGGAATCAAAAGTGACAGCGATTCTTGAAGTTAGAGACCTCAAGAAGCTCGAATTGAATGAACTTATCGGATCACTTATCACCCATGAGTACACATTGAAAAGAGGAGAAAAAGAAGGAAAGCTAAAAAAGAGCTTAACACTTAAAGCTGTTCCACATGAAAGTGAAAGTGATGAAGATGAGGAAAATGACAAAAAAGATGAAGAAGTTGCGATGATAACAAGAAGAATTCAGAGGTTCTTAAAGAAAAATAAAACTCCTCCAAGGAAATCTTTCAAAAAGTTTTCTAAGAAATATTCAGGTAAAAATGACACTTTAATTTGTTATAAAAGCAATAAGCCTGGTAATATCAAGTCAGATTGTCCTCTGCTAAAAAAAGATCGAAATAAAGACAAAAAAAGTAATGAAAGCTACATGGGATGATGATTCAAGTAGCTCAGATAGTGAAGCAAGCAATGGAGAATCGGCAAATCTTTGTCTTATGGCTAAAGATGACATTGAGGTAATAAATCTTGATAATATTGAAGATCTTTCATATGAAGAATTGCAAAATATTTTAGAAGAGGTATATGAGGAATTTGAAAAATTGGGTATCAAATATACTGCTTTGAAAAAGAAAAATTCTTCTTTAACAAACGAAATTGATATTTTAAGAAAAGAAATTATTGTTTTGAAAGATGAAAATCTTGAGTTGAAGAAAAAGAAAACTGATTTAGAAAATATTATTGAAAACTTTATGAATGGAAAAAGAAATTTGAAAAACTTCTTGATAGTCAAATATGTGTTTTTGACAAGGCAGGTTTGGGATATATGTCAAAACAAAAATACAAACCTTATAAAAACTTCTTTGATAATCCTTCTACATCAAAGTCCAATATTCAAAATTCTTTTCATAAAAATAATTTTGTTAAAAAAGGATATTATTATAATCACTCAAGTTCTTCATATATGTCACATGCTATTTGTAATTTTTGTAATAGAAATAGTCATAATTATCATGCTTGTCCTATTAGAAGAAAACATACAATGACTATTAGGGCCATATGGGTACCAAAGAATCTTATTTTTTCTAATACTAATAAATAAAGGACCCAAAGAACTTGGGTACCAAGAATTTTTTTTAATTGCTTTTGTAGGTATGCATGAAGTCTTCTACAGGTAAAAGTAAATGGTTTTTAGACAACGGATGATCAAGATACGTAATATGAGACAAAACTAAATTCATTGAATTCACTTTTAAAGAAGAAGGATGCGTGATATTTGGAGACAATTCAAAAGAGAAGATCATGGAAATAGAAGAAAAGATCATCAAAATTTAATACAGATGCAACCAAACAGTGAAAATTTGTGAAAGATCATCCAGTGGAACAAATTCTGGGAGAACCTTCACGAGTTGTAAGCACTCGATCATCTCTTAAAAATATTTGCAATCATACTGCTTTTCTATTTCAGATTGAACCTAAAAATATTGATGAAGCACTTCTTGATGAATCTTGGATTCTAGTTATGCAAGAAGAGTTTAATCAATTTGAAAGAAATAATGTATAGACATTTGTTCCTAGACCTAAAAATTATGCTGTTATTGAAACAAATTGGATTTTTAGAAATAAGAAAGATGAGTCTAAAATCATCACTAGAAACAAGGGTCGACTTATAGCTCAAGGTTTCAATCAAGAGGAAGGAATCAATTATGATGAGACATATGCACCAGTCACAAGATTAGAAACTATTCAAATGCTACTTACATATACTTGTTATAAAGATTTCAAACTTTTTCAAATGTATGTTAAAAGTGCTTTCTTAAATAGTTTTTTTTTTAATTATTGAAAAATGTTTTTCTAGAGGAAAGATCAATATAACTATTTTCATCAAATATGAATAGAATGATATTCTTCTAGTTCAAATTTATGTAGATGATATAATATTTGGTGCTACTAATGAAAATATGTGTCAAGTTTTTGCTAAGACTATGCAGGAAGAATTTGAAATGAGCATGATGGGAGAGCTTACTTTCTTTCTCGGATTACAAATTAAGCAAGCAAAAAGTGGAATATTCATCAATCAATCAAAATATATTAAGGAATTGCTGAAAAAATTTGGGATGAAAGGTGCTAAGGAAACTGGAACACCAATGAGCCTATCCACTAAACTTGATAAAGATGAATCCAGTAAACCAGTTGACTCAAAGGTATATTGAGGTATGATTGGTAATTTATTATATTTGATAACTAATCGACCTGATATTATGTTCAGTGTATGTTTATGTGCACGTTTTCAATCATTTCCAAAACAATCTCATTTGATTGCAGTCAAGCGGATTTTTAGATATTTTGCCAGTACCATTGACTTAGAATTATGATATCCTAAACACACTTTTTTTGATCTTATTAGTTATTCAGGTACCGATTATACTGGTTGCAAAAATGATCGAAAAAGTTTTAGTAGAACATGTCATTTCTTAGGTCATGCACTAGTTTCCCGGTTTAGTAAAAAATAAAATTCTGTTGCACTATCTACTGCTGAGGCAGAATATATTGCTGCGGGTAGTTGTTGTGCTTAAGTTCTTTACTTGAAGCAACAACTTGAGGATTTTAAACTTATGTACAATCACATTCCAATCAAATGTGATAATACAAGTGCTATAAATCTTTCAAAGAATCCAATACAACATTCTCGGATCAAACATATTGAAATTAGATATCATTTTCTTATAGATCATGTGCAGAAAGACGATATAGTACTAGAGTTCACAAATACACATGATCAGTTAGCAGATATATTCACAAAACCTTTACCAGAAGATATATTATGTATGATTAGAAGAGAAATAGGTATGATGCATGTTATGAATATCTATTGAAAGATAGATCAGATTTCATAAAAATAGAGAGATTTTTTTAAAATACTTTTACATAAATTTGAGGTTCTTAGCCTCATGTTTGAGATGCTCATTCTCTTCATACAATATCGTGTCATCCCTATCTATGGGAACTAGCAAGCGGAATGAAGAATCTAATAGAGATTTCAACTGTTTATTCTTCTGTCGAAGGATTCCTTCCCTTGTGTGAGATTCTTGAACAATTCGTTGAAGTACAACAATTTATTCTTTAAATTTTTCAACCTCATGATTTTTGACTTGTAGCCGCTGAGAAAAAGCAACAATAGAGGATGAGTAGCGAGTTTCGAGACCCACAAACTCGTAAATGGCGTCATGATCTGATTTATTAGCTAAATCAGTCTCTTGTTGCTTCATGGCACCCACGACAGATGCAGAAATAGATTGAAACTGAGGTGAAGGATACCTCAAATCTTGATCAAGAGAAGCACTGAAGGGAAATCTACGAGCCATTGAAAATTTGTAAAATGAGAATGCAAGTAAATTGCAAGGATGAGAAGAAAGCTTGATGCGAAATAGATAAAACTAAGAATTGCTCTTATAGAAACGGAAATAAGAACAAGACAAGTTTACAAATCATGATAATATCTCATTTTTCAGCAACATCAAACGGATCAAATCTCTACACCGAATTGCCAGAGTTACGCCTCCAGCCTTTGCAGGTTTTGTCGGGCACGGGTGGTTTCAATTATTCAGCTCTTTACAAAATCTCCTTCCGCACCGAATTACCGGAACTAGGCCTCCAGCCTTTGCAGATTTTTTCGAGCACGTGTGACTATGCACCGAATTCTCTACAGTCTCTACTAAAGCAGCGTTTTATTTGTCTATTGATTATTGTAGGAATATATCTTATTGAACTAATTATGATTCCTTTTTAATGATACCAAAATGGGGAGAAGTTTTAGACTAGAACGTTAACATTGTTTAAATTGCTAAACTTGTTATATATGCTTGGAATTATATTTATATTTTTGCTTGAAAAATTAACGCACATTCTCAGGGGGAACTTAAGTATTAATACAGGTTTCAGGTTTTATCAAGCATTTGCCATCATAAAAAAAAGGGAGTTGTTGAACCCAAGGTTTCAAGTTTCGTGTAATTATAAATCTACACATGGATTTTGATGATAACAAATGATTTCAAAGAATAAAAGACTCTCAAACTCAAGTTGTCTACACAATACAATCAAGCACATCAAAGAACCAAGTATGAGCAAAAAGGGAACAAGTTCACATTAAAATCATAGAATAATATTGTAAATCTCTTAAAAATTTGAAATTATGATTAAGGCTCAAAATTAATATTTTATCATAGAGTATTAAAATACATTTTCTACATGTACATGAATATTTTGAAAATTAAATTTGAAAATTTTGAAAAATGATTGATTGTCATTTTTACATGTGCATGACATGATTAAAGGTTTGGATTTTGAAAATATTAAGATGATTGATTGTCATCTTTCACATGTGCATGACATGATTAAATGTTTGAACTTTGAAAATATTAAGATGATTGATTGTCATCTTTCACATGTGCATGTTTTATTTGAATATTTTCAAAAGTAATTGATGCTTTTCTTGACTTATGCAAAAAGTAGATGTCTTTGTTTGAAAATTTTGAAAAGTAAAATGTGTTCCTTTTGTCATATGCAAAAAGTAAAAGATTAGATTTAAAATTTTTAAAAAGTAAAGTGTGCTCCTTTTGTCACATGCAAAAAGTAAAAAGATTAGATTTGAAATTTTTGAAAAGTGAATGATGATGTCTTTGACATGTGAATCTTTTTAAATTTGAATATGAAGTCTCATATGCCTATAAATAGATCATTTGAGAGCTTCACATTCACAACACCAAGAGCATACAACATTCATTCAAAACTTTCATTCTCTCTTCTCTAAGCATTGAGCCTTAACCCTTATTCATTTTGAGAGATATAATTTGTGCTATATTGTTCTTATTTCACTCATTGATGAGTGTTTTCTGATAGCCTACCCACTATCAATTCTTATATCAGTAAAAGGGTGTGTATAACCCTTGTGCGTGTAGAAAGTGTTCTACATAGGGAATAGTTGAATCACCACGTGTAAGGTGATTGCAAGTGTAGAGGGTGTTCTACATGGATCCTTTGTATCGGTGTTGTTCAAAAGTGTAATAGGTTTCTATCTCCACCTGATGGAGATTGAATAGTGAATTCGGGGATCCTCAAGAGGTAGATTGAGGCGAGGACGTAGGCAGTGGGGCCGAACCTCATTAACATACTGAGTTTACTTCTCTCTTACCCTTACTCTTTATATTTATTGCTGTTTCATATTTTGTTTATATTTTATATTGTATATTTGATTTATAACTGTTATTTTTTTTAAATACAACTCAATTCACCCCCCCTCTTGTGTTAGTCATCTGGGCAACAAAGTTGATGGTCACATGTTTGTTTGCTTTCTACTAGAAATGTTGCATTTGTTAGACTTTTTACTCTAATAATCAAATTACGAGCACGATTTCTTGAGTATCCAATTAAAACCATTCAATTGGATGCAGACGAATTTTCGTCTCAAGTTTTTAATAACAATTGCATGTCAATAGGAATAGATGTTGAATATCCTGTTGCCCATACACACTCAAAAATGGTGTAGGTGAATCTTTGATCAAAAGGTTTCAGCTAATCGCTAGACCTTTACTTATGAAATCAAAATTACCTGTTTATGTTTGGAGACATGCTATACTTCATGCATCATCATTAATTCGTATTAGACCATCTAAATATTATAAATATTCTCCATTACAGCTTGCATTTGGTTAACAACTAAATATTTCTTATATTCGTACTTTTGGATGTGCTGTATATATTCCAATTGTACCTCTACAACGTACAAAAATGGACTTTCAATGTAGATTTGGGATATATATTAGTTTGAATTCTCCATCTATTATTAGATATCTTTAAACACTTACAGGAGATATGTTTAAAATACGTTTTGAAGATTGTTACTTTGACGAATCTACTTTTCCATTACTAGGTAACGAAAAATCGGTGCCTGAAGTATGACAAGAAATTATTTGGGATAATAAAGTCCTGTCCCAATTTGATCCTCCTACAAATGATTGTAAACTAGAAGTTTAGAGGATTATTCATTTACAAAATGTTATAAATCAATTGCCGGATATATTTACTGACACTAAAGGTGTAGTAAAATCTTATATTCCTATTATTAATGCTCCAGCAAGGATTGAAGTTCCTAAAAGACAAGTTATCAAAATAGCAATAGGTGAGTTTAAGACATGCTTGAAGCGTGGAAGACCTATTGGTGCAAAAGACAAAATTCTCCGAAGGCAAAAGATACAAAATGAATTTGGTGTTCTTGAAAAATCAATACCCACAATACATGCTACAAATATAGTTAATGCTCCTGAAGAGATTAAATATTCTATTCCAAAATCTCCTGAAAAGGGACCTCCTGAAAGGGTGTTTCATAAAATGTTTTCCCCTAAAGAGGAACAGGTACCTGAAAATAATGAGATCTCAATACATTTTATGAGTACTGGATAAATTCTAGACAGAAATAAAATTGTTGTCGACAACATATTTTCATATAAGATGGATCTTAACATTACCAAAAGTATTGAAAAAAGTGAGCCAAGAACCGTCGAAAAATGTCGACATAGAAATGATTGGTCAAAATGGAAAGCATCTATTGAAGTTAAGTTAAACGCGTTAGTAAAGGCGAGAAGTATTTGGACTTGTTGTTCAAACACCAAATGGTGTAATACTTGTTGAATATAAGTGGGTATTTGTACAAATACGAAATGAGAAAAATGAAATTGTGTTGTACAAAGCACGACTTGTCGCATAAGATTTCCTACAGAAACTCGGGATTGATTATGAAGAAACATATTTTCTTATTATAGATGCAATCATATTCAGATTTTTGATTAGTCTGGTTGTTACAAAATGATTAGAGATGCGGTTGATGAATGTGGTTATTGCATATTTATATGGATCCTTAGACCATGATATATATATGAAAATCCCTGAAAGATATAAAATGCCTGAAGTATCTACAAATACATCTAAAAGTATGTACTCTATCAAACTTCAAAATTTTTTATATGAGTTAAAGTAATCCAGACGCATATGGTATAATCGTCTAAGCAAATATTTATTGAAAAAAAGATTTGAGAATAATCCTATACGCCTATGTGTTTTTATTAAGAAATTAGAATCCGGATTTGTCATTTTTGTGGTTTATGTTGATGATTTAAATATTGTGGAAGCTTTCGAAAAGATCTCAAGAAACGCTATATATTTAAAGAATGAATTTGAAATGAAAGATCTTGGTAAAACAAAACTTTGTCTCGGCCTGCAGCTTGAGCACTTGCTAAATGGAATTTTTATTCATCAGTCTATATATACAGAGAAAGTTTTGAAACACTTTTATATGGACAAAACTCATTCATTGAGTACTACAATGGTTATTCGATCACTTGATGTAAAGAATGATCCATTCCGTCCTTGTGGAGACGATGAAAAAAATTTTAGTCCTGAAGTACCATATCTAAGTGCAATTGGAGTTTTAATGTATCTTGCAAATTGCATTATGATATTATATTCCCAGTTAATCTGCTTGCAAGATATAGTTTTGCACCAATTCGAAGGTATTGGAATAGTATTAAACATGTCTTTCGTTATCTTTATAGTACAGTTGATATAAGATTATTTTATCAACGTGGATAAAGTCCACAATTGATTAGGTATGCAGATACATGGTATATTTTAGATTCACACAGAGGTAGATCTCAAATTATATTTATTTACTTATGGAGGTATTGTCATATGATGAAGATCTGTCAAGTAGATATTATCTACCACATCTTCAAATCACTCAGAGATCATTACTATTCATAAAACAAATCAAGAGTGTATTTGGCTGAGATCAGTGATTCAACATATCCAAGAAAAATGTGGTCTTCCAATGATCAATCATAGTCTAACAATTTTATATGAAAATAATGCTGCTTGTATCACTCAAATCAGAGAAGGATATATCAAAGGTGATAGAACTAAACATATTTCACCTAAATTCTTTCATACTCGCAAATTTCAAGAGAAATGTGAAATTGATTTCAAACAGATACGATCAAGTGATAATCTGACAGATTTATTCACAAAAGCATTACCAACTGCGACATTCAAGAAGATTGTGCAAAACATTGGAATGTGAAGACTTAAAGATCTGTCGTCGTGCACTTTTCAGGGAGAGTAAATGTTCTGAAGACTTGTGCTGATTGTACTCTTTTTCCTTCGCTAAGGTTTTGTCCTACTGGATTTTTCTTTATAAGGTTTTAATGAGACAATCTTAAAACACTTGGAGGTACATAAGAATACTGTACTCTTTTTCTTTTGCCATTGGTTTTTCTTCTCACTGGATTTTTTCTTGACAAGGTTTTAACGAAACAGATTTTTTATAGGTGATCATTCAAAGAGGAGTGTTATAAACTATTAAAGGGGGGAGACATTGAATGACCCCCCTATACGTTCCTCTCCCTACCTCTTTGTTTTCTTTCCCTTTTTCTTTCTCCTTTCTTTTCTTGTTTCTCCCTTGTTTGCACAAATAATTCATCGTCCCGTCTCAAACTCTCAGTTTGTGAGCAGTTTTATGTATACAGAAAGAAGAAACGAGAATGAAGAAAAGAAAAGAAAATAAAGAAAGATGAGAGAAATGAAGAAAGAAATGAAGATAGAAAATTCAGTTATTGAGAAATAAAGAGTTTCAAATATTTTCTCTTACAATAATAGTTTTTATTTTAGTTTTATAACAATTCTTATGTTGTATTTGTTTTCTTATTTTTTTATATTTTTGAACTATGAAGGGAAAATGGTGGGTGAACTTGCATTTCTATTAGAAAGAAATATGAAGAGAAGGGAGAACTGCTGATTGCATGTGGTGTTGCACCACAAGAATTCAGATGGGAAGCCCACATGGCAATCAATGACTCGCAGGCTGAAGTAATGGGATTTATAGTCGGAACGGATATAAATTTTTTTCTAAATCATAATATTATTAAAAAAACACTTAGTTAATTATTAAATAAAAAATTAAAATAAATAAAATAAACAATTCTAGCAATAACACCGGGCAATAAGAATGAGTGGTAAGAGTAGCATTTTTCTTTCACTTATAGTTGGTTTGAATAGTGAAATGATTTAAAAATTTTGAAAATAGTAGTAAAATAGTTTGTGAATAATAATGAGATCGTTTGAATTATGTATGCTTTGAATTTGGAAACGAGAGAGAAAAATTTGAATAAAATAAATATTATAAGAATATAATTTTTGTTTGAAAATTTTAAAAAAGTCAGATTGTTTTAATTTTTTATTTAAAGGTTTGAAAAAATTATAATTATTAGTTTAAGAAATTTATAATAATTAGTTTAAAAATTTGTATTTAAATTATATATGAAAATAAGATAAATTCAGGTAATTTTATATCTCACTTGAACACCAAACCTGCTTTAGTATATTTTCCTTCCACTTTCTTTCTATTCTTGATTTTCTGTTAGTTATTCTTTATATTTTATTTTCCTTGAATTTTCAAGATAGAAATCCTAATTAGAACATTCTCATTGGATTGATTATTGTTAAAGTATAATTTTAACTAATATAACTTCTATTTTGACTTTTAACCATTCTATTCACATAAGTCTCTACATTAGAATAATTATTTTAAAAAAAAAATAATAATAAAATAATATAACTAATTTTCAACTTTAATTATTCATATCAAATCTCTACATTGAATTATTAATGTATGAAGATACATAATGATGAATAATTAATAATTAATTTTTTTTAATTATTTACAAATTTTAAACTAATTAATTTTATTTTATTTGACTATTCTATTTATTATATGTTAATTAAGAAGCATTTCTTTTTATTAAATTATGAGTTTAAAAAACTAATTAGTAATCATATTATATTTAAATTAAATTACTAATCAATATTTAAAAAAAAATTATTTCTACTTATTTCTCATCCAATTATATTTTTTTACTAACTTAATTTTATCTACCCAAGAATTATAGGAAGAGAGAGTAAAATAAAAAATAAAAAATAAAATAAAAATTTAGCCATTGTATTTGATTGGCTATATTTAATTTTTTTTATTGTTTATTTTAAGGACAGTTTGATTTAAAATTTATCTCCATTTCATCATTACACTTTTTCAATTTTCTATACAAAACACAAATTCCTATACACAATTTTTAAATCTCAATTCAATATTTTCAAATTCTAATATAATAATAATATTAAAAAATAAAATAAAATAAACTCATCTCAACTCATCTAATTTCTCAATCTAAACGAAGTCTTAGTTAATATATTTGACTTTTAGCTAATTTAATGATGATTGACAATAAAATTTATTATCCAAATTTTAATTAAATTTAACTTTTAGTCGATATAAGAGCATTCTCATTAAATTGTTTAAAGTTATTCTTCAAAAAGGATAAATTCACATATTTATCCAAAAATTTTGATCATATTTGATTAAAAGTAGAGATTTAGTTTTTGTTGAATAAAATTTTAGTTTTATTATTTACAAAAAATACTTTTATTTATTTATTTATTTATTTATTATCTCTTCACTTTTGATTAAATATAATTAATTTTTTTTAATAAATATATAAATTTATATTTTTTAAAAGATAAATTTAGACAATTTAACAAGAATGATCTAAAGAGAATGGTCTAAGATGTAAGCTAGGGATCTATTGTCCAAATTCCAAAGAATAATCTTGGGGTTCGGTCCGATCGAACCCCACCTCTTTGCAGCCCGCACTACTACCGGGGACGGTGGGCGACACCGCCTATCCCATCGGAACCGGAGAGAGCGGCGACCCCATCCCTGCGACAGTGAATCACGCGGACCTTCGGGTTTAAAACGTTGGGGCACACCGGAAGTCGCCGTGACTCGCTGTCGTAGGGGTGGGGTCGCCGACTCTCTTCGATCTTGATGGGGTGGGCGGTGTCGCCCACCGCTCCTGATGGTAGCGCGGGCTGAATTAAGACCGAACTCCTTAAAAATTTATCTTTATTTTATTTTTTTATTATGTTTTTTCCTATATTTTTTATTATATATTTTTTAATTTTTTAATTTTTTTATATTTTTATTGTGTTTTTTTAATTTAATTTAATTTAATTTAATTTTTTATATTTTTTAGTATATTTTTTAATATTTAATATTATATTTTTATAATAATTATAAAAATTTAGAAATGGACAAAGGGCGAATTACAAAGATGCTAGGATGCAGCACCCCAGCCCGATCGCACCCAGTGTCTCCCAATTCCAAAATCCGAATTTCCCCATCTTTCCTCCCTTCTATTCTTCCCTCTCCAGTGGCACCGTGTCCCTCTCTCCCTCTCCCTCTCCCTCTCCCTCTCCCGGATTTCCCTCTCGCCTCAATGCCAAGCCACCGGCCACCGTGAAGGGCGGCAACGAAGCTGCATCACGAGCACAAGCATGCCACCGATTACGCCACGCTGATCATCCCATGCACGGTAGCAGACCCTCACTCTCTCGACTTCTCCTTCTCCGTCCTTCAGTCCCTTCTGCCCCGGTCACTTCTCTAGCCTGGGACACCATGTTTTATTTTCTCTGCAAGGCCATACGAAATGGGAGATACGCTAATGCAACTCCCCTGCCATCTTTATCTTTGAAATACTTCTCAAGCACTTCCGATCAACAACCTTTCGCTGTCTCGTACCTCATAAACACACTTGGATTCTCCCCAAAAGTTGCTGTCTCAGCTTCCAGATATCTTCCCTTCGAAACCCCAGAGAAACCAGACTCCGTGATCAACTTTTTCAAGAGCCGTGCATTCACTGGAACCCAGATCTCGAACCTCGTCAGAAGACTCCCCGCGGTGCTTTTGTCTGATCCTAGTAAAACCCTTTTGCCCAAAATTGAATTCCTTGCCTCTAAAGGCATTTCAAGCTCTGACCTTGCCGAAATGTTATCACGGTGCCCTGAGATTCTTAAAAGAAGCTTAGGAAAACAAATTATCCCGTCATTTGATTTCTTTAAAGATTTGTTTCAATCTGAGGGCAAGACCGTTTATGTAATAAAACTTTTTCCGCATATGCTTTTATTTGGTCTTGAAGCTGATGTAGTGCCTAATATCAATACACTAAGAGAGAACGGAGTGCCTGAGTGTCATATTCGTTTTCTACTTATAAACCACACTAGACATCTCAAAGGCACAACAGTTTGGTTTAAAGAGATTGTAGAGAAAGTAAAGGAAATGGGATTCAATCCTTTGAGGGTGAATTTTGCTTTGGCGGTGCTTGTTTTCCGAGCAGTGAGCAAATCAAAATGGGAAAGCAAGGTTGATGCTTACAAGAAATGGGGTTGGTCTGAGGATGAGGTTATTGAGGCATTTAAAAAGAATCCATGGTGCATGATGGCTTCTAAAGATAAGATTATGGGGGTAATGGATTTTTTTGTCAACAAGATGAGTTTGGAGCCATCGTTTGTTTCCGAGCGCCCGTCGCTTGTTCTTCTGAGCTTGAAAGAGCGATTGATTCCTAGAGGTTTGGTTATTCAAGTTTTGCTCTCTAAAGGTTTGGTGAAGAAGGATATTGGCATGTTGTCTTCATTATATCAGTGCCCTGATGAGACGTTTCTGAGGAAGTTTGTAATGCCTCACAAGGAGGAAGTTTCTGAACTCTTGAAGCTATACAGAGAGTGTCACGGTTCAGTACATCAACAATAGTAGGGCTTTGGTTCGGATGGTGCAGGTTTAGTCGTAAGGCTCATTCCCTTAGTTGCGTGTTGGCCTGTGGTCATTTCTTAAATTTGCTGCGTGGTTGAGCTGGCCTCTGGCCATGAGTTAGTTAGAGCGTGATTATTTTGTAGTGGGAAGATTCCTTGTAATGGCAGGCAAGAAACTTAATCAAATCTTTATTTCCTTTTCTATCCTCTTCTTCTTCTTTCCTTGAGAGGTGCTTTCTTCGAAGTGAACGCTTCTCAGTGTATTTTCTTCAAACATTTGGGGTGTGTTACAAATTGTTATCAGAGATCACCAGTGTCTATGCTATCAATCCGTGGAAGAGATTTTTGCATCAATCGTGCATATGGGTATCATCCTAAGCATTTATTCTAATACACTTTGCGGTATGTATGATGATTTTATGCTGGGCATTCTAAGTCGAATATATTATTAGGAGATCATGCAATCATTACTCTTTTTCTTGGATTTTAGCTGGTATCTATTCAATTTTTTCAAAACAAAAACTAGATTTTTATGAAAATTGTTTAACCTTTTTTTTTTTCTTTTAAAGATATTATGATAGCATATTGTTAATGCCCCCATGATCCTCCCTCCTCCCTCCCTGTAAATGACTTTTTTTTTTTCCTGGACCTGTAGGCTTGACCTCTTTCCCTCCATTCTGTTTAGAATGTTTTTAGTCCTTTTCTACCACTCTTCTTTCATGTAGATGAGAATGGCTTGCCTTCGACGCTCTGGAATAGAGTTGGAAACACTGGGGTGTGCTCTCCCTTGCAACTTCGAGTTCTTCCTCTGGTAACAATTTTTGAATTATGAACCGTGCTCTGTTTGCCTAGAAAAGGGGAACAAATAACGGGAAATCTGGTTTTTCTTTTTCATTCATCGTAGTCTTTTTCTTTGAAGTTAGATGAATTGGTTTCTTACAATTATTAACATTATTCATGAGCTTAATCTTCTTAGTAGTAACTGCAATGATATGTCAGATTAGCCGAGTATTGGGCTTAAACCAGATATTTTTTCTTGTTATTTCTTGTTTAAGTGTTTGGTGGAAGCAAATAAAGTGGAATTTGTAACAAGTTTCTGGTTGCACATGCCCAGTGTCGTTACTTATACCATACCTGTTTAATTAATGGGTTCTGCAAGGTGAACCGCATGGATATGGCCAACTTTTTGGTTGATGAAATGAAGAAAAACAAAGTTACTCCAGATGTTGTAATTTAAGCTGTTTAATGAGGGTACTATCAGATTGGTCATGTTGTCGAATAACATTGCAAAAACCACATTGGGTGAGGACACTCTAGGAACACAAGGAGAAGTAGAAGGACAAGCTACAGCAGTTGAGAACAGCGCCGATGTCGAAGGCCTCACTTGTTTTGCCGTTGAAGAACACAACAATAAAGAGGTTTTATTTTTATTTTGTTTTACTATTTTTATTTGTGGAATTGGATTATCTGGGTGTGCTTGATTTTCCTTCTAGGATTGGAAAAAAATATCCATTGATTGGCAGTTGTTAAATTGTCAGTTATTTAATTGTATACAAAATGTAAAGAAATTGTCAACTTATCATTTTTCATTCTAAAAATGATGAATTTAATCAGCTGTAGCATTCCTTGCTCGCGTTCGATTAAAACTCAATTCAATAGGTGGTGTTGTGTAAGGTCAGGTTTCGAATTCTTCTTGAATTATTGCTCTGGTCTGTCTCTGTCTCTGTCTCTCTGCTTGTGAAGAATGCGCTGCTGGAATTTGCATCATCGTACTCTGGGGGCCATTGATGCAGGAGTTGAAGCATGCGGATTCTGCCCACTCATCTTCGCCATTTACCTCTTCAGATCTTGGTGTTAAGAAAGGTGGCTTAATAAATCCAGTATTTTTATAGTAGTTTTTTTTAACCGTATTAGTAGATTGGAGGACTAGTAGACTTATAAAAAAAAAGATTGGAGGACTAGTAGTCAGGTTTTACCCTTTTTTTCACCCATCCTTTCATCTTCTTAATTAAAGGTTGTCTCATGAATGTGTATAGACATGAATTTCTAATTACAAGTTATGATGTATATTCCAAGTTTATTAATTTCTTCCTCTCTATCCAACTCTCCTATTTTATAACATTAATATTTTCATGTAGATTTTAATTGTTCTTTTTTAAAAAATTAATAGAAAAAATATTGAAAAAAATATTATGAATTGATGGGCAAGCCTTTTAACAGAAGACTCTTGACCGGTGGAGAAGAAATTAGAAAACTACAAAGAATTGTTAATCATAGTGGAGAAGAAATTAGAAGGATGGAAACAAAATTGGTCTCTCAAGTAAGAAGAACAATAGTAATCAAATTTGTTGCAAGAAATAGTTTGTAAGACTCTACTCTAGACACAAACTTTAAAAATTTTTAGTGGGTTTTTGGACAAGCAGACTTAACGTTCAAATTCTGGAAATCTATTTGTCAACCAAAAATCCATGGAGGATTGGGACTTTGGCAAATGTCAAACATGAATACTGCGCTTCTAGCAAAATCAGGATTGGATATGAGTCAATGGACAAACCAATTGTGGAGCAAATTACTGCAAGATAAATACCTCAAGCACTTAGATTTTTGGCAAGTACAACCGATTCTTGTCTCTAGAAAGGAAATATAGGCACACGAAAACTTTTAAACAAAGGTAGATGCATTCAAATCCATGATGATACAAATCTATGGAAAGAGCCTTGGATACCAACAATAACAACTTTCAAACCTACACCAATCCAAGGTATGGGTGAATTATTACCCCTCCTAATTGTCTCGGAAATTATTATAGAAAACCCAAAGAGATGAGATGTTCCAAAAATGCAAATTCTTTTGGATCATGAAAGCATCAATGAAATAATCAAGATACAGTTGCCTACCTCTCAACAAGGTCAAGATCGAGTAATATGGGCTCCAAACTCCAGTGGCAAGTTTTCAGTCAAAACAGCATATCAGAAAGTGTTGATGAATCAGGAGTCAGATACTCACTCATTGAATACAAGCCTCTTCAAATCTTTGTGGAAATTGAAAGTTCATGATCGTCACAAGCTACTCCTGTGGAAACTGCTTTGAAACATATTGCCAACAAAGTCTAGAATCATTGATGTGTTTAAATAAAGTAGGAGACGGTCCTTTGTGCAATCAGGAAACCGAATCGGCCTTACACTTGTTCATCAAATGTCCCATAGTTCAATTCTCTCGATCCAAAGTTCATGGCCATTAAATCTTGGGAATTTGCCTATTCAATCCATGCAATATTGGGTGCGAATGATACTTTTTCCCAAAAGAGAATTGGGTTTAACTGCAATTGAAGAACATCAATTCTAACTTTTTGCAGTTATTATCGTAGACTTTATATGGAATATTCAGAATGATATCGTTCATAATGAACTCATTTCTTTCCATTAACGAAGCAAAAACTCAGCTGGAGAAGATTTATTTGAGCTACAAGGACGCCTGGCATACAAAGAAGACCACTTTTATAAATTGGAAGCCACCACCACCAAATTATCAAAGCTTCTCATTTGATGCAACTGTGAGAGATGATTTTTCAGTAGCTTCAGCAATATGTAGAGACCACGAGGGTGCTATTTTAGAAATTCAAAGAGAAAAAATCAGCACTACATCCCCTTTGATTGCAGAAGCAAAAGCAGCCCTTCTAGCTGCAAAGATGACATGCAATAGAAAGCAGGAACAGGTGTTTCTTGAAGGTGATACTCAAATGGTTCTTGATACTATTCGGAAACAAGCATTTTTTTGGCAAATCTCCCATATTATTGAAAATATCCATCACATTTTCTCCTCTTATCCTCTATGGAAGCTTGAAAAATTCACCAATCTGCAAACTGGTGTGTGCATTCAATAGCGTAATAGGCAGCAACCAATTTTATTTTTTGTTGCATACCTACCTCTACCTTTTCTAGGTGTATTTTGTTTCTAGATAGTGGAAATGACCCTCATTTGTTTGTAATAAATATTTTCTTTATAAAAAATGTTATTTGTACACTATTTGTGTACTTTTTAAGTACACATCGTATAAAAATGTAATTTTTATGCATCTTTTAATTTAATTATTCGTATTTTTTATTTAATTTTTCCCTCTTATCACGTTTTTATCTTTTTTTAATATATATTTTTTAATATTTTGACTAACGTACCAATAATACCATGTTATCGATTATGTAAAAAGTATGTAAAGCTATGTACCCCTAGCAAATGTCTTTCTTTATATATATATATATATATATATATATATTATCTACAAGCTTGCTTAGGAGAAAAAATTGATGACAAAATATTTCTTGGTAGCTAGTAGCTACGCATACCACTACAAAATTATAGTAAAGTGAAATAATAAGAAGAGCAATGCTCCATCGCACGAGGGGATGTGGCCCGAATTTGTATCAAATGAAGGATTTTGTTTTTAGATTTATTTTCAATCGTTTTTTTAGTGGTTTTAAATAATGTTTTTTTAAAAAAAATTACATCATTATTAAAAAAATACTTTCTTAATCATTAAGTAAAAATAAATTAAAGAAAATTAAATTTGGTACATGAATTCGGTATACGAATTTGGTGCATATATCTTTTCTCTAATAAGAAATGACAAACAGGCCTGATAAACTATGGGCATGAGCCTCAAGCCCATTACTACATCACATCTGTCTTCAATCTTCACAGTCCATAATACCTCATGAGCCCATGTCTATAAGTCGTCAAAAGTGGCCTACATATAGAACCAACAACCTGATTAAGAATAAACATAAAAACTTCGGTTCCAAATTCTCTTAGTGTTAACACGATTGTATTCTCATTATTATTTTCCTTCAATTTACTTTTTTTTTGTTATAAATCTTTTATTTATTTTCTATTAGTTCCTTTTTATGTCCTTTGAATTTAATATTTATCTAGACCTTTGGATTTAAGATAGAAATCCTAAGATGTATGGCTAGGGATCTATTGTCCTAAAACCCTAATTTTCCCTCTCTTTCCTCCTCCTCCTCTTCCTCCCCTGGCACCGTCTCCCTCTCTCAATTTCCCTCTCGCCTCTATGCCAAGCCGCCGTCCACCGTGAAAGGTGGCAACGAAACTGCACCACGAGCACAAGCATGCCACCGATTCTTCCACGCCAACCCTCTTTCTATTTCTCTCGACTTTTCCCTCTCCGTCCTTCAGTCCCTTCTACCCTGATCACTTCCCTAACCTCAGAACCCTTCAACGCCTTGCCCTAGCCCTTGCCATCATGTTCTATTTTCTCCGCAAGGCCATACGAAATGGAAGATACGCTAATGCAACTCTCCTATTCTAAGATACCCAAGAGAAAATAGGGAAGAAATGGATTCAAATGGATGAAATCTGTATAGAGGAAGAACAATGAAAAATTAACAAGAAATTTGGATAATATGTGAAACCATGCAGGAGAAGTTTTGAGGGCCTCCTTCCTCCTTGAGATTCAATTCATTGATATTTTTCTGGATGATTCCAAATGATTTTCATGTTTGTCTTACATACTTAGACTCTAACAAACTGAACTAACAAAAGAAAGACATGCGTAAAGTAGTACTGAAAATAAAGCAGCAAACGACATAAGTAAAAGTATTAAACGACACAAGGAAATGGCAAAATAACAATTGCCCATGGCAAATCGTCACTCTGCCTTATTTGCTTGAAATGCAACGTTCCATCAAAACACCTAAACGGTGTGTATTGTCTCCAAACAAGTAACTGAAGTCTTCAACAATCACACACATTTCGTCAGTTCTGGAGTTGAGTTTCTCAAATTGGTTCCATTGTCTTCAAGCTAGCCCGAACCCTTAAAGCACCTTGTGCACAAGGTGGAGGAAGAGATTGTGCAACCTCTAAAGGCTTTCCCAAGTGTTGTCATCCTATATAGTCCCCTTCCATTTGACCAAAACCTCTGTAATTGCACGGTTCCCTTGCTTTTTGATGCAACGGTCAACGATAGCTTCTAGCTCCAGCATAATCTCGCCTTCTTTATTTACAGGAGGAAACTACGGTAGTGGTGCAACTTGATCGTCCAGTTTTTGTCTCAAACAATAAACATGAAAGATTGGGTGGATCTTGGATCCATCGAGTAGATCCAGCTTGTACGCAACCTTTCCAATGCGTTGGAGGACACGGAAAGACCCGTAGAAGCAAGGTGAAAGCTTGTGGTTATAATGGGTAACCACCAAATGTTGACGATACGGCCTAAGCCTGAGGTAAACCCAGTCTCATTGAGAAAATTCTCTTTCAGTTGTGTCTCTCGGCATAAAGTTTTATTCTTGCTTGAGAATCTTCCAAATTTTGCTTGAGAATGGCTCTAATTTGGTCCCGTGTCTTCAAATAAGTGTCCACTGCCTCATTAGAAGTAGTTCACGAAATGTATTGAGACAGTTTAGGGGGTGTATAGCCATACAGAGCCTCAAATGGGAAAAATTTGGTGGAAGAGTGATGGGACATGTTATACCAAAATTCGGCTATGGCCAGCCACTCTGCCCAAGCCTTACGTTTCGCTCTTGTGTAACATCGTAGGTACCCCTCCAAGGTCTTGTTGAGAGTTTCTGTCTAACCATCTGCCTCTAGATGGTATGCATAACTATAATTGAGAGTTGAGCCTTGGAGGTCAAACACAGACTTCCAGAAGAAGTTGAGAAATGTAGGGTTCCTATCTGAGACAATGGCCTTTGGAAGCCCATGGAGTTTGAAAACCTCCTGAAAAAATTTTCAAGCTACCTTAACAATTGTATAAGGGTGAGTAAGGGCAATAAAATGGCCATACTTAGTCAATCGATCAACAATTACCAAGATAATAGTAGCCCCTTGGGAACTAGGTAGGTCTTTGATAAAATCCATAGAAATAGCCCCCCATGCTTGATTGGAAATAGGAAGTGGCTGTAGAAGACTTGGGTACTAGGCAGTTTCATTCTTGTTGCGTTGACATGTGTCACAAGCCTTCACTAGTTGTTTGATATCATGTCTCATTCTCTGTCAATAAAAGTCTATTTTTTCCCTTTGATAAGTTTTCAAAAATCTTGAATGACCTGCTTAAGGGTCATCATGAATAAACTTAAGGACCTAATGTTGCACCCACTACAAACCTGCATTTCCTGAGTAATAATCCATTCTGCAAGGAAAACCCCTTTGGAGTAGGTTGCCCAGATCGATATATGGCCAATAATTCTTGTATGTCAACGGAAATAGAGTAGCTATCACGCAATTCCTCAATCCATAAGGGGTGGGGAAAAGTGATGAATGTCAGGTCCTTTAGAAGGATTGTCAACATTAAACTTGCGAGATAAGGCATCGACAACCTTATTCTCCTTGCCCTGTTTATACTCTATAGTGAAATCATAGCCTAGTAATTTTGTTAGCCACTTTTGCCGGGTTATAGTAACCACTTTTTGCTCCAATAAGAATTTTAGAGCCTGCTGGTCATTTTTGACCTTAAAGGCTTGGCCTAATAAGTAGGGTCGGCACTTTTGAATGACTATCACCAAGGTTATGAGCTCCTTCTCATAGGTTGAAATGGATAAGGCCCTTCCCTTCAATGCTTTACTGAGAAAAGCGATAGGCTATCCAGATTCCATAAGCATGGCTCCTATACCTCTTCCACTTGCATCACATTCCACAATGAATGATTGTGTGAAGTCTGGAAGTTTAAGGACAGATGGGGGAAGTTACAGCCTTTTTAAGATCTTCAAATGCTCGGGTAGCACTAGGAGACCAAGTGAATGAATTTTGTTCTTAAGAGATCAATGAGTGGAGCAGCTATAACATCATAGCCCTTGCTAATTTCCAATAATAACTTGTCAAACCCAAAAATCCTCACAAGGATTTGATAATGGTAGGGATTGGCCAGCCAAGCGTTGCCACAATTTTAGTAGGGTTAGCTTTAACCCCATGTCCGGTTACAATATGGCCCAAATATTCAACCTCTTGAACCCCGAACAAGCATTTAGATCTTTTGGCATACAAAGAGTGGCTAGAAAGGGTTTGTAGAACCAGTTATAAATGGCCCAAGTGATCCTTCAAACAACGGTTATACACCAAAATATCGTCAAAAAACATAAGTACAAACTTTCTTAAAAATTGTTTAAAAATACTATTCATTAAGCCTTGGAAGGTAGCGGGAGTTTTGGTAAGCCCAAAGGACATGACCAAAAACTCGTAGTAACTCTCATGAGCGCGAAAGCTAGTCTTGTGAACATCCTCATGGACCTCTCATATTTGATGGTAACCAGACCATAGGTCAAGTTTAGAAAAAAGGAGGGAGCCATGGAGCTCATCTAATAACTCGTCGATCATTGGAATAAGAGATTTGTCTTTAATAGTTTCCTTGTTTAGGGCCCTGTAATCTACGCATAATCGCCAACCACCATCATGTTTTTGTACCAATGGTACTGGAGAAGAAAAATGGCTGTTACTAGGGTGAATAACACATGTAGAAAGGAGTTCTGACACTATCTTTTCAATCTTAACTTTTTAGAAGTGGGGGTAGTGGTAGGGCCTTGTAGAGATTGGATTAGTTCCCTTCTTGAGGGAGGAAGACCCAAACATTCCTGAAAAACTGTTTCAAAGTTTAGCAACAACTCATCAATATCTGGACATGTGGGCAGCTGAGGTAGGTCCAAAGTAGTAGCCATAAGCTGTAGAAAAACAGCTTTATCGTGGGAGAGGTCAGTGAACAAAGATTTATCCCCCTTATTGACAATAGTAGGTTGACTAGGTTTGATCCCATAAATAGTGACCCATTTTTCAGCCCACTAGAACCGCATGCTTATAGTGTTAAAATTTTAGGTTATGTTATGCAAGTTTTTAAGCCAATTAACACCTAAAATTACATTGCAACAAGCCACATGCAAGCGGTATCATGTATTTTAAGCCAATTAACACCTAAAATATACCTTTTATATATATAAAAAGGAAAAAAAATACAAATCTATATAAAAAACCACTTTAGAAAAAAAAAACAAAGAGTTTCTTCTGAAATCTGAAATTCAATACCGGCCGAATCCAATATTTCGGTTGATACCGGCCGAAATTTAGAGCAAAACGGTATCATGTATTTTCAGTATCGGCCAAGCAGACAATACGGCACATTTTTGGCATACCGATTGTTACGGTACAAATTTTAAAGCCATGGACCCAGTTAAGGCATTAATGGAAACAATAGGGCTAGGTTCCACAATTTGGGGTATGTTAACATCATTAAATTCAATAGACTCATAGAAGATCTCCTCAGATTTATTTTCACTAGGTTCCTCAGATGCATGAAGTAAAAATACCTTAGGAGACTTATAAACATGTTGATGGTTCCATTTTTCATCGCAGTGCCAACATAGTCCATTCTTTCGTTTCTCATCCATATGCATTGAATAAACACGTTTGGGTTGAACAACTGCCTGGTAAAATTGTTGGGCTTATCTGTAAAAGAAAACTGGGACTGACCCAAAGCTGATGCAGAGGTGTTTCTTTGTGCCCAGGTTTTCACCGGTGGCCTTGCAATACCAACACAAGCCTCTTGGATGCTGGCCAAGCTAAATGCAGTGGTGAGATCACCAAGATTCAGCAAGCGCAAGGAAAAATGAATATCATCCCTTAAACCTGTGATAAAGCAGGTGAGTTTATGGGCTTTTGTGAGTCCTTGAACTCGATTGCACAGAATTTCAAATTGGTCCTTGTATGCAGCCACCATGGATGTGTGTTTGAGTTGTAAAAGAGCTTCCAAAGGATCATCATAGGCATTCTGACCAAACCAAACTTGCAATGCATCAGTCAATACCTACCAAGAGAGAAAATGTTTAGAGGAAATGACATTCTTATACCAAACAAGGGCAGGACCATGAAAGTAGTAGGATGCCATTAAGAGGTGTAAGCTTAGGAAGTATTGTGGAAATCAAAATAATGAGTGGTTTTGAAAATCCAATCCTCCGAGTTGATGCCATCAAATGGGGGGAAATCAAGTTTTAGGCCTTTAGAAAGATGGTGGCAGTGATCTTGGTTTTTTGGTTCAGGAAGGTCAACAGGGTTTTCTGGTGGGGATTTTGGTAGAATTTCAGGATGGGGTGGGGGTTAACGGGCAGCTAGGATATTTTGAAAGATTACCAATTGTCGGAGGATTTCATTGACTTGGTGAAACTAGGCAATGAGATCCTTGATGCTCATTATGCTCTTGAAGCAAATCCTGCTGTTGTTTGTTGAAACGAGTGCCATTAGCCATTGAGGAGCGATGGCTCTTGATACCAATTGTAAGATACCCAAGAGAAAATAGGGAAGAAATGGATTCAAATGGAAAATACCTGTATAGAGGAAAAACAATAAAAAAATTAACGAGAAATTTGCATAATACGTGGAACCACGCAGGAGAAGCTTCAAGGGCCTCATTCCTCCTTGAGATTCAATTCATTGATATTTTTCTGGATGATTCCAAATGATTCTCACGTTTGTCTTATATACTCAAACTCTAACAAACTGAACTAATGAAAGAAAGACATACGTAAAGTAGTAACGAAAATAAAGCAGCGAACGACATAAGTAAAAGTATTAAACGACACAAGGAAATGACAAAATAACAATTGCTCACTGCAAGTCGTCACTTTATCATTATTTTATTGAAACACAGCGTTCCATCAAAGCACCAAAACGGTGTGTATCGTCCCCAAACAAGTAATTGAAGTCTTCGACAATCACACACGTCTTCAGTTCTGAAGTTGAGTCTTCCAGAGGGTTTCATTGTCTTCAAGCCAGCCTGAACCCTAAAGACAACCTTTCACAGTCTCTTACCTAAAAACACACTTGGATTCTCCCCAAAAGTTGCTGTCTCAATTTCTAGATATGTTCTCTTTGAAATCCCAAAGAAAGCAGACTCTGTGATTAACTTTCTCAAGAGCCTTGCATTCATTGAAACTCAAATCTCGAACCTCATTAGAAGACTCCCCATGGTGCTTTCGTTTGACCTAAGAAAATCATTTTGCCTAAAATTGAGTTATTTGCCACTAAAGGCATTTCAAGATGTGACCTTGCCAAAATGTTATCACGCTGCCCTAGGATTCTTAAAAGAAGCTTAGGAAAACAAATTATCATGTCCTTTGATTTCTTTAAAAATTTGCTTCAGTCTGAGGAAAAGACCGTTCATGCAATAAAAAAAATATCCGTTCATGTTTGGATTTGATCTTGAAATTACTGTAGTGCCCAATATCAATACACTGAGAGAGAACAGATTCCCCGAGAGTCATATTTGTTTTCTACTTGTAAACCACCCTAAACATCTTAATGGCAGCACATTTTAGTATAAAGTGATTATAGAGAGAGTAAAGGAAATGGGATTCAATCCTTCGAGGGTGCATTTTGCTTTGGCGGTGCTTGTGTTTCGAGCAATGAGCAAATCAAAATGGGAAAGCAAGTTTGATGCTTACAAGAAATGGGGTTGGTCTAAGGATGAGGTTATTGAGGCATTTAAAAGAATCCATGGTGCATGATTGCTTCTAAAGATAAGATTATGGGGGTAAAGGATTATTTTTGTCAACAAGATGAGTTTAGTCTTCTTCTTAACTTGTGGGGTGAAACTATTTTATTTGCATGTTATATTTTAAACCATTTATCCCATTAGAAAATTTTAAAAACTCCTTTTGAATTATGGCATGCACATCCTCCATCTTTGAAAGACTAAAATTATGGGTGTTTAGTAAAGGTGTGCATTTGGATCCGGATATTCGACCATAACCGGGTTGGACCGATTCCTAAAAACTAGGCAGTTATCTGCCCGGATTGGATCTAGTTTTGATCTGGGAGGATAACCAGATAAAATTTGGATAAACGGATTTGAACCAAATTTTTTCATTTTTTATTCTTAAAATCCAGATATCAGAACTTTTTACAAGAAGCTATTGATAACGAACGAACAAAATAACAGGGGGTGTGAGAGCAGATCCACAAAAGGGGAAAAAACTGAACTCGAGTTCCATCGGCCTTTCACAGAGGAGATCCACAAAAAGGGCACCCCAAGATGTTGGGGGCACAAATCGGCTAGCGGCATTGATAGGGAGTAGGAGGGATGAAAGAAAAGGTTGCAAACTTGCAAGTATTACAGTGCATAAGGGGCTATTTCCCATGCCACTGCCAGACAGGAATGAAGAATAGCTTCAAGACTTTCTTGGACTCCACCAGATTGGCCAGTGAATGGCAAGCTATGCACTTTTTGGAGAGAGAGATCGAGAGATCGAAAAGCTAGGTTTCTGTCGAAGTCGATTTTGAGAAATGCATAGCGATTTTGTCAATTTGAGAAAACTTGAGAATCTTCGGAGAGAAGAGAGAGAGCGTAGTAAGGTCGAACTTCGAAGACTGAAGATTCAAACCAAGGTAATTAAAAAAATCGGCTATGGATAATCGGATTAAAATCCAGATCCATAACTGGATTGGGTGGATAATGTAAATTTCATATCTGCCCAGATTAAATTCGGGCGGTTATCCGCCCGAATAACTCAGTTTTCTGGGTTTTAGTCAGAATCCGGATGAACATCCCTAGTGTTTAGTCTATGTTCGAAAACTGGATCTTAAATGACAAAAATCGGTTTCCAAAACATATAGATGTATTTTTGTTAGATATTCTCAAAATAGTATGACATACAAATAGTATTCCAAGTATTGTTGACTTAATAGGCTTCCTTATTTACTTATATATATATAAATATATATATGTATATATATATATATATATATATATATATATTAACGAGCCAACCATGCAAAGTTTACCACGCTTCACAACTTTTTCTTCACCCTGGTCAACTGCCAACAATTCATGTTGTTCCTTCTCTGTGAGTTTAAGGTTACCCCACTTTTCTATAATCTCATGCGACATGTTTGCATTTAGGATTGATCATGACAGAACAAGAAACAAAAGGCCTTCTCAGCAAAAAGTCAGAAGACCACTTTGCCAAAGCAAGAAAAGTCTCCTCAGCAGAAGCTAGGAGAGGTTCCCGACATTGAACTTCTTATCTTTTAATTAGCATTTTTAATAATGGAGTGATATTGTTGAATATGTTAGATCTATTCATAATTTGGAAAATCCATTAACAAAAGGCCTATCAAGGGATATGATTTATAAGACATTAAGAGAGTGGAGTTTAGGTCTATAAATTATATCACTCGCAATGGAAACTCAATCTTGGACTTGAAATATGGGTAGGGTTTAATGGCCAGGTATCAACAAGTTGATAGAGTAATGATTGTCTAATGCTAAATAATTGTTTAAGATGAAATTATCATTTTTACACTCCAATCCCAAATAGATGTATTCTAGCATACATAGTTTCTAGAGTTTAAAGGATGAGTAAAATTCTTATTAAATTCAAAGACTAATTTTGTCGAATTAAAACAGGATCACCTTAGATGACCTTACCAACATGAGAGTAAAAGTGTGGTCGCTTTCTATGGTACCAACCATGCCTAGAGCTCTCGTGAAATTAAGATATGCACAAGGTCATAAAATTGCAAGCTAAATGAAATCTAGAGAATTAGAAAATAATTGTTTGAATTCCATCAAGCTAGTCTAATAGGATCATCAGTTCAAGATATGTTCACTGATTACCTTGACATAAATTTGATATAATTATTGGAAAATTTTGAAGATGGAAAAGAAAATCTAAAAATAAATCAAGACTTTGAGGCGTATAGAACTACTGTCATTAAGATGATATTTGCTCTCACTCACTGAGAGCCTGCTAAAGGGTTTCTAGCAAATCGCCTCCAGGATACAACAAAACCTTTGAACTTTTCAAATAGCAATTTTGGAGAGTTCCTACAATTTCTATTGAGAATGACAGAAATCAGGAAAGATGAAAGAATTTTCATTACTTTACAGATCTGACACCACAATATTTATAAAACTTTAAAAGGCATATGTGAAAAATCACGAAATTGACAGTTTACAATTTCTCGCTCGAGCGAGATCACTACATGATATCTCGCCCTAGCGACATGTCGAGCTAGTAAAAATATTACACAACACTTCGGTTGAGATGCGTCTCTTCTTCAAACGTTGTACAATTTTAAATCCCAACTGTATCATGCTCGAGCGATACATCCAACGAAGTTTGAGCGAGAACACTACTTGATTTCTTGGTCAAGCGACACATTAAGCAACAGTTGAGCGAGATCTTGGACTGCACACAACTCTCAGTCATTCTTCACAAGCTTTCTTCCTGCAACTTTTTAAGTATATATTACAACCTATTCCAACAATCTCCCACTAGGTTGTGATATATACTTAAAATTCTTTTTCACCATTAATATTATCATGCATAAAAGAATGTATGTTTTGACTTAAACATTCTCTTAGTATAATTAGTTCAAAGTTCTGAAAAGTAATTGGTGGCCTATGCTTAAACCAAAACTTTTTAATTCAAAATCATAACCAACAAACACAGGATAATATTCTTTTCTCAATAGAATTTTATAATAATTAGCACTATTATGACCTTGTGCTACATCCTGGTTTAATGAACATTTACAAGAGATAAATCCAAATTTCTTGTTAGAAGCGGCACCACTTCTATATTCATATAGGCGAAGTTACTTTAGTTCCCGTTACCAAAACACTTCTGAAGCTGAATTTCGTTAAGAGTAAAAGTCATCATCTATTAACGTAACAGTCATTACTTTTTCATCCTGAATGAGACTTTATTAGTTTAATGCTCAACTAATTACAAATCAATAACTCGTTCTTACCCATTAAATTCTTCTAAATCTTAAGAGTTGGGTTACCATTACTGGTGATTCTCTTGAAATGGTTTCAGTCTCATTCCAATGGATGTGACCCTTACCAGTTCTTGCGATAAACTTTTAGTAAAAAGATCTGTCAAGTTACAACTTGACCTTACATAAACGATCGTTATAATTCCATCAACTACTAATTGTCTAACATAATCATGTCTTAGACTTATATGTTTAGACTTTTCATTGTACACTTTATTGTACGCTCTAGACATAGTAACTTCACTATCACAATGTAGAGAAATAGCAGGCATAGGTTGTGGCTACAACTCTATATCCAATAACATGTTCCTAAAACATTCTGCTTCTTTCCCTACTGCTGCTAAAGTTATAAACTCTGATTTCATTGTGGAATGAGAGATATATGTCTGTTTCTTTGATACCCAAGAAACAGCACCCCTGCCAAGAGTAATTATCCAACCTATTGTGGATTTATTGTCACTTATGCTAGTGATCTAACTAGCATCTGAGTATCTTTTAAGTATAGTTGAAAATTTCGAATAAAAGAGTTCTAAACCAATTGTTTTCTCTAAAAATTCAAGGACTCTACCAATTGCTTTCCAATGGTTGACACTAGGACAATTAGTGCATCTTGAAAGTTTGCACATAGCAAAAGCAATATCAGGTCTAATACAATGCATAGCATACATCATGCTACCAATCGTACCAGCATACTCCAGTTATGCTACTGCTCTTCCAGAATTTTTATCCAACTTGACACTAGAGAGTTAAATGGTGTATTTGCTTCTAGTATTCCTAAATGTTTGAATTTAAGAAGTATTTTTTCAATATAGTGAGATTGACATAGTGCATAACCGTCACTATGTTTCTTCACTTTAATACCCAAAATTATATTTGCTTCATTGAGATCTTTCATTTTGAATTTTGAAGTCAAATACTTCTTGATTTCACATATGCCTTCCATATTAGTACAAAAAATTAGCATGTCATCATCATAAAGACAAATAACATCATAATTCTCAATAAATTTTGAATAAATACACTTATCAGCACTATTACATTTGAAACCATCAGCCAAAATAACAGAATCAAACTTTTCATGCCATTGTTTTGGTACTTGTTTTAGTCCATATAATAACTTGACTAATTTACATACTTTCTTTTCATTTCCTGATGGAACAAATCCTTCAAGTTGTTCCATGTAAACTTCTTCGTCAAGTTCACCATTTAAGAAGACAGTTTTTACATCCATTTAATGCACAAGTAAATCATATATTGATGTAAGAGCAATAAGTACACGAATCGATGTGATCCTTGTCACTGGAGCATAGATATCAAAATAGTCTATCCCTTACTTTTGACTAAAATATTTTGCAACCAATCTTATTTTAAATGTATGAATTGTACTATCAATATTATATTTCCTTCTTAATACCCATGTGCAGCCAATAGCTTTTGAATTTGCAAGTAAGTCCACTAGTACCCAAGTATTATTAGATAAAATTTAGTTCATCTCATCATTTATTATTTCCTTCCAAAAGACTGCATCTATAGAAGACAAAACTTCTTTAAAAATTTTTAGAATAATAGGTATTTTGTAAAGGATTGTATTTAAGTCTCCATCCATAAGGAAGACTAAAGCAAGAGTTGATACAAAATCAGGACCAAAATTCTTTTCTTTTCTAACTCTCTGACTTCTTCTTTGCACTGTTGGCAAATCTATAGACTTTCTCTTATTTTTATTAAGAGAGTTATTCAAGTCACAGTTAGAACTTTGTGTTTGATTGACTTTTGAAATAAATTCAGAATCACTGTTAAATTTATTTTTAATAAATTCAACATCTCTTTATTCCACTATGACATTAGAAATCAAGTTTCATAATCTATATGTCTTGAAATTTTCAGTATAACCAACAAACACACTTTTATTACTCTTAGTCCTAACTTCGTCCTTTTTAGATCTGTAACTCTGTAAAATGCTAGATACCTCCACACTTTAAGATAATCTAAATTTGGTTTTCTTTCATTCCAAAATTCATAAGATGACGCTTGTAGTTTTCTAGATGATATTCTATTATGTACGTGACAAGCAGTAAGTAATGTCTCTCCCTACAAATTAAGAGGCAACTTAGTATTTAGAATCATAGCATTGACCATATCTACAAGTGTTCTATTTTTTCTCTCAGCCAAACCATTTTGTTGTGGTGTGTAAGATGAAGTCATTTAATGTATAATTCCATATTCTTCACAGAAAGTAGCAAAATCATGTGAAAAATATTTTCCACCTCTATCGATTCTAAGAATTTTAATTTTCTTTTCCTTTTGATTTTATACTTCTGATTTTTATCAAATAAACATGTTATAGGCCTCATCTTTACTCTTCAACAAGTACATAACAGTATATCTAGAGAAGTCATCTATGAATGTAATAAAATATCTTCTTCCTCCTCTAGTCAAAATGCCATTTAATTCACAAATATCATAATGAATAAGTTCTAAAATTTGTGAATTTCTATTAGTCGTAGGAAAAGTTTTCTTGGTCATTTTTGTTTGAATAAAAATTTCACATTTAGATTTAACAATATCATCATAAGATATTAAACCATGCTTTGACATGTGTTTCATGTATTTAAAATTCAAATTTGCTAAATGACCATGCCACAAAGAAAATGAATAAATCATATAAGCAGCATTTGCAACATCTTTATTAATAATAATACTCAATTTGAACATCTCATCACAAAAATACCCTTTGCCTACAAATACATTATTCTTAAACAAAACTAATTTATCAGATTCATGAACAGCCTTAATGCCCTTTTTACATAATAGATTGGTAGATAAAATGTTCTTCTTAATTTGTGGAATATGAAGAACATTAGTTAGTACAAGTTTCTTCCCAGAAGTAAGTTGTATCTCTACATTTCCTCTTCCGTAGACTTGGACTGCATTGTGATTTCCCAAAAGAACTTGTTGACCATCAGTAGCCCCAACATAGTTCTTGAATTGTGCCTTATCATTGCACACATGCAATGTAGTGCCATAATCAAACCACCAATCAGAAGAATTTGCAGTAGAGGCAAGATGCACTTCAGTTATCTTGCCAATCTCCATTTCTTCCACCACTGTAATGATTTCCTCAATTGCATTTGCAACATTTGAAATGATGTCATCATCTTTCTTCTTGTTTTTCAAGAATCTACATTCACGAATATAATGGTCTTTCTTTCTACAGTTGAAATATTGCCTATTTTTCTTAGCTTTACTGGTGGAGAAATTCTTTTTGAAGGTATTTCCCTTCTTTGGCTTAATAAAATTCTTTTTCCTTTCATCACCCTTTTGCATATTGTTCACATTCACTTTAAGATCAAAGTAGCTATCATCACGAATTCCACTGTCATCTTCAATTCGTAGATGTTTTTCAATTTATTCTAAAGTGAGTTCTTCTGCCATATGCAAAAGCTTATTCCTGTAATTATTCCAACTTGGTGGGAGTTTTGCAATAATCGCTCCCACTTGGAATGACTCATGAATGACAATAGACAGATCACAGAGTTTATTGGCCAAGACTTGTAACTCATGCATTTGGTCCAACACAGACAAATTTTCCACCATCTTAAACTCAAAGTACTTCAAAATTATAAATTTATCAGTAACTAATTTTTCTATCTTATACTTTGCTTCAAGGACATTCCATATTTCCAAATGTGATTTCACAGTAGTAAACAAATCATACAAATAATCAGAAAGAGTATTAAGAATGTGACCTCTGCAGACTAATTCATCGTCCTCGCATTTCTCTCTCAATGCATTGACGGTCTTAGAATCTTCAGGATTTGGCGCAGAAATTGGCTCCAAACTTGGATCTAGAACGTACAAGACTTCAATGCTGTGAGGAGAAACTCCATCTTATCTAGCCAACGAGTGAAATTGGTTCCATTAAATCTGTCAAACTTTACAAAATCTTGATTCAATACTTTGAAAGCAGTGGATTCAGATCCTTCTTCCATTGCACAAATATCGTCTTAAAGTTGTTGGGAAGTTTTGAAGATGGGAAAGAGAATCTAAAAATGAATCAAGATTTTAAGGCGTATAGAACTACTGTCTTTAAGACGATATTTGCCCCCATTCACTGAAAGTTTACTAAAGGGTTTCTAGCAAATTGTCTCTAGGATACAATAAAGCCTTTAAACTTTTCAAATAGAAATTTTGGAGTGTTCCTAGAATTTCTATTGAGAATGACAGAAATAAGAAAAGATGAAGGAATTTTCGTTATTTTACAGATTTGTCACCACACTATTTATAAAACCTGAAAAGACATCTGTGAAAAATCACGAAATTGACAATTTACAGTTTCTCATTCGAGCAAAATGTCAAGCGAGAGTTGAGCGACATCACTACCTGGTATCTCGCTCGCGTAACACGTCGAGTGAGTAACAATATTACACAATACTTCGGTTGAGATGCATCTCTTCTTTAAATGTTGTATAATTTCGGATCCCAACAATATCATGCTTGAGCGATACATCGAGCGAAATTTGAGCAAAATCACTGCTTGGTTTCTTGTTCGAGCGACACATCGAGTAAGAGTTAAGCGAGATCCCAACTTTGACTTCGCTCGAGCGACTTGTCAAGCGACAGTTGAGCGAGATCTCGGACTGCACACAACTCTCAACCATTCTTCACAAGCTTTCTTTTTTCAACTTTTAAGTATATATTACAACCTATTCCAACAATAATTACACTAGGTAAAGATTCAAATCCAAAAGACATCTTCATTGAAGCACTTTGTTTAGTCCATATGCTCAAGATATTTTTTTTAATCTAATTATTATTTCAAATAGTGGAGGCATGTTAGATTTTATTAAAATAAAAAATTTAATTTTGAGTATTCTAAATAATAATGGAATATTTCATTTTCCTTATTTGTTTAAAAAAATTCTTGCGCATTGATGGAATACGTCAACTTATTGAAATATATGAGAAGAAAACGTTTATACGCCATTTGTTACCTAACAAGAAAATTAGTCATTAGAATAAGTCATAAGCGGTTATAAAATCGGTGAACCGGTAAACTGAACTGGACTGGACCGATCGGTGGGTTTGGTCCGGTATTGAGTTTGGTTCAGTCCAGTATCGATTTTATTTTTTTAAAATCGGTCAAAATCGATATAGTTTCAGTTTTCCTTTTTCTAAAATCGAACTGGACCGGTTTATATATATATATATATTAATTTTTTATATTGTATGTAACTTTTATATATAATATAAAATTATTTTGTATTATATGATAAATTACTAATTAGTATTAAGAGACTAATATTGTCTCAATATATATTTTAACACACTCTAATATATCACTATATTAAATATTATAATATATTACTATAGACTATAATAAAATTATAATATATTTTATAATATACTTCAATATCACTATATTATTATATACTATAATATATTATATTTTATATATTATAGTATAAAGTATATTAGAATTGGACTGGAAGCGGTAAAATCGAAAGAATCAATTTAGATAGTAATCAATGCGTAATCGATTTTTTAAAATGTAAAACTGGTACATATCGATTTGTACTTTAATTTTGTCAAAAATTGGACCAAACCAGACTCATTATAGTCCTATTTACACTTATCCTAACCACGATTTCTAAGTTTCTTTTGACCTTTTTCACCACACTAATCCAAGTTTGCTTTGTATAATTTATTTGTAGACTTCTATACAACCTCTCATCCTCTACACACTATCATTATTTATTTATTTTTAACTTTTTAATTTTTTAATATTTTTATTCATTATTTATATATTAAATATTGATTAAAAATAAAATAAAATAAAATAAAATGTAATGCGTAAAGATTGTATGAATAGTAAGAGATTAATAAATTTTTTCTAAAATATAAGATGTCTGCTTCTGCTGCTTTTTGTATAAAAAATGAGGAAAATTGAATCACGTCTGCTTCGGGAAGATGCACATTGGTAATCACGGAACACGAGATTGAGAATAATCAATGCCAATTGACAGTATTAAGTAATTTAATCTCCTAAGTTTAGTGCAATTAACTAAAGTCGTTTAATCCATTCTTCTTTTGTCTCTTTTATGCACCTTCTTCATTGCAACTTTGGAAACATTACAAGTGCCGAAAATGCATCTAAAAGTAGCGGCATGATGTAAATATGGACAGGGTGGGGAACAAATTTGGGAGACAATCGACTCCTCTCAAATTTACAGCCTCTTTCTTTAGCCTAAAATCCTAAAAAACAGGCGGTGAAAGCAAGAGGCCAATCCAATTATATATATGTATAGATATCATGGAAACAATATCCATTCATGGTGTAGACGAATGGAGTCCCTATGGAACAGTTGAGCTGCTGATGGTGCCCACAAACATCTGGATGCCTAAAAGACTGCATAAACCCATCCACGTTCTTTAGTCCTTGCTTTGTATTAGCCAAGCAAGAACTTGAAAATGTCACTGAGTGTAACGATGCCTTCCACACGCTTGCTGCCCGCCTCCACAATAACAAGCCTTCTGACACCTGAGACGCAACATTTCAGAGGGCACTTAATTTGAAAATGAAATTTCAAGAGAGAGCCGCCACACATTGACAGAACTAAAGTGCTAGCCAAAGATGGTGAAGAGAGGAAAAAAATCAATGCCAGCCGTGATACACTGATTTTTGCATATGCAAGGTCCTCCGATCCAGCAAACTCAACAAAATATGATTTATGCAAATTCAGCTTCCATATGATGCTCGGTTTAATCAACTTTAAAGTGACTGTTTGCATGCCAGGTAATACCACGAGGACGACTCTGACTATTGTCTTTGAAATATGACATTTAACTTGAGGAAAGTTTCTCTGGAGGTTGGGACAATGTGAGGAATTCATTCGTCTGCCTTACAGAGGAAATGCAAATCTGCATGATTTGTGTCCATTTTGTTTTGGGGACAGCATTATGTTGTCGTTATGAATTTAGAAAGCGTGTGCTATTAAATAACATGCATGCACAAGAAAAGCAGGAGCTTCTTTCAGAATTTTCATAAAAACTCCCAACAATATTTATAATCTCTAACTTAAACTAAAATAGGGCATGCTTCATGTAAAAATAAATTGGCAACAAAACAACCTTTACCTGGATTTGCCAATCGCTCCATCACTTTATGCAGCAAATCAGATCGTAAACACATCTGACATCTTTGACTTCTCAGCTCATAAGGGGAGTACAAGTCTTGTCCCAACTGCAATGCCTAGAGAGAAAGAGGGAGGCAAAATATAAAAAACTATGTAACAATGATTGATGCAGCAGACACAATTGGTTAGAATTAAGGCTCGGTCGAGTTGAAATTTAAAAGAACCATCACTAGGCCAAAAGAAAAGAAGCTAGCAGAAATAGATTGTATATTCAAAGTCAAGAAACAGGGGATACAGCTTTGTTGTCAAATGTTATATCATTGAACCTGGTAATTGAAACTCAACAGCTGGAATGCAGGAACTTTCTGATGAAATTTGCTGCTCGTGGAAGGTTAAACTTCAGAGAGATCAATTAAATTCCAGGGCTGTTGATACACTAACTAATGCATACGCTCGAACGCAATTTCCTCTGCTCAAACTTGTAAAATTTTGTCAATGAGCAAATGGTAGCAAGCAATCTACCTCCCTCCTTAACTCATCCACAACTGAACACCCAAATCCAAAAACCTAATTGGTATAGGCTGCAGGTCACCACTTCACCACCATTCCAGGTTTGTGTGCAAAAGTAATATACATATATGTGTGTGTGTGGATTTTGGCCCCCCCTTAATTATCAGCTTAAGCTTTTGGGAGTGAGAGCGCTGTACATGGTTCATGCAAGGTTCTAGTCTTGGTGACCTGCATTCTGTTCTGTCAGATTCTATTTCAATGTTTATTTCTCTTTACATCCAACATGTGCAAACCCCACTTTGGCTCACTGCTAATGGGTGGACTGCAAGTGAGGGGGAGCTCAATATGCAGTGTCAGAATCATTCCTATCAAATTAAGCTTTGGAAATAAGTTCTAATCAATCAAACTCCCACCAATTAGGCCAGCTTGGGTCAAGTAACTGCACTTAGAATGTCTCCCACAAGAGCACAGCCATACACAACACTTGCTTCCACTTCCCTCACGGCCCCAACGAAAGGAAGAACTTGTGTGCTCCCCCCCCCCCCCCCCCCCCCCCCCCAAAAAAAAAACAAAATAAATAAATAAATAAACACTAACGCCATCAATTGCCTGCATCTTGTCCAAGTCCCCTCCTCCCTTTTACACCTCCAGGATGCCAAACTCCTCTCATCCCACCAACCAACATGTCAACTATGGCTCTGAATAAACATGGAAATAAAATTTACTTGGAATTGAAAGGAATGCATCAGGGATCCAACCATCTTATACATCTATAAACCCCTAAACCCGGAGCTAAATATCATTCTCATACTAACCTAGCCTCTAAAGCTCTACATGCATAAGATACGTACAAAACTTGGTTTGTGCAATAAACATTTAACGCATGTTTGGGTAATAAGATGAGATGAGAATTCTGTAAATAGTAGTGAAATGGGTGTTAAGATGTTTTATTGAGTTTAGGAAGAGAGAAAAAGTTGAATAAATATTATAAAGTTAAAAATTGTTATTTTTTAATATTATTTTCGTTTTAAAATTTGAAAAAGTTGTATTGTTTTTTGTGTGCTGTTTGAAAATTTGGGAAAGTTGTAATGATTAGATGAAAGTTTTAAAGATTTGATTTTTTTTTTTTTATAAGTAAACAAGACTTTATCGATGAAAGAGAAGGCAAGATGCCATTACAAGACTTTTATGCCCTACCAAGTAGGAGCATTAGAAATAAGAAAATCATGCATATCCATGCAATCAAAATCAATGGCAGTGGCCCAAGTACAAAGAATTCTAAAAAATAAAAGTTTAAGCTCCTCCATCAATCTTTCTTTATCCTTAAAAGTCCGCTCATTGTGTTCCTACCACAGACATCACATGATGCAGATTGGGAACATCTTTCAAACTGCTTTGATTTTTCTCCTACCTCAATTGACGTCTAGTATGCCAATGTAGCTACCATAGTTTCCGGCATTACCCATGCTAAACCCTAAAGATTTGATATTGAAAGTGTTTTGTATTTGAGTGATGTTTGGGAAGGAAATTTTGAGAAGTTTTGAGATGAGATGAGATGAGATGTTCTCAACACATCTCATGTTGCCTTAATGCATCTGGAAAAATGCTACTGGTAAAAGCCAGAAGATGAAAACTATGAATCTGACATGATAGCATCACTAATTATTGACATGTGAAGTAATCTATCAACTCTCAAGACTGAGACTGTTGATCAGTATCACATGTCACTTAAGCTGAACTACAACATTTTCAATACAACTACCAATGAAAAACACGTTTTCTTCACACAAAATATGTACAATAGTTGATTGGTTAACTAGAAGAAGTTATGGCCTTTACCTGATGAATTGTCATCTCATCAAGATTAATACGTGTATAAGCTGTGTCTTTAGCCAAAGCTGTTATATCACTGTCAAAATATACATAAATAAGGAAAAGTCCCTAGCAGACAATGAAAAGATAGATAAGAATCATTTCTATGTGCCTTAGAGTATATAATATACAAAAAAAAAGAGGAGTAATAAATAACACTAACCTGCGGCAATATATATCAACTAATGAGTCATTGTCATCAACTATTGGTATTGAACTGACTTGAGCTGCAAAATCAAGGGATACATAAAAATTACAGAGCACGCTAAAAGTACAATTTTGCAAATATATGGCTACAAGAACCAAAGGCACAACTGCTTCAACTAGTCATGTCTCTTGGTGGTATCATATAAAAGACTTGTAATGAATAGCCACCTTCCAAAGGATAGAGCTATTTTAAGGAATGAAGATATCTGTGTCTCATTGTGCAGCCCATACACACAATAAGTCTCAAACGGACCAAAAGTAGGGCAGCTACCCAAACTTATGGTCATGATTCAATCACATTTTCATTTATCTAAACGTACATATAGATAAGATACACAGTTATAATGTGACAAAGCTGTCCTATATCTATTTTTGTAATGGTAAATTTGCAATAGAAAAATACAAATAAAACTCTTCTTCACCATCAATCTTGACGAATTATGCTGATTATTATCCAAAGAGTCCATATATCATTACAATCACTCTACCCTTTCTATGCCTAAATAAAACATACTTAAGGCCATCTCCTATAATAGTGCGCAAGAAAACCACCAATAGAAATAACATTTTAACGTGAAACCTCACATTAAAGACATATTGCAACAAGTGCACTAAATATGTGCCCAATGGGCAAGGCAGCATCATAGTGTCCATTCAACTGTGAACTGTGCATAATGCAATTAATTTTTCCTCCCATATATGTTTTCTTTCCAAAAATTTCATGAACACAAACGTGTGGTATATTTTTCTTTCCAAAATAACACGTATACTAGATATGTTGAATATGGACAAACACACAAACGAACACATGCAAGCTAAATTTAAGGTCAAGAATTGAATAGACAGTGATTTGACATGTTGTAGACTCTCCCCAACCTCACCATTCAACCCCCTTTCCTTTTCCCTCTGTTATGATGTAAGCAAGAATCAAACCTTGAACTAACAGACTTAATGCTGAACTGAGAGAAGCACTAGGTCTCAACATTGCTAAAGGCCGCCGATTTGTTTCTCCAATTTGTGGAGCCCATGTTCCCAAAGGAATTGCACAAATTGGCAGTTGGAGTATGGGTAATGAACTCGCACAATGTCTAAAATACCTACATATACCTGAAAATTAACATCCAGAGGTTTAATAACCATAGATACCAGTTAGCCAGCTAGCTTTACAAAATCTTCTTCTTCTTTACATATAAGTAGCTTTACAAAATCATCTATTGTCATTTAGAAGCAAGTTGAAAAGCTTACATTTTAAAATGCCAGAAAGTGAAGCAAGATGCAATAACTGTGGAAATGCTCCATCTTCAGAAGATGAATGGATAATAGGAACAGTGGCCACCTCATTTTGCAGAATCTTGAGAGCAACATCTTTCAAATTATCATATGGACCAGCCTGCAATCAACAGAAATTGAGGCCAATGGACAGTAGTCATATGTTCAAAAGATGGAAATCGTAATCTCAAGCAGCATGCCAGAGATTCCAACGTCTCAGATGGCTATTCTTACATGTATAAGACGTCTCGGAAATGCTCTCCCATGAAAATCATTTTGTCTGTTCAGATTCGCCTTTCCCTCTTTCCAAGCAGATATAGTATGTGTTTCAAGCTCTTCCTCTGTCAGATTTGATGCATGACTCCCAAGCTAAAAATAACACAAGTTAAATGTAAACAACGTTATCAACTATTTACCCATGCAAACTTATGCTTTTGTGAGTATATGTTTGGATGGATTTTTGTTTTTTAGAAGTGTATGTCTGACTGAACTTTATAACAAACACTTTTTTTCCACTAAGTTGAATTCTTTTTATTTAATCGGTAAATACTAATATTACTGATGGAAACACACAAGATTCTGCTTTCTGCTAGGTTGAACCTTACAAGAAACACATAAACAATAAGTTCACATATAGCACAAATTCCTTCAACCATATGTACATACTACAAACATTACTGGCACCAAAAAACAGCACAAGTTCAACATTCTTAATGCTACACATTTGGCCATGAATAAATAGAAATCATTTGTTTACCTCCACATGTCCATACTAAGACATTTGGAGCCTTTTAATATTTCAAAAATTTCCTCATATTAATGAAGAAACCCCATGGGGCAAACCAAAGGTAAAAATTCTTCAAATGACCACTGATGCATTAAACACTACTCTGCCGCTTGGGGATTGAGATGAGATGAGAAATTTGTGAGTAATAAAATAGTTTATAAATAGTAGTAGAATAGTTTGAGTAATGATGTTTTATTGGATTTTGGGAAGTGAGAGATAAAAAGTTGAATAAAAATATTATTTTTTATAGTTAATAAGAATTTTACTACCAAGAATAGGCACAGCCCAAGTATACATGATGTATATAAAGGAAATACCTATTACACTCTAGAAGGTGGGAAACTAAGACAGAAACAGATTCAATAAATTATCATCATTCCTTACAAGGATCTTAGCCCACAAACTCAAAGTAGAAAAGAAGAAATTTCAAGGATCTTCAAAATAACGCTCTTTATCTTCAAAACATCTCATTACTTTCCAGCCATAAACATCACATCAAACACAAAGGAATCATTATCCATCTGGAAGCAACACATTTCCTTGCCTCAAGACCACACCAACAAGCAAGAAGATCCACGACTTCCTTAGGCATCACCCAGTACAAACCTATCCGACCAATAACCTCATTCCACAAAGACTTTGCCACCTCACAATATAAAATAAAAAAAGATGACTTACATATTCACTCTTGCATACTCCAATCAGCTATACACAAACCAAGTTTTCTAAGGTTATCTGTGGTCAATACTTTACCTAGAGCAATCACCCAGCTGAAAAACACCACTTTAGTAGGTAACTTCACCCTCCAAATGCTTTTCTGGGGGAATACACAGCCAGAATGACAATTAAGTACCTTATAAAAAGAACTTTCTATCGAGGGCCTGTGCACCCTCGGGATTAGTCGGGACACAAAATAACCTATCCTCTCTTCCCTACATCACTTTTTGAATTATAAATTCTTCCCAAAAAATCCGAGACAACATTCACTTTCCAATCATTTCAGTCTCTAATAAAGTCAACATTCCATAAAATATTTTTTTTGATAAGAAACATTCCATAAGAATTTTTTTTTTTTTTTAACATTCCATAAAATATTATTATCCGTACACTGAAGATAATTTGCACAACATTTTGATACCTTGCAATCATGTAAAGAGATGGAAAACCTGATTTAAGAGCTGATTCCCCATACGAGATGTCATCCCAAAAGAGAATCCTCTTCCCTTCCCCCACCTTAAATTAATATGTTTAGAAAACTCTCCCCACCTTTCCTAATAAACTTCCATAAACTCACCCCATACACTTCTCTAACTTCATTAGAACCCCCCTCCCTCCCCCTCCCTCTTTTCTCTCCTCCTTTTCCCATATTTAACAGTAACAACATTCTTCCAAAAAGCATCTCTCTCTTCATGATATCTCCAAAGCCATTTTCCAAGGAGTGCTTTCTTAAACAACCCCACATTTCTTACCCCTAATCCTCCACAAGAAACCGGTTGACAAACCTTGTACCAACCAAATGAAACTCCTTTTCCACTTCTATTCCTCCCCATGAGAAATTACGATAAGTTTTCTCAATTCTTCTAGTAACTGCAAAGCGAAAAGTGAAAATAAATATGTAAGAAGATTAGATAACTTACTCTTTATCAAAGTCATTCTTCCCCCTTTAGACGACTATAACTTTTCCCATCCAACCAACCTTCTCTCAATCTTCTCAATCACCCCATCCCATATCAAAACAAATTTGTAAGGAGCCTCCAAGAAAAGACCAAGATACTTCAGTGGCAGTAAAGCAATCTTACACTTAAAAATATTAGCCAAATTTGAAATATTACCTACGGCACCCACAGGTACAATTCCAAACTTGTTTAGGCTAATCATGAGACCCAAGACAGCTTCAAAACATAACAATGCTCTCAAAGATCGAATATGTTCTTGGTTGGGCTCATTGAAAATCAAAGTGTCATCGGCAAAAACAAGATGAGATAATTTCTTGCTATTTCATTCTTCATTGCCCACCTCAAAAGACAAGTACCTTCCTTCTACCACCAGTTCCAATATTCTACTCAATGCATCCATGACAAGGACAAAAAGAAAATAGATAGCGGATCTCCTTCTCTCAAATCACGAGAACTATTAAAAAACCCAACTGGAGTGCCACTCACCAAAATGGAAAATCTCAATGTCGAAGTACAATGTTTGATCCACATGCACCATTTCTCTCCAAAACCATATCTCCCAAGCATATACAACAGAAAATCCCAACTAACATGGTCATACCTTTTTCCATCTCCAATTTAATCAAAATTCCAGATCCTTTGATTAAATTTTGCTGTCCACATATTCATTAGCAGCTAAAACCGACTCAAGAATTTATCTCTCTCTTACAAAGGCATTTTGAAATTTCGATATAATATTTCCCAACACCACACTCATACGATTAGCTAACACCTTAGAGATTATCTTGTATACCCCATTCACCAAACTAATAGGCCAAAAATCCTGCATCTCCGCAGCCCCTACCTTTTTGGGAATAAGTGCCATAAATTTGTAACTTCTCTCAAATTTCATAAATGTATCAAATTCTAGAAAAACCTTCATAATATCATCCCACACTAAATCCCAACAAGAGTGAAAGAAAGCCATTAAAAAACCATCCAGACTCGGAGCCTTACCCCTTGTTCCTCTAACCACATAAAGAACTTCGTCATCTGCAAAAGCTCTCTCCAAACATTCAGCACTTGCCTGATCAATGGAGTCAAAAACAGTTAATTAAGCTTTGGTCTCGATGAGTCGCTGAACAACTTCTCATAGAAATTGACAATGTCATTCTTAATGGCCTTTTCACCATCATGAAGAACCTCAAGAGCATATTTCTTCCATGAAAGTTTGCCATTTGGTGAAAAAAATTTGTGCACTTGTCACCTTCCTTCAGCCAAAGGACCCGGGATTTTTTTTTCCAAGAGATTTCCTCCATTAAAGTGATCTTCTCTAAATCATCCTCCACCACTTTTTTTCTCTCCAATTCCTCACCAGATAAGTCCCCCAGCAGCTCCCTTTCCTCCAAACTCTGCAACTGTTAGATCAAAAGTTTCCTTTTATTTTCCATCTTCCCAAACTCCTCAACATTCCACTTCTTCAAATCTGTTTTTAATGCTTTTAAGTCTAACAGCCAATACAAAGCAAGGAGTACCAGAAAAAGAGTACGAGACCACCACAATCTCACCCTATCTACATAACCCTCAGCCTCCAACTACATATTTTCAAACTTCAAATACCTTAGTCCTCTAAAAGTGCCCCCACTCTCCAACACAATACTTTTTTTTTATGAGTGTCTCCAACATAATACGATTATGGTCAGAACACATTCTCGGTAACCTTTTCTGCCTCTAATCAGGAAAATGAACCTCCCAACAAGCTGAAACCAGAAATCTGTCCAGCCTAGACCATGCCCTTCCATTGGACCAGGTAAAATCCCTATCAACCATTGGAAGATCAATCAAACCAAGCTCAAAACTCAGATCTGAAAAAGCATTCATGGCATGAGAGAAATAATAATCCGCCACTCGCTTGCTAGGACACCGAGTAATGTTAAAATCCCCTCCAAAACATCAAGGAACCTCCCAACAACAGTAAATACCCGTCATTTCATTCCCATTGAATACTCCTACTATTATACACGTTAGGACCATAAATTTCCGCAAAAGCCATTCAAATTCATCATCCACACTTTTGAATTGGCAAGCAACCATAAATTCTCCCACATAATGATCTACCATCTCCAGTAACCTCCAATCCCACATGATAATAATACAACCTGAAGCCCCTTTCAAAACTATTCAATCCATACCAGATTGAAAGCTCCATAAACTGTTCACAATTTTTAGGATATAGTTACAACAACAAAGTTAACATATTGTTAGAATATAATTTTTTAATATTATATTTTTTTTTTTGGAATTTTTTAGGTAATCAAGGTATTTTATTCATAAGAGTATGCAAAGCCCAATTATACAGGGAATATACATGAGAAATACCTAACTAGAGTTTAAAGTTGATAGTAAAAAGTCAAGGACATTTAGTCTATCACCAACAATGGCCCCCACCATGAGAACAATGTTTTAAAGAAAAAAAACTTTCAGCTCCTCCATTGTCTTCTTACGGTTATTGAAGCTTCTATCGTTTCAATCCCACCATATACACCAACACATGCAGATACGGAGCATTTCCCACATTGCTGCGACTTGTGAATTGTCTCGGAAACCTCTCCAGCTAGCTAGAAAATCCATCAAGCCATGATAGACCGAGTTTTGTGAAGTTTGTTTTGGGATTTGAAAAGGTTAAATTATTTTTTATTTTTTGTTTGGAAGTTTGGAAAAGTGGTAATGACTAGATAATGATTAGATGAAAAAATTGAATATTTGAAACTGAAAAGTGTTTGTGTTTTAAGTGATGTTTGAGAATGAGATGACATGAGATGGGATGGGATGAAATGAAACCTATTCCGAACAATCCCTAATTATATCACTATTCACTAAAGTAAAGCCTAGTGACGTCTAAGGGGCTTCTCTTCCCTAACGCATTGTCCCTAAGCATAGCAGATTGGTAGATTCAAGAACAATGAAGGTAGATATTTTTAGTGATGAAAGCTATCAACAGTTTATAAGAAAAAAATAATTACTACAAGAATTTTTCACTCAAAAAAAGCACACCAGAGAAAATTGTTCATAATTCCCAACACGTACATACCTCTCTTAATATCAAAATAAAATCCAATGCACTAAGAACTCCAACAAACTGACCACTGCTGAAATCACAAAGAGGAGCCATCGAGATCCCCTGGAATTAGCTTGATTTAGAAGGTGCACATCCAAGGCCATTTAAAAAAAAAACCAAATATGCAAGAATAGAAAAAAACAAGAGATTGTAAAGCAGGAAGCTAAGGACTAGGTGAATTCCCTACAATGACAGCTTTAGGGATTGACTGGAACAATATTTTTTTTAATAATATAAATTTTATTCCAAGTAAATAGGCATAGCCCAAGTACAAATAGGGTATACAATTGAGAAACACCTATTTACAAGCTAAAACAGGAAAACTAGAACAATTCCAAACAGTCATTTCCATCTCTTACAAGATTTGAAACCCAAAAAGTGAGAGTACTATGAAAAAAAACCCTTAACTCCTCAAGGGATTGGCCGGAACAATTAACTCGAGAAACAGTAGATTATTTGTACAAGACTGCACAAAGGGTGAAATGTAAAGCCCACAGGTCCCAAAAAGAATCACTAGGGCATTTCATTGCTCTTTTAATCATTAAGGAATTAAAACGTCCAAAAACATAAGAAAAACAAGAAGACAGTGACCAGCTTTTCAGGACTTTAGTATCAAAGAAAACTAGTTTTCCTTTGATTTAGCACCTCCAGAATATGAGATAAATGATGCACATCGAAGTGAACAGAAACTTTGAATCCTTCTTTTCCCCTATTAATACAACACATTTTCTTTCTTGATGAGGTGGAGCCTCACCAAGGCAGGGCCCTTTGCAACTTGCCACTGGGGAGTAAGCCCCGTACAGATCCTACCCATCATAATCATGTGTCAGTTAATCCAGAGGAACTCCTAGTGCATATTCAAATCCATGATGTCTGAATCTACAGTCCATCCCAAGCCTGTCCTTCAACCACTAGACTGCACTCTAACAAGTAATAAAACACAATTTTATCCAGAGAAAACATGTCAAACATGCAAAATGTACTTAATTCTAGCCTCAGCATAAATAAAATAGATAGATACCTGCTCATGCAATATATCAAATGCTTTCTTCACAGGTAAATCAACATCAAAGGCAAAAACCTATAAACAAGATGTTTTTAGATTATAATGATAGGAACCAGTTCACATCACAATTAGATAGACAGTAAATCATAGGTCTTAAATGAAAGCAAATGGCAGTGCATCCAAACCTTGCCTAACTCAGGAAGTAACTCGTAGACAGTATGAGTAGACAAAAATAAAGAAACACGTTGACGTGAGCCCTGTAAATCGGCATCTGATATACTAGGCAACATCTCAGTTTGCGGACCATCTGTAACTCGGACCTGCATCGTAACGGTTCGCTTATACAATGTGTTAAGTATAAAAATGTAACAAATAAGTAGAAAGATGCAACTGAACACCAATAGTATAATGTATTCATGTCGCATAGGATATTAAAAGGTAGAAAATCAAAAAATGGTTAACTAAGAAACATCACTTGTACCTGAACAACACAAATAATTCTCATGATTGACTGAAAAAAGCTTGTTTCTAGGTTTCAATGCATTGCTTGCACAGATTCTTTGAGAATTAGAAATGTTAAACTTCATAATAATCCGTCAAGTGAATCCCATTCCAGGCTCATAGATATTGCTAAGACTTTCTACCTCAATGGAATGATAACAAGCATCCTGGTTACCACTACTTCAAATAAACACAACAACCAACTCACCATACGCCGAAAGGCTTCATTATCAACATCCATGTAATCCGGAGGCGAGATCTGTGCATTCACCATGCCATATTCGCTACTCTCATAAGGTAGGGACTCATCATATCGCCATTGACCATCAACATAAAACTTGAACTGCATGTTAGGTAATCCACACATAAGCACATCCATGCATCTCCAAAAATAAAGGTAAAACATCTTCAACATGCTAAGCATGATATACTTATGGTAGCATATTCTGTTCAAATTACAAGAATTTAGAAGACCGCATTTATTTCAACAGATTCAAGCACTTAGGCCAACATATATTTTTTAATGATGAAAAACCTCACCAAGGTAAGGCCCTTCAGACCAACCCTAGGGGAGTAAACCTTGAATAAACAACTCCACCCACAGAACTGTGTATCAAACATTCCAAGGGAACTCCTACTGCAGAATCAGTATTAATAAGAGCCATTTGAGAAATTGATTTGAAGATCATAAGAGGAACTACTCTAATGAATAGTGCAGCTAACTTGTTTGTTTATTAAGTTTCAAGCCACTAAATAAACTCCACTCCATCTTATAACTATGATTGGTAGACTGCTCTCTTATTTTGCACCTTTAAAAACAATCTTGCTCCCAAGAAATATGTTCTGCTTCTTTATTATGGATGTTCCACAACTTATCCTCCATTAGGCCTCAAAGGTAACTCTGCATAAAGTTTCAATGCTCCTTTTACAATTACACTAAATCCACATGCATATGCATATATAAAACCATACATATTAAAAAGCATCATGGGTATGCAACCCAAGAACTCCTTTTAAGTTGAGTACATAATGTATCAATCCTTGGGCTTTACACCATTATCTCTTTAGTCGTTGGGGTTATTTAATTTAATCATTTAAAAGTTCTAATCCTCAAACATGCAATTTTTTTCAATTTAGACCCTCCATCGGATTTCTATTAGATTTTCTAGCAAAAACATGGGATGTCATGTAGCTAAAATTTAAACCACTTAAAATCGTAAAACAATTAAACCAAGATCGAGGAGTATATCTATCTCTTTTATGAGAAACTCCTTATGAAGCAGTATGCTTGAAGGGTTAGCTTTTGATACCATGGACTCTTTGAGTGGTACATGGCTTGAACGATGTAAAATTCATTTTCTTAGTGCAAGTGGCAGTTTTAGGGAAGAGAAGGGATGTGTGCAGAGTCTTTAGAGCAAGTGGCAGTTTTAGGAAAAGGTTTGTAGTTGGAGCCGTGCGATGAGAAGTTATTGCCAAGATTTATGTCGGGAGAAGTTGTTGTCCCTTTGGTATCTCTTCCTCCACCATCATCACCTGATTGGCATTTACAAAAGGTTAATAAGATTCAGCATATCGTTGGAATCTTACATGGAGGATGTGAAGATCAGTTTAACAAGCTACTCACTGCAATTGAGGAGAGTCACTCGCGTGATACCAAATCAAAATTTAAGAATAGTAGGAAGTTGCAGCGCCTGTCTTGGGGATTCAACTACGATAGTTCAAGTCGAGGGAAGACTAAAGAGAGGAGATCCTAAAGGCGTTCTCTTTGTGGGTGTTCGGGTGGTTATTAGTCTTTGGGAACTATGGATTAGGATTGAGGATGTGTGTTGTATTCCATGGGTATTTTGGGCTTGTGGTACTTTGGATAATATTCTTGGGCTTGTTGGGTTTTTTCATGGGATAGGTGTTTTCTTATATACTTCCAGTGTACTTGTTTACTCCTTTTGATATATATAACATTTTACTTATTCAAAAAAAATCATTTTCTTAGAGCTGCTCATGATTGGGAAATAGGAGTTATTTCTGATTTTTTCAGTTTATTGTATACTTTGTATATTGATAGTAATGGAGTGGACAGGATGCTATGGATGAATACTAAGAGTATGAAGTTCACTGTGGGATCATTGTATAAGGCATTGTCATGTCAAAATTATATTTTGTTTGCTTGGAATTGCAATTGGAAAAGTAAAGTGCTGCCTAAGATTGCTTGCTTTCTTTGGGTGGACTGCATCTCTTGGAAAAATATTGACTATAGACAATTTGACAAAACGTGGACTCATCGTGATGGATTGGTGGTATATGTGTAAGAAAAGTGGAAAATTGGTGGATCATCTTTTACTTTATTATGAGATGGCAAGGATGTTATGGGTGGAGATTATTAATAGAACTGGTGATGCATGGGTGATGCCTAAGAGGTTGGTTGATTTGTTTACTTACCAAAAAAAAAAAAAAAGAGGTTGGTTGATTTGTTTGCTTGTCAGCAAAGGAGTAACGCAATTCTCATATTGCAAATGTATGGAGAATGACTCTCTTGCATATCATGTGGTATCTTTGGATTGCAAGGAATGGTCAAAGCTTTGAAGATAAGGAATGTTCACCAAATGAGCTTAGAAGCTTCTTCTTCCATACTTTATTTCTTTGGGCTTCAGCCTATGTATGTAATGGACTCATAATTTCTCATCTCTTTTTTGCAGATGATAATCTTCTTTTTCGTGAGGTGGACTGTGTCTAGATTCAAGCTTTAAGGGCACTTTTGTTATACTTTGAAGCAATGTCGGGTCTCAAGGTGAACATTAGTAAATCCAAGATGAATCTGGTGGGTGTGGTGCCTAGTATCAATAGCTTGGCGAGTTTCTTGGATTGTAAAGTGACTTCCTTATCTATAAAGCATTTAGGTCTTCTGTTGGGGGGCGACATTTAAAGCTAGAGCCATTTGGGATGAGGTTGTTGAGAAAGTAGAGAGAAGGTTGGCTGGTTGGAAACGGGTGTATATATCGAAAGGGGTAGACTCACATTAATTATGAATGCTTTATTTAACCTCCCGACTTATTTTTTCTTTATTTCCTTTGCCTTCAGGGGTGGCTAATAAGATTAAGAAGTCATTTAGGACTTTCTTATGGGTGGAGTAGTGGAGGAAACAAAGTTCCACCATGTTAATTGGAATAAAATTTGTTCTCCAATCTAGAGTGCACAACTTGAAGACATTCAATAAAGCCCTATTGCAGAAATGTTTATGGAGGTACTATTTGGAGGGGGATTTGCTTTGGAATGAGGTTATTGATCACAGACATGGTCTCGTGGAAGTGCGGGGAGGGGGGGGTTGGTGTTCTAATGAAGTTTTGGGGGGGGGGGGGGGGGGGTCATATGGTATGGGCTTATAGAAATTTATTAGGAGGGCTTGGAAGAGTTTTGTCACTCATATATGTTTTGTTGCTGGTGAGGGCTCTAGAATCAGATTTTGGCACGGTATTTGGTGTAGAGATTGTGCTCTCTAAAGGGCTTTTCCAGCTCTCTATCGCATTGTTGTTAATAGGGATGCTTGGGTTAGATTTAATGGTATTTTCCCATGGTTCACACCAGTGGGATGTATCAAAGAAAAACTAGGTTCAATTTAATAGGGATATTCATGATTAGGAAATGGATAATGTTTCAGAATTTTTCAATTTGATAAATTCCACGGGAGGTCTAATGGCACATGGAGATGGGATGCAGCGGAGACCTAAAGGGAGCAAGTAGTTACAATGAGAACGTATTACAAGATGCTATCATCACGTGGTAATGTTACTTTCCTGTGAAAGAGTATTTGGAGGTCTCGTGTGCCTCCCAAAGTAGCTTTTTTCGTATGGACCGCCTTCCTTGGGAAGATTTTGACCTAAGACAATTTGAGGAAGCGGGGCCTCAACGTTATGGATTGGTCTTATTAAAATAAAAAAAGAATGGAGAATCAATGGATCACTTATCACTGCAGTGTGAGGTGACAAGAGTATTGTGATATGAGATATTTAGAAGAGTTGGTGTGGCTTGGGTTATGCCTTCGGTGGAGATGGATTTAATAAATATTTAGAAGAGCATTGGCAATAGTCTAACTATTGCCAAAGCCAAGATTTGGCTAAAAGTAGAGGTTTTGGCTAAATCCAAAGCCATTGAAAATGTTAATCCACATTGGACCATCCATCCCAAAGTCAAAATCATAATATAATATTATGTATTTTAATAATTTTTTATATTTGCAAATACACTCCATATATTAATTAATAATTTAGTTTTTTTAAAATAATTGTTTCCCAACTATTTTTTCCTCAAATTCCAGATTTTTATACTCATGATCCAATCAGCTAGAATTGCAAACAATGCTACTCAGTTCTTTATTATTTTACAATAATTAATCAAAGTGACTAAAGTAGTAAAACAAAGAGACTACAAAGTAGTAAGGGATGTGGTTGGTGAAACAAATTTTTCAGAATAAAATATATCTTTTGGAGATGAATAGTACGAAGTCATATTTTTTGATAAGTAGTACGAAGTCATATTTGGAGAAAATAATGGCGTTACTATAGCAAAAAGGTGGGTTGAAGTTATTTGACTACTTCAATGCAGATAATTTTTGTAGTTAGGCAGACTTTAGCTAGGCACGCATTTGGCTAGGCCAATGCCAATGCTCGAAGGAGATTCAAGATTGTCCACAAGTGGCAGCAGTTTGAACGATGATTCCTTTGTGCATTATGTGGTGTATTTTGATGGAAATGAATGTTCGGTGATTTGAAGATAGGGAGCATACAATGGAAAAACTTAAGAACTTTTTTGTACACACATTATTGCAATGGTTTTCAGCCATTGTGCTTAACGGAACTAGCGTTCATGATTTTCTGCTCTTAATTTCTTATTCTAGGGTTTGAGGTGGGAGATGAGGCACATATCTGCTTCTAGTTGGATGTATGGAGTGGAGAGAGCCCTCTTTGCACCATCTTTACCGCTGTTTTTAACTTAGCCGATAATCAGCAAGTAACAATTTCAAATGTGCTTTGTCATGCAAATAGGATAGTAACTTGAAATGTCACTTTTAATAGAAATATTCAGGATTGAGAAATGCATTAGTTGGCAGCCTTCTGCAGTTTTTTGTATTCAGCAAAGCTTGGAGGAAATGAGGGCAATCGTTTATTGTGGACCACAACGGGAAGAAAAAAAATTTACGGTTAAATCTTTTTATAAGGTCTTAAATGTACAACAACCCACTTTTTTCCGTGGAAAAGTATATGGAAGGCTTTAGTGCCACCTAAAGTCATAATTTTCATGCACTTGGAAAGATTTTGACAATGGATAATCTAAGAAAGCGAGGCATGGTAATCATTAGGACGTGGCATTATCAAAAAAGCTACTAGTACAGATGACTACTGGTATAGATAACTTTACCGTGGCATTCTTGATATGGAGAAGGCTTATGACCATGTCAATTAGAACTTTCTTTTTTACCTACTAGGGATATGTGGCTTTGGGAGGGCATCGTGTAAGTGGATTAAGCATTGCACTTTCATGGTATGATTATCAATGTTAGTAAATGGATCTCCTATCGGATTCTTTGATAGTTCTTGTGGTTTGAGACAAGGGGATCAGTTGTCTTGCTTCCTTTTTGTCAAAGTTATGGATTCACTCAACTAAATGTTAGGGACTGCAGTTGATGGTGGTTTCTTGGCAAGTTTCTAGGTGGGTGGGTCTTATAATGGAATGACTAATGTTTCTCACATTTTGTTTGCAGATGATACGCTACCTTTTTGTGATGTGGATTCAAGTCAGCTGCAAACATTGAGAGCACTCTTGCTTTGTTTTGAGGCTTTCTAGCCTTGCCCTATGCAAAATATTAGCAATTTGGCAAACATTATGGGTTACCAAGTTTCTTCATTGCCACTAAAATATCTTGGTTTCCCCTTGGGTGCTCTTTTTAAGGCAAGGTATGCAGTGATATAGAAAGTTGAGTGAAGGTTGGTGGGGTGGAAAAGGTTATCCCTGTCGAAAGAGGGAAGAATCACCTTAATCAAGAGCACCCTTTCTAATCTCCTTACATGTTCCACTATTTCCTATACCAATTGGAGTGGCTAACCGAATTGGAAAGATATTTCAAGAGTTCTTATAGGGAGGTTTTAGGGATGAAGCCAAGTTCCTATAGTTAGTTGAGATAAGATTTGCACACCATTTTGTGTGGAGGGATGGGAGTTCGAAAGTTGAGGACTAAAGCTCTTCTAGGAAATTGGTTATAGAGGTATCATCAGAAAAATGAGTCTTTGTGGAAAGTTGTGATCTATTCCAAATATGGGAGTGCTACGGGGGTTGGTCCTCTAATGAGGTTAGCGGTACAAGTGGTGAGGGGGTGTAGAAAAATATTAGGAATGGCTGCAAAGAATTCACCAAACATGTTAGTTTTGCGGTTGGGGGTGGCTCCAGGATTAGTTTTTGACATGATTCATGGTGTGGTGGTAGGACCCTTAGTGCTGTTTTTCCAGGTATTTTTCATATCACTCATAATCAGGATGCTGCAGTAGTTGAGATTTTGGATTGTTCAAGTGATTCCCCTTAATGGAATGTACATTTTCTAGAGCAGCAAATGACTAGGAAATGGAAGCAATTTCCTATCTGTTCAGTTCACCGTATGATTTGAGTATCAACCAGGCTAAGATGAACAAGATGATCTGGATTCATGCCAGAAACAAGAAGTTTTCAGTCTGCTCTATGTCCAAGCCCCTGACTAGTTTGGATATGGTATACACTCTTTTCCTTGGAAGTGTATGTTGACGAGTGTTTATTTCCCTTAATGCTTCTGTGATTGTGCTGATTTGTCTCTCATGTATGTTGATTGGTATCTTCCATATTTGGCTTGTATCTTTCCTATAATGTATTTGGGCTCTCTATTATAAATAAGAATCTAGAGGAGAAGGAACCTAATAATCCTTGGGGCTTCTCTTCTCCATTCCCTTTGACTCCATTTTTCTCTTCCTACATTACACTTTAAACCGTGTATTTAGAGTAAAGTGCCTTTTAAGGTTGCTTTCCTTGGTTGGACAGCTTCTCTAGGAAAAATCCTGACCTTGGACAATCTAAGGAAGTGAGGGTTAATTGTTATATATTGGTGCTACATGTGTAAAAAAATGCGGCAAATCAGTGGATCATTTGTTAATTAATTGTGAGATGGTGAGAGGTCATTAATAAGATTGGAGTGGAGTGGGCGATGCCTAGGAGGGTGGGGGAACTTTTCACTTGTTGTAAAGGTCTTAGGGGTAACTCTCAAATTGCCACTATTAGGCCTGTTCATCCCGGCCAGGTTTTGCCCGGCCAGGCCTTAAAATTTTCTTGACGTTGTTGTTAACTCTTGCCTTCACCGAAGAGGTTCAAAAAAATTACCCATCCTTCGAACCCAGATCCAGAACCCGAATGAACAGGCCTAGCCACCATCTGGAACACAATCCCTCTCCATCGTGTAATGTGTTTGTTTCAAGAGGAATGACCAATGTTTTGAAGATAAGGAATGCTCAGTGGACGGACTTAGATGTTTTTTCTTTAACATCTTATTTCTTTAGGCTTTGGCAATTGTATTTAATGGAAGTAGTGTCTATGATTTCCTTCTTCTTTTTTATAATCCTGACTTGTAACTAGGTTTCCGCATTTGTATACTTCATGTGTATTAGGGCTATGCTTTTTTACTTGTCCTCAATAAAACTTTTCTTACCCATAAAAAAAGGAAAAATAAAAAAATATATATTCCATATTAAAAAATTTACAAACCTGATGATCAAAACAATAAAATCAATAACCCAAGGAGCTAAAAGATATTGAAATAAAATCTTAGGACTGGTTATGTAATTAACCCACACATTTTTTTTAAGTAGAAATCCAAGCAGGCATGAGTATCAAAATGGTACTCATGAAAAAAAAAAATCAAAATGGCATCTAAAAAATGAAAAATAAAACCCATAAGAAATAAGCTAAAACCAAAACCCAAAATTTAGGGTAGGTTTGGAATTGAGTTGAGATGAAAACTCTCATCTTATCTCAACATCCAAGCACTCAAACACAAATACTTTTCGATTTTCAATCATTAACTTTTTCACCTATTCTTTTTTCTTTTTTGATAAGTAACTTTTTCACCAAATCATTACAACTTTTTTAAACTTCCAAACAAAACACAAAAAACAATTCAACTTTTTCAAATCTCAAAATAAAAATAATATTAAAAAATAATATTTTAATTTTAAAATATTTTTATTCAATTTTTTTCTCTCCTTTCCCAAAACCTCATAACACATCTAAACTAAAATCATTTCATTGTCATTCACGATTTTTCATCTAACATCCAAACTTAGAACATTCACCAATTCAGAGAAGTTCCCTAAAAGACTAAAAGAAGGACGAGGTCGAAACCCATAAAGAAAAAACAATTCAAAGCCTATGCTTTAACTCTTTCTAAAAGCTTAAATCCACCAATATTCTTACAAATGCTTTAAACTTCTTTAAACAACTACAGAAAGTGCAACGTGCAGTGGGAGGAATCTGGAATTTATTTGTTTTGTTCCTTTTTCAGTGGTTTTCTGCTATTATTCTTAAGGGGAGAATGTACATAAGTTTCTTTCCACTTTTCAGCTTTCTAGAATGTAACTAGGTGTCTCATTTTATATACTCTCTGCGTACATGGGCATTGCCTAGTTTCATTTGATCAATAACGACTCTTACTTATCAAAAAAAAAAAGTGCAAGACGCATCATTATTCACTGCAACACATATAACTCAAACCTACTTGTAAAAACTTATCACAGTTCACTGTCACCACTTATCGAATATCCTCCATTTGTCTTTTTTTCTTTAAAGTTATCAATATTTAACTTTCATCTCAATAAAGGTTGTGAAAGTCTTTGCTACCTGTGCACAAATTACATACAATGGGTTTACCCTTGGACCGCTAAACACTCATACTGGATGAGGTGAATGCCAAAAATTCCACTTCCCAAATAATGGACACCGAAACAACACTGAAAACTTCAATGGTTCCCATGATACAACATTGCTCATCTTACATTGACCAATCCCCAGTTTAGTTCCAAAGACTAACCTTCATATATTTGGCAGCCTATTTTTGTTCCCTTAATAAGTAACTAGCATCCTGAATATTCTAATTTTGAGCACGAGCATGATGAAATCCAAAAGTGCTATTTTAATTAGCACCAGAAAATTTATTTCTGTGAAGATGGTGATGCAAAAATAGTAATAATATCATAAGCACATTCTCTTATGGGCTTATTCTCGAACTGCTTTTTTAAGGGTCACACATGCACAAGCCTCACTTCAAAAATTATGTAGTCCCTCCAAGTTGGGGAGACCTTTGACACACCTCCCGAGTGCATGGACATCACCAGCCTACACTATGGGACCTTGTTGATCACCCAGCAACCCCATTCAGGTAATTATACCTCCATCTGCCTCCGATCCCTACATAGATCTCAGTGTTCTTGGCCTCAAGCTAATCATCTTCTTCAACCTTATTCATGCTTTCTTGCCTCTTGCTTCCCAAGTATACCAGTGAAGTGCATTGACGCTGACCAAATCTTGCAGCAGTTGTTTACCAGCATTCATATATGTCCGCTGTAAATAAATTCTAACTTGCTTGCATATGCTTGATAAATAAATTTCACGTATGTACGAATACTTATTATGATAATTAAATTCATCATGCAGGATCGTTATGAACCGGTGTTGTTTCAAAGCACCGAAATTAATTGCTCAGACTGCTCTTATTTTAATTTCAAAACCGCCAACTGACCTGATGATATCCCGGTGTTAAGCCATAGACGGTTTGAAACACATTGTCGCAACCCTCCACGGGCAACATTGGTATAAGCAGAGACCACCTTCTCGAAAACAATTTTTTTAAAAAAATACCCGTTAACTAAAACAAAATTTTCTTCAGTAACTCAAAACTAATCTAAAAAGCATTCTAAAAAATCAAGATTTCCAGACAATAAAAAGTGGAATTAAAATAAAATTTTGAGAGAACTCACTGTGTGAAAGAGCCACATAGATACACGCTGTTCCCCCCATGTTTCCATACGAAGCACGATGGGACCAGCACCGTGGCCGGAACCATGGAGGCGTCCAGCACAGAGTCCATGTTCGACCCAAACATTCAACCCGCGAATATACAACTGATTTTCGAGAAATACCTTCCAAGCAAACCAACTTTATTTACAAAGTCCTCTGAATTTGTTATTTGCTGTATAACAAATTCAACCAAGTTTTACGTCAATTCAGACTCATCGAGCACAAAATCCATTAATCAAACCCTAGAAATCTTTTTCCCCCAAAAAAAATCAACTGGGCGGACAAATCCCCCGACCCTATTGTTTCGAGCTGTGAAAATCCACTAAACAGAGCACCAAAAGGACTTCCAGTCGAAAATATATGAGGTCGAAGCGAGCGAGCGAGCTTGGCGACAAATTGATCGAAGCCCTAATTGAGCCCAACAATTAATAATAATAATTAAGAGTGGGTGTGAAAACCGAGAGCGATCAACTCCGATTTGGAGCCCTAAAAGATGAAACTTGGGAATTTGATGTTATTATAAAAATTAAAATGTTCTCTCAGCCGGCCTGCGGCGTTGTTGAAATTTTTTTGGTTATGATCGCACGTGCGGTTACAAAAGGTGGCGACGGAGCGGAGAATTCTACAATTGTTGTTAACTGTGGAACTGTTAATTTCCCGGGATTTTGTCTTCAATGTTGATACTCTTCTGTTACATTTATTGAGACATTTAACGAAACAGTACCTAACGGCCTGGTTGAATTTTGAGATGAAATTAAATTAAAATTTTAAAAAATATTTTAAAAATTAAAAAAGTTATAGTAAAATTTGAAAAAATTATATTGAGATCTGTATTTTATATATAAATATAAAAAAATATAATGATGAATTTGATATGAATTGATATGAGTTGAGCTCATTCTCGTATACAAATTGAGCCTAAATATATCATTTCAAATTATATATTTGATATAAATATTAGTTCTCAAATAATTTATATAAAAATAAAATATGAGTTTGTAAATATTACTTATTATAATATCACTTTTATAATCTAGCACATCTCTTAAATAAATTAAAAAAATAAATATTTATTATGTTTTACTTATTTATCAATTATTTGATATTATATTTAAAAATATCGAAAGGAGAATGGTTAAAATGATAATGAATACTGAGTATTGAATATATTTTTTCTTTTTTTTTATGATGAATATTATATTTTAAAAATAATAAAATTTAAATTTAATCGTGGTGTTACTTTTCTATTATAAAAAATCATGTTTAAGTTGCCATTTTTTAACTTGTATTTCAAACAATTAAAATTGTATTCATTATTCCTACACTTCACATCATACATTATTTTTTTATTTTTATTTTTTTCTTACTAAATATATAATGTATGGATAATGAATAAAATATCTTAATTAGTTTAGTAGGAATCAAATAAATAAATAAATACAAATAAATTTAGTTTGTGGTATAAAGAATGATGAATAGCATAACTCAACTGTCAAGATGGGATAATTTCAACATAAATAGACGTTTAGGTAATTTAGGGTGAGAATTTTAACTTGTTGCAAAAATCTTGGTTTTCATTTAAAAAAATATAGATTAAATTGTATGTATACTTTTAAAATCTTTCCATAGAATTACTCCATAAGATAATGTTACTTCAGTAGACAACATACAAATGGTGGCCATCGATTTGTTTTTTTTTTTTTTTTTTCATTTAGTAATTAAGTATTCTTAAATAATGTTGTAGATTTTTTAACACTAATATTTAAAGATATAAAAAAAATCGTATAAGAAAGAAAAAAGATGCATAGCCTATTCAGTGGCCACCATCTATGACTTTTGTCTATGACTTTAACAAGATACTTACTCTATAAGATCTAAAAAATTTAATGCTCGATTTAAAATCTTGCTTAAATCTCAATACTTCAATTCTGAAAGAGAACGAACGTTAGAATTATTAACTCAGGCCACCCTACCATCCAACTCAAGTCTCGAGGCATGGAAGAAACAGCCTCAATGGCACTCCTACACTCGTGGCCTCAACATAACTCGACACACAACAACTTCAGTCTCAATGGCACTCCTACAATCCCGGCATCAACACACTCGCCAGATATGGGAAGCACCAAACGGCTCTCGACCAATATTTTCAATATTAAAACACCACTAAATATAGTATCTTACTTTGTACAATATATAACGGTAAAATACAACTTGGATTTTAGATTGAGGGGTTCAAACATACTCTATAAATAATAGAAAAACACTCGTGGTACTCTTGCGATGACTAAGTATTTTTCTTAAATACCTTATGTTAATTGTCTTCATGGTACCAGAGCTTATGTGAGAGTAAGAAAGTCTTCCTCTCGTGGCTACCATCTCCTCAATATTAGGAATTTTATCATGCGTCTTACCAGTTCCAATTACCCAATGTGTCATGAGCAAATTCTGGCTTTGGCCGAGAACCAAGACTTGATTGATCATCTTCTTGGTGAGAGCTCTACACCTTCAAAATACGGTGCTCTTGATGCAACTTCTGCCATTGATCAGAGCTCCTTCAATGACGAGTTTTTTCGGTGGCATAAATCCGATCACTTATTTTGTGGGTGGATAATGAGTGCACAAAAATACACTCTAAATACTCTATTTAAATATTAAAAGAAATTAAAAAATAATTGATATAACTCATGTTATTAAAATTAATGGTTATTTATCTTGAGATAGATATAAGCATGATTTAATATATTGATAATAATATAAAATGCCATATTTTTCTCTTTTAATATTTAATATTTTATTCTTATTTGATGTTTAAATATACTCATTATTCTTATATTTTGATTTAGGACACAAATAGAGGCATAGGAGCAAATGAAAATAATTGCGAAATTTTAGATAGTTTTGATGTCTTTTTGTAATATGGGCATACTCTCTCATCCAATTTTTGATTGAGCTGATTCAAGATGATATAAAACCGCAAGAGAAATATCTATAACTTTTATATTTTATGTTTTAAGAGATATCTGCTCAATCCAAGATAAAATCGACCATCAAGTGGACGCACCTGCACTTGACGTTCCTGAATATTCTTCAGCCACTTGCATCAAATCCAAATGTCATCATAATATTTTCCAGCAAGCACTCCTACACCAATTTGAAAATTTAATGATCAACTCATATGCAAGATGAAGTGCAATCAAGTTTCTTCAAGACAAATTATTTGACCACAAGATATTAAGTCATACAAGACAACTAATGAATAAAGAAATAAAATTGAAACACTCAACCTACAAGCAAAATCCAGCTCATGCATAGTGGGAAAACAAATAATCAAAATGACAACTCACAAATCACTTGGATTCAATAATGGCAAAACAAGTTAAAATTGTGTGATTTTGTCATGACAACTTACATGAAGGATGCTTATAAATAGAAGGGAGGAGTGTGTGTTCTAAGACCATGCTTAGTGTGCTTGTATGCCTTGAAAGAGACATTGTTTTGAGAACTTGAGAAAAGAAAAGGAAAACCAAAGAAGAGAGAAGAAAATAATGGTTGGCTCTTCCATATTATCCCTTAAAAAAAATTTGTTGCATATTTTTAATATTTGTAACTAATTTTCTAGTAAAGTTAAGAATGAATTTGTATATATGATGGTATTTGTAATTATTTTTTATTCATATATGTGTGCTTCAAATATTAAACTTTTTTGTTTAGTCATTCGAAATTTATTATAAATGTTTTCGTTACCAAATAATTTTAAAATTTATTTCATTTATAGATTCAGTCATACTTTTTCTATTCAATGCAATAATCCTTTGATTATGTTTGGTTCAATTAGTTATTTATATTAATTTAATTTTCTGCTGCAATATTGCTCTACGAGTATATTGTTGACGTTGAATTTCCTTAATATCATAGCAATTCCCGTTCTTATATTGCAACGAATAATTTTTCGAAAAATTACATTTGATTTAAATCTGGTTATTAATGTTTTATCTTCCGATTGAAAATTTGGACATAGAATTTTCAATTGAGTTATTAATTAATTGAAAATAATTAAAATACCGATTATAAATAAAGGATTCCCAATACTATACTTTTTGTCTCATTTTTATACTTTTCAAATTACTCATTTAGTTTTAATTTACGTCACATTCTAAAATTTACTTTTCGCACTAATTTAAATCTTTTTGTTAATTTCGTTACTGTTCTTCAATTTCTCAATCCATCTTCTTGTGGAATCAACACTCCAAAACTATACTGCAAACGACCGCGTTATTCTTTGGACGTAATCAAATTTTGGCGCCGTTGCCGAGGAGACGGTAGAAGAATTTGTAGTTTTTTTATATTTTAGTTGTTTGTAAAAAAAAACGGTAACTTCGTTCATTTTCTTTTTAGCTTTTTGCATCTTTATTTTATTTTACTTTTCTTTTCGTAATTATTATTTTTTCAGTATTACGCTTTTCTTTACTTTGCATGCGCAAGTACAGAGTCGCTTTTGGACAGTTTGCTAGTAGACCCGTGCTAGAATCAGATTCAGAATCTAATTTTTATAATCGCTTGTTTGATAATTCTTCCAATTCTAACGCGATGAATGAACACGCGGACCAACTTATTAGAACCTTTCAAGATTATCTTCATCTCGCACAAACAGCCACACCATCCTGTATTATGTTCTCACCTAATATTCGTCATATAGATTTCAAAACAGGAATGATACAATTACTTCTGACTTTTCATGGTTTAGAAAATGAAAACTCATATGTTCATATTAGGGAATTTGAGGAAGTAGTTGCAACATTCTACAGTCAAAATACCACTGACGATACGGTAAGGCTAAAGTTCTTTCCTTTTTCTTTGAAAGATAAAGCTAAGAGTTGATTGTACTTACTAAGATCACAGTCTATTGGAACATGGAGTGAGATGACTCAAGTGTTTTTCAATAAATACTTTCCCCAACATAAGACCAATGCTTTAAAAAAACAAATTTCTACCTTTGCACAAAAGGATAGTGAGAATTTGTACCAGTCTTGAGAAAAATTTAAAAAATTATTGAGTATGTGTCCTCACCATGGATATGAGAATTGAAGTTTAGTAGGTTATTTCTATGAAAGGCTTACACCCAGGGAACGTCAATTTGTGGAAATGATGTGCAATAGAGAATTTTATAGAAAAATCTCGATGAGGCGATAGAGTACCTCAATGAGCTTGCTGAAAAAGCTCATACTTGGACTGGACCTAGTGCTACTGATAGCACAAACAGGTCACGACCTACAGAAAACACGAGTGGTGGTATTTACCATCTAAGGGAGGAGGATAACCTTAAGGCTAAGGTTGAAATTCTCACCAGAGAATTAGAGTTATTGAAAATCAAAAACTCAAAACCAACACACATGGTTAATCATGTAGAATCTTTTTGGGTCATGTGTTGTTTGTGGTGGGATAGATCATCATACCCAAGAGTGTCCTACACATACTAACATGAATGGTATGTATAAGGAACAAAATAATGCTCTGGGTATGTACAAAAAGTCCTTCACACCTTACTCTGAAACCTACAACTCAGGATGGCGTAATCATCCAAACTTCAGCTGGAAGTCTGAAAACCAACAGCCTGCACAACCCTCAGATCATATCCTACACCATACCATACATCTCAATCTTTTAGAAATTCTTTAGAAAATACTTTGCATACTTTTATTGAAATACAGGGTAAGACTAATCAGAAATTTGAATATTTGATTAGGCAGGTTGTCGAAGAAAATATGGAAATAAAGAACCAGGTGTCTAAAATAATAAGTTTTTTGACTATGAATGAGAAAGGTAAGTTTCCTTCTCAAACTCAGTCTGTACCTCATGGTCAATATATGGCACAAAGAGACCTGAAGGACGTAAACGCCATTGTGACACGAAATGGTAAGTCTCTACGTGATTCAATAATAGACAAAACAAAGGATGTAGAGAAAGATCAAGATAGCAGCAGTCCTGAGCTTTCTAAAGAACTTGAGGTAACAAAACCCGAGAAACCTGAGGTAACAAAAAATTCTGGTAAGGTACCTTTTCCTCAAGCATTAAAGTCAAGCAAACAAATTTTGGATCATAACAATAATATTTTGGAAAATCTTAGACCGGTAAAAATTAATCTTTCTCTTTTGCATGTAAATAAACAAGTTCCTACTTACGCAAAAATTCTCAAAGATTTGTGTACATTAAGAGGAAGTATCATGTGAAGAAGACAGCATTCTTGACAAAACAAGTTAGTCCTCTAATTGAACAGAGGATTCCCCCTAAGTACAAGGATCCTGAATGTCCAACCATCACATGCAACATTGGCAATCATGAGCTTGGACAGGCCTTGCTAGATTTAGGGGCTAGTGTAAATTTGATGTCATATTCTATTTATTTGCAATTAGGATTGAGAGAAATCAAACCAACTTATATGGTATTGCAATTGACTAATCATTCAGTCAAAGCACCATGGGGTGTGGTAGAGGATGTTTTAATTCAAGTTGAAAAATTTTATTATCCTGTTGATTTCTTAATTCTAGACACTAGTTCTACTGTAGAAACCACCTCTAAAATTCTATTAATTTTAGGTAGACCTTTTCTTGCTACTTCTAATGCGCTTATCAATTGTAGAATGGATTGATGAAACTTTCTTTTGGCAATATGACTCTTGAGGTAAATATTTTTCACATTACAAAATAGCTAGAAGAGGATATCGAGTGTCATCAGACATACATGATTGACTCACTTATAGAAAGGGAAGTTCTTACAACTCATGACTCAGATCCCCTTGAATACTTTATTGTTAATTCTAAATTTAATCCTATAAGTGATTCATCTGATGTAGTTGACATTTGTGCTATTTTTGACAGAACTCATGATTATAGCACACAGGCATGACAACCAAAGTTTGAGAAGTTGTCTGAAAAAAGAAAAAGACAGATTCCTTCAAGTAGGGAAGCCCCTAAAGTTGAATTAAAATCCCTACCTAAGGGTTTAAAGCATGTTTTCTTTAGTCCAGGTGATACTTTTCATGTTATTATTTCATATGAATTATCTGAGTCCCAAGGTGAGAAATTAATTCAGATTTTATACAAGTATAAATCAGCCCTAAGATGGAGTATTGCTGATATAAAAGGCATTAGTCCCCTGATCTGTACTCATAAAATAAATTTAGAGGAAGGAATTAATCTTCAAAGAGACTCCCAGCGTAGACTTAATCCCACAATGAAAGAAGTTGTAAAAAATGAAGTATTGAAACTATTAGATGCAGGAATGATATATCATATTGCTAATAGTAAATGAGTAAATCCTACGTAGGTTGTTCCTAAAAAGTCAGGGGTAATTGTGATAAAAAATGACCTCGGAGAGTTAGTCCCTAGAAAACTAGTGACTGGTTGACGGATGTGCATTAATTACAGAAAATTAAATTCCGTCACACGAAAAGACCATTTTTCGCTTCCTTTTATTGATCAAATTCTTGAGCAGGTGGCTGATCATCCTTTTTATTGCTTTCTGGTTGTTTATTCTGGTTATTATCAAATTAAAATTGCATTAGAAGACCAGGATAAAACTACTTTTACTTGTCCTTTCGGTACTTATGCTTTCCGCAGAATGCCATTTGGACTATGTAATGCTTCAGCTACTTTTCAACGTTGCATGATGAGTATTTTTAGTGATATGGTTGAAAAGTGCATGGAAGTTTTTATGGATGACTTGATTGTTTTTGGATCTTTTTTTGATGCATGCTTAATGAGTTTAGAAAGAATACTGACTCGTTGTGAAGAAAAAGAATTGGTTTTAAATTGGGGAAAATGTCACTTTATGGTACCTTCAGGTATTGTTTTAGGGCATATTATTTCTTTCAAAGGAATGGAGGTTGATCAATGACAAGTTGAATTAATCTCTAAATTGCCCACACCTAGGACAGTCAAGGATATAAGATCATTTCTTGGTCATGCGGGTTTTTATAGGAGATTCATACAAAATTTTTCCACCATATCTAGACTACTATGTAACCTCCTAATTAAGGATGCCCCATTTGAATGGATACAAGCCTGTCAAGAGGCTTTCAAAACATTAATTGACAAGCTTACTTCAGCACCAATAATACAACCACCTGATTGGAATTTTCCTTTTGAAATTATATGTGATGCTAGTAATTTTGCTGTAGGTGCTGTTCTTGGACAACGAAGAGAAGGGAAACTTTTTGTTATTTACTATACTAGTTGAACTCTAAATAGTGCCTAAATGAATTACTCCACCACTGAAAAATAGTTGTTAGCTGTAGTATTTGCTTTGGATAAATTCCGCGCTTATTTGATTAGTTCTCCTATCATTATCTTTACAGATCATGCAGCTCTTAAGTATTTTCTTACAAAGAAGGATACTAAGGCACAATTAATACGATGGATTTTGCTTTTGCAGGAATTTGACATCACCATCAAGGACAAGAAAGGAGTAGAGAACGTAGTGGCAGACCATCTCTCTAGACTCACATTCGAGGACACTTCTAACCACATACCAATCAAACATGATTTTCCCAATGAGCATTTACTTTCTATTACTTCTCTACCATGATTTGCTCATATTGTGAACTATTTAGGTGCAGGTAAAATATCAAAAGATTTTAGCACCCAAGACAAAAGGAAATTCATGATTGAGGTACGAGAATTCTACTGGGATGACCCTTACCTTTTCAAATACTGCCCTGATCAAATTTTAAGGCGTTGCATCCCTGATGAAGAGATTGCAAGCGTTTTAGAATTTTGTCATTTCCAAACTTGTGATGGCCACTTTTCAATGAAGAAAACGACTGCAAAAATCTTGCAGTGTGAGTTTTATTGGCCCACCTTGTTTAAAGATACAAATATCTATTGTCGCTCATGTGAAAGATGTCAAAAGTTAGGAGTTATGACCCGTCTTAATATGATGTCCTTAAACCCAATTTTGGTAATTGAAATTTTTGACTGTTGGGGCATTGATTTTATGAGATCATTTCCTCCTTCTTTTGGATATTTATATATTATTGTGGTAGTAGATTATGTGTCAAAATGGGTAAAGGCAGCATCTTGCAGGACCAATGATAATAGGACAGTAATTAAGTTTCTCAAAGAAAATGTATTATCTCGATTTGGTACCCCATGTGAATAATTAGTGACCGAGGTACGCATTTTTGCAACCGTTCTTTTGAAGTTTTAATGAAAAGATATGGGGTGATACATAAAATTTCTACTGCATACCACCCTCAGACAAGTGGACAAGTTGAACTTGCGAATAGGGAAATTAAACAAATTTTAGAAAAAATGGTTAACTCGAATCGAAAAGATTGGTCTTTGAAACTAATCGATGCGCTTTGGACTTACCGTACAGCTTTCAAAACTCCCTTAGGCATGTCACCTTATAGACTTGTTTTTGGAAAACCTTGTCACTTGCCCATGGAGCTTGAGTATCGAGCATATTGGGCCATTAAACATTTTAATTTTGACTTGGAAAAAGTAGGAAAACTTAGAAAATTCTAATTGACGGAATTAGAAGAATTGAGAAATGATGCTTATGAAAACTCCAAGATCTATAAGGCTAAAATGAAAGCATTTCATGATAAAAATATTTTGAGAAAAACATTTAAACCTAATGATCGAGTATTTTTATATGATTCAAGACTCCATAAGCATCTAGGAAAGCTTCGATCTAGATGGACCGGCTCTTTTATAGTAAAAAATGTTTTCACAAATGGGGCGGTAGAAATAGAAAATCCAAAAGATGGATGTATCTTCAAAGTAAATGGTCAGCGCCTCAAAATCTTAATTGATAGACAAATTCTAAAAGTGGAAGACATTCCACTTATGGACCCAATATATCAATTTTGACCATTTCCAGGTATGTTTTTCTTTCATTTTCTTTTCGTTCATTTTCTTTTCGTTCATTGTTTACTTTATTTTGTTATAGGTTAATTTTATTTTGACAAATACCATTTTTAATGCCAAGCAAGCCACCCACATCCCACATCAGGTGTATTCTACCCTGTTTAGTTATTCAATTCTGATTCCTAAACATTGAGGACAATGTTTCATTTAAGTTGGGGGTGGGAATACAAATCTGTTCACACAGGCATATTTTTGTGGCATATTTCAATTAAAATATAAAAAATTGTCAAATTTTTTATAAATTTACATCACACAGACATCTTTTCACACATGATACTCATGCTCATTCATAACCATCTTGGTGAATTCAACAAACCCATCTTAAATCATTTTGCTAAAGCATCCATAGAACCATTTATGCACTTCTCCAAACTTTGTAGTAATATGGTGATTTGACACATGTAACTAAAAAATTATTTTGCTCAAGTATTCATGTAAATTTTGGTGAGAATTGAGAGCTTATAAATACAGAAATTGTGATAAGTATCCATTGATCTGTTGAATTTGACACTTCTTATGAGAATATCATTACATGGTTTGTGGTAAGATGGTGAACATACTTGGGATATGACGAAATTCAACTTAGGATTAACGTTTGAGCCTTTCAAGGTGACCATTTTCATCATAGACCCCTAACAGCCAATTTTGAGCCAATATATACATATGGCCTTTTCTTTTCAAATCTACATCATCCATACCTCTCCACATTGGAGTATAGCTTATACACTAATTTTTCCTAGCATTTTACTTCTAAGTGTGTATTATGTGTGGAATTATCATTTCAAAAAAAAAAAAACCATGACAAAAATGGCATGGTGCTAGATGTGTCCATCAAATTATTCATGAAAGAGTTTATCAAATTACAAAGACACTAGTGGCAAAAGAAGATGGAAAAGTATACTTAGTCAAAAATCTAAAAAATTGAAAAGTACATCAAAAGAAAAGTATAGTCTACTGAAAAATTTAACAGATTCCCTTTTCTGTATACTTGGAAGTTTTTGAAACCTCTTCACGCTTTTCTTTTTATGAACCCCAAACCTAAGTCACATTACAATCCTTTGTATTTATTTTTCCGATCCTAAGTATACTTGTGGAAAGAATGGTGGAAATCTCATTTGTTAGTATTCCTATTAAAAAATCAATGTTTACTTGTTACTTATATATAATTGCCTGAATTTCCATAAGAGTAAATGTACACCTTTGTCAACTTCATAGAGAGAATTCTTGCACAAAAACACTTATATACCTGTGAGTTATGGAGTTAAACCTTTTGCTTAAGATATTCCTATTGTTGTATGTGTTGGAATATCTGATTTGATAAAAATAGTTTGGAACACATACACACTCTGTGGACTGCTATATGAAAATTACTTGTGAAAGGGTTATTGAATTCCTAAAATTGTTTTGATATGCAAATTTGAAAAATGTGTCTTAATGGCCCATATGCGTGATTTTCTTTGGTTTTTCTCATCATTTTACTTGATAATTGTTAGGGACTAGCAATGAGTAAGTTGGGGGATGTGATGAGTGCACAAAAATGCACTCTAAATACTCTATTTAAATGCTAAAAGAAATGATAAAAAAATAGATATAACTCATGTTATTAAAATTAATGGTCATTTATCTTGAGATAGATACAAGTATGATTTAATATATTGATAATAATATAAAATGCCATATTTTTTTCTCTTAATATTTAATATTTTATTCTTATTTGATGCCTAAATATACTCATTATTCTTATATTTTGATTTAGGACACAAATAGAGGCATTAGGAGCAAATAAAGATAATTGCAAAATTTTAGACAGTTCTGATGTCTTTTCGTAATATAGGTATAACTCTCTCATCCAACCAATTGAGCTGATTCAAGATGATATAGAACCGCAAGAGAAATATCTATAACTTTTATGTTTTATGTTTTAAGAGATATCTGCTCAATCCAAAACAAAATCGACCATCAAGTGGACGCACCTGCACTTGACGTTCCTGAATATTCTTCAGCCACTTGCATCAAATCCAAATGTCATCATAATATTTTCCAGCAAGCACTCCTACACCAACTTGAAAATCCAATGGTCAACTCATATGCAAGATGAAGTGCACTCAAGTTTCTTCAAGACAAATTATTTAACCACAAGATATTAAGTCATACAAGACAATTAATGAATAGAGAAGCAAAATTGAAACACTCAACCTACAAGTAAAATCCAGCTTATGCATAGTGAGAAAACAAATGATCAAAATGACAACTCACAAATCATTTGGATTCAATAATGGCACATGGCAAAATAAGTTGAAATTGTGATGATTTTGTCATGACAACTTGCATGAAAGATGCTTATAAATAGAAGGGGGGGTGTGTGTTCTAAGATCATACTTAGTGTGCTTGGATACCTTGAAAGAGACATTATTTTGAGAGCTTGAGAAAAGAAAAGGAAAACCAAAGAAGAGAGAAGAAAATAATGGTTGGCTCTTCCATATTATCCCTTGGAGAATTTTTATTGCATATTTTCAATATGTGTAACTAATTTTCTAGTAGAGTTAGAAATGAATTTATATATATGATGGTATTTGTAATTGTTTTTTATTTATATATGTGTTATTCAAAGATTAAACTCTTTTGTTTAGTCATTCGAAATTTATTATAAATGTTTTCGTCACCAAATAATCTTAGAATTTATTTCATTTATAGATTCAGTCATGCTTTTTCTATTGAATGCAATAATCCTTTGATTATGTTTGATTCAATTGGTTATCTATATTAATTTAATTCTCTGCTGCAATATTGCTTTACGAGTATATTGTTAACGTTGAATTTCTTTAATATCATAGCAGTTTTTGTTCTTATATTGCGACGAATGATTTTTTGAAAGATTACATTTGATTTAAATCTGGTTATTAATGTTTTATCTTCTGATTGAAAATTTGGACATAGAATTTTCAATTGAGTTATTAATGAATCGAAAATAATTAAAATACCGATTATATATAAAGGATTCCCGATGCTCTACTTTTCGTCTCATTTTTATACTTTTCAAATTACTCATTTAGTTTTAATTTACGTCACACTCTAAAATTTACTTTTCACACTAATCTAAATCTTTTTGTTAATTTCGTTACTGTTCTTTAATTTCTCAATCCATCTCCCTGTGGAATCGACATCCTAAAGCTATATTGCAAACGGCCGCGTTATTTTTTGGGCGTAATTAGTGGATTATAGGCACTTTTCAGAAGAGGCACTGGGGTTGGTTGTCGGTCTAGAATCTACATCTCAAGTCTGGTCCTCTCTGAAAGAAGCCTATGCTCAATATTCACAAGAACATGAATTCCACCTTACTCAGTAGCTCACTTATTGCAAAAGGAATCGAACACCCCCTTTACAAAACATTATAAACCTTCAAAAGCCTCTATGATAGCCTTGATGCTATTGGTCACCTTTTGCAAGATAAAATGAAGGTATTTTTTTTTCTCTCTTGAATAGCCTTGGGGCCAAGAATGAGCCATTCACGACATTTGTGTTGAAGCCACCTATGCTCACTTACACTAAATTAACCCCTCTCTTCAAGGCTTTGAGATTTGCTCTTCACTACATGAGACTTCCCTTGGCTCAACTTTTGATTTCTATGGGTGGAAATCTCATCACTCCAGTGTTAAAGACCATTGCAACAATGGGCAAAACCAATCTTGCACGTTTTCCTCTAAGAGCCATGGCTTCACACCAACCACAAACACCAGGGCGAAATCTAATCGAGTGGACATTTGTCGAATATGTGGGGGAAAAAAAGAACATCTGGAGCTTAAATGTTGGAGTAGGTTTAATTATGCATACCAACCTAAGGATTTAATTAAGCTCTTACTGCACTCATTCTTGAGAATTCCTCTTAATAATATCGAATGGATTGTAGATACCGGTGCTCCAGTCCACATGACAAGAAATGCATGTATACTCAACCTTCATCATTATTTTGTTCATGATTTAGTTATTCTTAGTGATTGAAGCTCACATATTATTACACATATTAGGACACCTATATTGGTAATGGCACATCTCAAATTAAAATAAAAGATGTTCTCTTAGTAACTAATTTAGCCAAAAAATTGTTATACATAGGCCAACTTACTTTTGATAATCCTTATAACTATGAATTTTATGGCATTGATTTTGTTATTAAGGAATGGGAGATCAACCACGTCCTTGTGATTGAATAATGGAAGGGTAACCTCAATATATTGTCACTTTCATATGCAACTCACTTTCCAACTCGTTTCTAATCAATCTCTGCAGAAGTGTGACATCAACGTTTAGGACATCTCCACCCCTCCACTCTTCAAGTCCTCAAGTCTAATGGTCTTATTCAAACTGTTGATTCTAATAAAATATCTTCTATTTTGAAAAGTTGTCTGCCTCGATTATTTTTACAGCTCCTCTCAACTCATCTAATCTAATCATTATAATTTTTTTAAATTTTCATACAAAATAAAATAATCAATTTAATTTTTTCAAATAGCAAAATAAAAATAATATTAAAAAATATATTCTAACAATATTTTATTCAACTTTTAATTTTAGTCTCAACTCATTTCATCTAATATGCAAAACAAACAAGGCTTTATCAATAAACTACCATTTTGAACATATTCTAGCATTATGCATGATATTTTTTTAAAAGTCTACTAAAATTTATGGGAACCTATTCCTGTTATTTCTGTTGGAAAATTTTACTATTATGCATGTCTTGTGCTCATTCTAAATACATGTGGCTTATTCTTCTAGAAAAAAAAAATATTTTTTTTAACACATTGTTCTTATTTGAGAAATATGTTGAGCACCAATTTAATAAAAAAATAAAATTCAATCTGATGGGAGTGGTGAACTCTCTAACCATGAATTTCCGTCTTATCATCAACAACAAGGTATTCTCCACTATTTTTCTTGTTTTTACACCCCGAACAAAATGGCATTGGTCAAGCATCATCATTGCACCATTTGCAAACTGGGAAGGACTTTGCTCATCCATAGTGGTGTCTTAAAGCGTTTTTGGGTTGAAGCTTTTTCCACTGCAATTTTCTTCATTAATCATTTGCCATCATCTCCTCTTTATGTAAAATCTTCATTTTCTATCTTATTTAGAACCCGCCTCAAATATAGCTCATTATAAATTTTTGGGTCTAACTGCTATCCTAATACTTGGGATACCAAAAAATTAGTTTGAACTTAAGACCTTACTCTATGTTTTTTTGGGGTATAATAATTGACACTAAGGATACAAATGTTATCACACACCTTCTTACTGCACTCTTATTCTCTACATGTGATTTTTTACAAAAGTACCTTTTAAAAATCCAGGTAATTTACATCTATCAACTCCCATAGAATAAGTCTTATCTACTATTGATATGTGTAGTCTTCCTTCATCGCCTATTTCTACTATCTCTTCTCCCACTATGCCGGATACACCTATTTCTCTCGACTCCTCACTCACTTCACCTCCTCACTTTGATCCTTCATCACTCTTAGTGCAAGTTTGGGATTGTAGTAGAAAATATTACTTTTAACTTAAGGCTTATAGCTTAAAATTTAATATAATAAACTCTACTATTAAAAAGTCATTTAATATTTGGGATCCATATGCCTAAAGCAATTTTAGAATTAGTTACGCTAGTTTTTTAAAAATATATAGTTATCTACAACAGCTTTTTGACAAAAACTCCAATTTGGTGCTTATTGAAAAAGCTATTTTTAACCTTTTTTACCGACTAAAACGTTTTTAATAAAATTATTCAAATATGTTATTTTTCTTTAAAAGTGTTTTTAACTGCTTAAAAATACTTTTAAACTTTCGAAATGCAATCCCAAACATGCTCTTAGTCACTTCTTCACCTACCATCACTCCACAGTCTCAATCCAACGCATTTCTCTTAGATGCTTCCCTCAATGCACACATTTCTTCTATCTCAACTTTTTTTTACCTATGATTTATGGGCACCTAATAATTACTCACTCTAAGCACGGAATTCACAAAACCTAATCCCAAGTATGCTAACATTTATGATCAAAGTTTTGAATACCGTACCGGAGGCCGTACCAGTCAAGGTACTGGTATGAAATATTTCGGTACCGGTACCATTTCGGGATGATATTTCGGTACCAATACCATTTCGATTTCGGTACCGGTACCGTTTTAGAATAGTTTACATCTAGATAAATTATATATATACAAGCATTAATTGTATTTCAAAATAACAACAAAATAAGTCATAAAACTTAATACTTCTCAATACAAGTCTTAAGTTTTAAGTTACAACAAATATCATATAAAAAAAAGTTACAATAAATATAAAATTAAATAAGTTCTTAATCCAACTAATAAAATAAAATCACTCATCCACATGAAAAAGATAATAAGGATCAAGATTCGACATGTTAATCAAAATATTTTTATCAATGTCACCACTATCATCAACATCAACACCAACGCTATCATCATCTTCCTCATTTAGTGTGGCTAATGACTTCTCAATACTAGCCCAATCCAAATCGTCGCCATCAAGAAGATCAGATTCTTCACCCACCCATTCTTCCATCAAGTCAATGTTTTCAAGATTGATTGGATCTAAAACATCTCTTCCATTTTTTATGCTCCTATCAAAATAAAATCAAGCATAAGTGAAAATGTTATATATTTTTCAATTTATGAAAAACATTAGTATTAAAAAAATTTATCTCTCTTGTAGCTTCAAATTATAACGAACAAATACTAAATCATTTAAACGTTTATGCACTAATCTATTTCTCTTCTTTAAATGAATAAAATCAAATGTGCTCCAATTTTTCTCACATCCAGTTGCACTACAACATTGACTTAGTACTCGAACAACAAATCTTTGAAGCATTGGAACCTCACAACCAAATTGGTTCCACCATGTAACTATAATAATAATGCAATTAGAAATTATTAATTAAATGCAAGTAAAAATAAAAAGTACAAAGTTATACTATTTAACAAATAATATTGATAAATGATAATACCTAGATTAATCTTATCACGCTGACGGATTGCTAAAGATTGTCCAAACTCACCTACTGCATTCTTATACAAGTCAAGTTCTGCAATGATCTTGTCTTGATTATCGGGATCAAGTTCCATCTTCATAACACAACTGTTGAAGCCTTTTATAACATCATTTTTATTTTTAAAGCAGGATCTATAGAAAATTCCAGGGTTAAGAAGACAACCCGTCGCATGTAATGGACTATGAAGCTACTTATCCTATCTGGAATCAATAATCCTAGTGAATGGACTGAATAAACTAACTTTGTTATTGCATCTCGCTTTTATGTTCTCTTTGGCTCTTTCCATTGCATCATACACGTATCCCATCGCAGGCTTCTCATCCCCGTGAACAAGTTATAAAACACGAACCAATGGCTCACTAACTTTTACAATAAATTAACATTGAGTCCAAAACTCTTTATCTTCTAGAACAATCTCAGGTATCTTTTTCCCTATATTGCTCCTAGAATGATTTGATACAATCCATTTATCACGAGTAAACATTTGTCTGAGTTGTTTCTTACACAAGAGCAAACATTGGATACTTAAAAAATTTGTTGCAAATCTTGTAACTGCAGGATGACACAAATTATGACCATTGGTGAAATTTTTTCTTATCAATGCCAAAACCCAACCATGGTTATAGATGAACTTTGTTATCTTTTTTACCTTTTTTATAGTATCATCAATAAGGGGAAAATGCTTTGAATCGAAAAAATTTCTGTTGAACCCAAGGTTTCAAGTCTCGTATTTACGTATAAATTTTGATGATAACAAATAATATCGAAAACTCAAGTTCAAGTTGTCTACGCATGAAGGGAGCTAAATATCTTAAGAAATCAAGCATGAGTAAGAAAGAGATCAAGTCTACAAATGAAGCTCATAGATTATTTTTGTACATCTCTTGATAAAATTAGAAATTGGATTAAAACTCCAAATTATTCTTTTTTTCTCATTAAACATCAAATTACTTTTTTCACATATGTAAGACATTTTTAAATGTCTTAGTTTTGAAAATTATGTTTTTCACATGTGTATAACATCATCAAACAAAATAATTTCAAAAATTATATATATATATATATTTTATATAAAAACTTGAATTTATAAGATGATTGATTATCATATTTGACATGTGCATATTTTGTTTGAAAGTCTTGAAGGGAGGTGGTGTATTTTTTTGACAAATGTAAAAGGTAGATGATTTTGTTTAAGAATCTTAAAGGGTGGTTGTGTGTTTTTTTGACATATGTAAAAAGAAGATGATTTGGTTTGAAAAATAAATCATGCTTATTTTATCATGTATGAAAAGCAAAAGATTAGATTTGATTTCTTTGAAAAATGAATAAAGTTGTATTTGACAAATGCAAAAAGGAAATATTTTTATTTGAATTTTTGAAAAGTGAATAGTACTCTTATTTGACATGAGAATCTTTTCAAATTTGAAATTGAAAACTTATTTGCCTATAAATAGCTCACTTGAGTTTTGCAAAAATTACAATAAGAGCTTACACATCTATTGCTAAGTTTTGCATCATTTTTTCAAAATTCTCATTCTCTCTTTTCTAAAATTTTGAGTCTTAATTATTGTTCTTGTTGAGAGAGATATAAGTTGCGCTGTATTATTTCTATCTCACTCGTTGAGGAGCGTACTTTGATAGTCTACCTACTATCAACTCTTGTATTTGTAAGAGGGTGCGTATAATTCTTGTGTATGTAGAATGTGTTTTACACGGGGAATAATTAAATCATTAAGTGTGAGGTGATTGGAAGTGTAGAGGGTGTTCTACATGGATTCTTTGGAACGGTGCTGCTCAAAAGTGTAATAGGTTTCTATCTCCACCTAAAGGAGATTAACTAGTGAATTCAGGATCTTCAAGGGGTAGTTTGAGGCGAGGACGTAGGCAGTGGGACTGAACCTCGTAAAAATACTGAGTTTGCTTTCTCTTACCCTACTCTTTACATTTCTTACTATTTTATATTCTGTTTATATTTTATATTGTGTATTTAATTAATAAGTATTTATTTTTATAATATAACCCAATTCACCCCCCTCTTGTGTTAGTCATCTGGGCAACATTCTGCAACATCAAATTTATGCAATGAGCTGCACAAGGGGACTAATAGAAAGAGCCATACTTCTACTGTAATTTTTTTCCCACAGCTTTATAACTTGCATCATTGTCTGTTATGAACTGCACAAGGTTCTCCACTCCAATTTCTTGAACAACCTTATCAAAAATCTTAAAAAATGTTTCAAAATATTTTCTAAAGCCTGATGTATTAACAGACTTCAAGAACATTATCCCTTTTGGGCAATAAACTAGAAAGTTGATTATTGATTGTTGCTTCTAGTTTGTCCAACCATCTGTCATTAGTGAACAACCGGTGTCATTCCAAACCTTCTTGAATTGTTGCAAATAATCTTGAACATCATTCACAGTCATCTATAACAGACTTCCTCTCAACTCGTATAAAGAAGGACCCTTGAATTCTGACCCGATTACAATCATGGCATCGATAGCTGGTTGATAAAACTTGGATTGAGCTACATTGAAAGGCAGATTAGCATCATACCACCAGCGTGCTACAGCCGTCTTTGCTTTCACAATCATTTCATTCGAACACATAGAGCTCTTAATTAAATATTGGGCCCCAGGAGTTGTTCTTGGGGCAAAAGATCTATTTATTCCTCCCACTGATTTTTCAAACCAGATTCCTTCGACTTCCCTTTGCCTTTTGAAAGCTGAGATTGTCCTTCAATACTATCATCAATATCATCAAATGTTAAATCTACATGACCTCCAATATCTGAAGTTATTTTTCTCTTTTTCTCTTTGCTTTTTTTTCATTTCACTAAGCAACTCTTTCATTTGCCATTTTACATGTTCAGAGACCTTTTTACATGGTTCTACATTGTCTTGAATCCCAACTAGATGCTATTTCAACCGAGTAATTCTGCCACCTCTAATTACTTTATTACAATATAAACATTCAGTATTATTTCTTGCTCCTGGCATTGCACGTGCATGGGCCCATGCTGGATCTTCCAATCTTATAGGAGCAAGTGTTGAAGGCATATCACCAACACCGGTTGATTGACATCTAGACATTTTTAACTATTAAAGTAAAAGAAATTAACACTTATAAGTAATCAGTGCCACAATATAATATGATAAGGGCAGAACTTCAAGTTTTTCCTTAGAACCCGGATTGATAAAGACTAAAGTTCTATTTTTTCTGATCTAACTAACATGTTCAATCCAAATAAGAAAATTGGATGGAAGATAAAAAGATGTTCAACCCGACAAATACTGGGGAACCTTAGTGTTGGTTAAAAAAAAAAGACCATTTATAAATTGACCCGCCTGGAATTTTGTATTTTTGTTGTGATTTTTTAATTATCAATTGTGGATATTTTCTATAAGGACAGTTGTAATTCTTCTCAAAGATTAGCAATTAAAGAGAGCAAATCATTGTAGTTAATGTATTCAATCTAGACAGTTACCAAATAGCATTGTTTGAGTTATAGGTTAGCATTATTTGGGCTTAAATCAAGTCTCAACATGTATATATATACTAAATGAAAAATAGGGTGTGAGCCTTACATTCAAAACCATTCCTCTTTATTTCTTTATATTTTCCTTGTATTAGTTGTTTTTATTTTGATTTTTGTTGTAATAATTTCCTCGTTTACTAATATAGCTCAAAGAGTTAAATTGGAACCAACGTATATGTAAACTATACGCATTTTGTAATATTTTCCTTGTATATTGCTAAATAATGACATCAGCAACGTTATATATTTAAAAAAAATTAAATAGTGTAATTGTATACTACAAGTCTACATAGCCAGCTAGCCAATGAAGGTGAGAATTTTTTATTTATTAAATCAAACGTATACAAGAGTAAATCCGAATTATTTTTGTCGCTAATCAACTTAATCTACCACAATAATTATCGCACACACATACAGAAATTATCGCACAAACAAAATAATTAAACAAACAGATTTAACAAACATGGATTATTAAGATTTAAGAACCAGTCATCAAAGATCCAAAAGATACATATTTTCCTGCGATGTAGTTGGAGACGCGAGGAGCTGACGGAGACGAAGGCGACGGCAACATGCGACTACAACTGGCGATGTGTGATGGCAAGCTGGCGGAGGGATGAAGTTTTCAAAGGTCTAGCCAGTGGCTCATATGGGTTTTGGTGAGCTGATGGAGATGAAGTTTGGGTGCTGCGCTGCCGAGATTGAAAGGGGGGAGGGAAAATGAAATTAGGTAATTTAGGTTAATATATTGATGCAAAAGTCCGACATAGACCCTAGAGATTTGCTCAAATTATGAAAATGCCATCATAAATCAGCTGATAAATCTGTACTGGGCAGAATTTGAATTTCGGCAGAAAAGTTAAATATCGGCCGGTACAAGCATGTACTGGCCGGTACACCTGTTATTTCAAGCGGTATGAAATGGGATTAATATGTGTACTGGATGTATGGCCGATACGGCATATTTCGGCCGTACCGGCTGGTACGGTACCAAAAACACTGTTTATGATACTTCTCCAATAACCAAAGAGCCCAAAACTTTTTGTTCCACTCTTACCCCTCGACTTAGTCTCAAACTATGAATGATGAGCTTAAGGCTCTGAATGACAACAACATGTGAACTCTTGTACCTTATAACCCTCACATGTCGATCATTAGTTGCAAATAGATTTTTAAAATTAAACTCAATTTCAATGGCACACTTGATCGCCTTAAACACTGTTAGTTACTAATGGTTTTCTTCAAGAATATTGTGTTAATTATAATGAACTTTTTCATTGATTATCAAACCAAGCACATTTGGATTGTCATTATACTTGCTTTGGTCAATCAGTGATCCATTCGTCAAATTGATTGTTAAGAATACATTCTTGCAAGGAGGTCATCAAGAATTAGTCTACATGTAACAACCTCCAGGTTTTGTACATCATATCCTCTCATCTTGTGTTTGTAAATTTAATACAACTCTTTATGGCCTAAAGCAAGCATTGCGTACTTGACTTTATAAGTTTAGTAGTTTCTTGTTTGGTTATGGATTTGTTTGTAGCGTAACTAACTCTTCCCTATTTCTTTGTCATTCTCATCATGATACATTTATTTTATTGTTATATGTTGATGATATTATCTTAACCGAATCTAACACTGCATCTCTTAATGATTTATCTCTATTTTGAGTCAATAATTTTTTATGAAGGATCTTGGCCCTTTACACTATTTTCTTAGTATCATGTCACTCCCACTAGCACAAGTCTTATTTTGTCCCAGACTAATCTTGATTCCTTATACTATTTTCTAGGTATCATGTCACTCCCACTAGCATGAGTCTTGTTATGTTCCAAACTAAATATACTTTAGACAAATTTAGAGCGTGCCCAAGTTATGGTCTTATATTGAACACTTTGTTATTAGACCTTGTTACTATCGTAGCATAGTTGGTGCTCTTCAATATTTTACTCTTACTAGCCCTAATTTATTTTATAATATTAATTATATTTTTTAATTTATACATTTGCCAACAAAATTTTATTATAAAATTGTCAAACATATATTATGATATTTATAAGATACAATTGATCTATATGCCTTTTCAGACGCAAATTGGGCAAGTTCTCCGTTCACCATGAGTTCCACCACTAGATATTGTGTTTTTCTTAGAAGCAATTGCATTTCCTAGTCTGCCAAGAAGCAACATACAATTTCACATTCTAGCTCTAAAGCTAATATCAAGCTATGGTCTAGACTATCGCTGAGCTTACTTGAGTTTCATTTCTCTTACATAACCTGGGTATTGCTCTTTCCTCTCCACCCCTTCTTCTTTGGGACAATTTGGGTGCTCATTATATGACAGTCAATCCTATATTTCATGCCTGAAGCAAACCCATCAAATTACTACCATTGAATAAGTTGCACTAAGACTTCTCCATATGCGGCATGTTCCCGCTTCTCTCTGACTTGTTGATCTTCTTACTAAACCACTCAAACGACCTGTGCTTTCTTCTCTCTAAGCCAAACTTGGCCTTGTACCTCAGCCTAGTTTGAGGGGGAGTATTAACCTAGACCACTCCAATCATCCAACTAAAGACATAGAAGAAATAACTTCAACGACACTCCTACAATCATGGACTCAACACAATTCAACGCACAACTACTTCAATCTCAACAACACTCTTATAATCACAGCATCAACACACTCGCTAGATATGGGAAGCACCAATGGCTACCTACTCAATATTTCCGACATTAAAACGTCACTAAATACAATATCTTACTTTGTAGAATATATAATAGTAAAATAAAGCTTATAGTTTAGATTGGGAGGTTCAAACATATTCTATAAATAATTAGAAAAAACATTCCGAGGACTTTCATGATGACTGAGTATTTTTCTCAAACACCTTGTGTTGATTGTCTTCAAGAATGAAATTTTATTTATTTAGGTCTTTTTTATTTTTATAATTCATCTCATCTCAGCTATTTATTATAATTTTTTACAATTTTCATACAAAATAAAATAAACAATTCAACTTTTTTAAATTGTAAAACAAAAGGAATATTATAATAATATTTTATTCAACTTTTTAAAATTTTAATCTTAACTCATCTCATCTGTAAAAAATAAATGAGACTAATATATAAAGTTAGTGTTTGGTTATGGAAGAGTAAAACATAAAAATAGGAGGGATGAAGTTATGGGTCTCTCTGCTTTATATCTATAATATCCATACAAATTGAAGATTGTATTAGATCATTTATTTTTGAATGATATTACCCATATTTATGATTGAAAAGTGCTGCAAGGCCATGCAAAAACTAAGCTCAATACTTCTAATTTCATTTTCTTAAAAACTATCCAAGAATGACACATAATCATTAATGCATGCATATATATATATATATACATATAAGTAATGATTAGTTCAAATTTCATGTAGTTGTTTACAAAAAAATATGGACCCATCATAAAATTAAAAATAAAAAACTTAAAGAACTTTAGTGAGATCCATTTTCTTACAAAACAACCATGTAAAATTTGAGCACTTTAAATTTGTACCTAGCATTGATATACATACATATATATGTGTGTGGTCAAACCATGTAATATATAATCAAATTGTTCCCCTTTGGGGTAAACTTCAATAATATTCGAAGATTTGGGCGTGAGGATTCTCTCAATAAAACCATTAAAAGGGCAAGAAGAAAGTTAAAAAAAAATCATTACTTATCACTTATTATCATGTATTTTTTTATTTGAATTAGAGTCTTAAACACGTGAAATTAGGGGTGCTACCCACACCATAAGAGTGGACAGCAGGTACCCGCACCCGCTGCCCCACTCGCATTTCACCCTATATCGTTGTACGGGGATGGAGTTATTCGTCCGGCAGGCGTGGGCTGGGGGCAGCATAGAGTTCCCTCCATCCCACCTTTACCTCGCCCTCGCAATACTTTTATTTATAAGTAATAATTTTTATTGAATAAATGCAACTAGGCAAAACTCATGTACACAGAGGTAATACAAACGAGACACCTAGTTAACACTAGTAAGCTGAAAAGCACTAAAAAACTCATGGACATTCACTCTTTTTAGTACAATGGAAGAAAACCATTGAACCAAAGAAAATACAAAAAAGTTCCAATCCCCCACATCCTTTATTTGTTGTTGAAGCATCTCTCATTTTTTTCCATCCATAAACACCACAAAAGATATAGAGAAATCATTCTCTTTGTTGCAACCATCTTAGCGCATTGATGATACTTATTCCAGTGTGCGGTAAATCCGCAACACTCTTAAGCATAACCCAGCACAAACCAACTCTCCTAAGTAGTCCATCCCATAGCTCCTTTACCACTTCATAATGTAGAAAAATATGGTCGATTGATTCCCCATTTTCTTACACACCACTCTACTATAATCATACTTATTTTTCTTAGGTTTTCAGCCATCAAAATCTTACCTAAAGCCACTGTCCAGGTGGAAAAAGCGACTTTAGAAGGTGTCAGAGCTTTTCAAATAGCCTTCGAAGGGAATACAACAGGCGATTGGTCTTGCAAACTCTTGTAGAAAGACTACTACGCTTCTTGACACATGTCATGTTGGATTTGAAGGAATAGAAATAAAAGTTGAATTGAACTATTCTAAAGAAGAAGAATATCACATATGAAATAACAAATATACGAAGATAGTCAATATGCCAGAAAGTCAACCATGAGCAGGTGCAGGTAATGCCATTGGCGAGAGTTCCAACATAGGAAGGCACCCGGAGGTTTTTATTCCTCTACTTTATTCAATGTAATTCCTTCATGTAAATAGACTTATCTTGTCAACAAACAAGAAAACGGATACCGCACAAAGGCTTTCGTGTTAGGTTCGGCCTTGACAGAAAACTCCTACTTTCAGAGCTTGTCCGCAACATTCTATCCCTCCCGTTTCCCCCTAATTGTCTAGAGTAAATGAAGCTGTAAAAATCTATCATCTCATTCACTTCCCAGTGTTGAATATTTCTGGAAAAGTTCAGGTTCTAGCACACCGTGTCATTGTTCTGACATAACACATTAGAAGCCGCCACATGTTTGTTGTCAATTAAGCTGAAAACTCTTGGAAAGATAGCATGTAAGGCTTGTTCTCCACACAATTTATCCAACCAAAAACTAATTATTGCACCATTGCCAACCTCAAAGGAAATGTGTGTTGCAAACCTCTTTCACCCTTTCTGAATAAACTTTCAAAGGCTCACCTCATATGTCCTCCACCTTAGGGCACCAACATCTTCAATTACATCCATACTTCCCCCTCTACCACCAATTTCCACAACACATCCTCTTCTAAGTGGAATCTCCACAACCACTTCCCTAAAAGTGCTTTGTTAAAATTGATTAACTTACGCACCCCCAAACCACCCATCTCCTTTGGACTACACACCTTTGTCCACCCCACAAAATAAAATTTATGTTCCTCCTCCATGCCATCTCACAAGAACACTTTAAAAAGTTTCTCATTTGGTTGCCACCTCCACCAATAACGGAAAAGAGAAAGATAATATGTGGGAATGTTTGAGAGGGTACTTTTGATAAGAGTCAATCTTCCCCCCTTTGAGAGGTAAAAGCACTTCCATCCTGCCAATCTTTTTTCCACCTTCGCGACTACCCCATCCCAAATAGATGTTACCTTAAAAGAAGCTCACAAAGGGAGACCTAGATACCTCATAGGTAAAGCAACCACTTTACACCCCAACAAGCTGGCTAAATGGTTGATGCCTCATAGGTAGAGCAGCCACCTTAATATATATATAATTTAATTATATGTATTATATATTATATTTAAAAAAATTAGATGAATCAAAACTGTGTCATTTTGATTCATTTGCTTTTTTTTTAATTAGGTCACTTATATAAAACGGCGTCTTTTAATATAAGTGACCTAAAACTACCAAACCCTCCATTCGAATTTTTCTCATTCCTCCCTTCCCCTCCTTTCGAGTTCTGTGAATGCCCTTTCTCCTTTCCCGTCTCTTGTCTCTCTCACTCTCAGCTTCGATTCCCTCAAACCCCAATCGGAACCATAGCCCTAATTCTCATTGCCGATGCCGTCTTTGCAGGTGGTCACTAGTTGTTTCGCCGTGTAATTGCTTATTGCCTATCCCTAGCCCCAATCGCCGAAGGTAAATGACTAAATCGTATACTTTTTTTTTCAGTTTTTAATTATATGAAAATTGATTAATGGAGGATGTGATGATTAATGGAGATGGAGGATGAGATTGTGAACTGTGTGTTGTGGAAATTGATTGTTTTGTGTATGAGTGTGAACGGCGATGGATTCAATTTTCATGTGTTTGACTGTGAATAGACACAAGGACATTATTATATATGTGTGGGTGTGTGTGATTGTTTTGTGTGGCTGTGAATTGTTTCATATGGTATACACATATATATTGTTATTTCTTACTGTCATTAGTTGAATATTATATATTGTGTTCACAAGTTGGCTTAATTTAATGTGCAAGCTGCTTTTTTCATAAAGATGGTTTGGCTGTGTTTGTCCATGTGATGTTGCTAATCAATTAGGGTCCTTTCGAATGGTATACAACTAAGAAAAATGTTGTTCTTGTCCCTTTAATACTAAGAAAATTGTGAAATAGGCTAAAGCCCTATAGAGGCGGCAGCGAGGGATAGGCAGATGGATCCCCACCCCCACTACCCTGCTGCACGACGGGGTATCCCGCCCCCGTGTAGGCAGGGGTGGGGTGGGGGATGAAATTCCCTCCCCTCGCCTAGGTGGGAGCAGAGGGCGGAAATAAGGGTGCTCCACCCCCAGTAAAGCAAGGATCACCCTACCGCACCATGTAAAGGGAATGTTTCAATCCCCCCTGTCCTGCTACTGGGGGGTGGGGTTGAAGTTGAAACCACACCCCGACCTACCCCCGCTCAATATAATGTGACCCATTGGGTTCTATAATTTTTTTTTGTCTAAGTTTTTTAGACCCAAATTATAATATAAATTAAATAATAAATTAAATTTATACATCCAAAAATAGTATAAACTCATTAGAGTATTGGAATTGATTTCATCAAATTATCTTTAAAATTTGATAAAAAAAAAAGTACATGTTTTTTATAAATCCAAACCTTCCTTATCCATAATTTTACATTGGATTAGTTATTGGATTCATAAAAATAATAATATAAATATTATTTTTAAATAATAATATTTTTATTTTTATTTATTTTTTATTTTTTATATTTGCAATTAAACTAACTATATATGATATTTAAATTATTATAATAGCCAATATTGTTACCAGATTAATAGTCGAAAGGCATCAATACCTTGAGAGAAAATTAACTGAACCATTAATATTTATTTTTTAATATAGCCAACATTTAGCTTAAATATTGTATGTAAAAATGACCGTTGCGGATTAAACTTGAATAAAATATATATTTGATTGGTAAATAGTAACTCTTTAAATTTGAAGGATTCCTTACTTTTACCATAACTCAAAATTTCCCATACATCCATTTTGCTAATCCAATGCAGTTGTGTTTGGAGTAAATTTATCATATTTTGCATTTAGTGAGACTTTTGATAAAAACTAATGCCAATGCTTTTAGAATTGTATTTTGGATTAGTTTAACCTCATAGGCTAGGGGCCAACCTTTGTATAGAAGGCAAAGACAATATAATAGTCATATATGAGTAATGTAAGACTTATTGTCAGGTGGCCAAGTTATGCATTAACTTGAATTCGATTTCAAGTTTCTAACAAATTTTGTATATTTATATGCAATATATTTATATAAATATTAAAAAATATGCATTTTTATTTTAAATAGATAAATGTGCGGAGCGAAAGGTGGAGCGGGCCCCGCTAGGGCCATCCTGCCCCTCGCTTACATGGGTGGTGTGGGGTAGCCTATTCATAACGCTCAAAGAATAACGCGGTAATTGTAGTTCAGCTTTGGGGTATTGATTCCACTAGGAGACAAATTAAAAAAATAGTAAAGAAATTAAAGAATATATATATTAAATGATTAATGAGAAAAGAAAAATTGATTTTAAATAAAAATTAAAATTAAACAAAGTAATTAACGAAAAAAGTAATCAAAATTGACGAATAGTAGAGTGTTGGGAATCTCTTGCACATATCCAGTATTTTAATTATTTTAATTCACTGATAACTCAATTGAGAATTCAGTTCCGTAATTCTCAATCGGAAAATATAAAATTATAAATAAAAAATTAAATCAAATGTAACCCTTTGGAAAATCATTCATCACTTTTAAATTACGCAAATTGATATTTATTGAGAAAACCTAACGCGATAACATACCCAGTTAGCGATATTGCAACAGATAATTAAATCAATATAAATAATCAATAGATCCAAAACTAATCAAAGAACAAATCAATTCAATAAAAAAAGTATGATTGAATCTATAAACAGAATAAACTCTAAAATTATTCAGAGAAGAAAAATATCAAAAATATATTGAGAATGATAAAACAAAGAGTTTTAATAAATTAAAATCCAAATACATGAATTAAAAATATCATATAGTATAGAAGTTCATTCATAATCCTATTTGAGAATTTAGTTACCCATGTTAGTGATAGACAACAAAAATCTCAAGGAAAAACAGCCTTTGGCCATTGAGAAATGAATTTTCGTCTCTCTACGTAGCCTTCGTTTGTCTATGTGTCTGCGTCTACGTTCACCTCCAGGTCCCTTCACGGCGCTGAAGGATATCATCAATATATATATATATGTGTGTGTGTGTGTGTGTCGCCGCGTCCAATTTTTACGTTCAACCCAAGTGATGTCGCTCCTTTTTGGTCAATGTGAAATGAGAATTAAAGTCCTAGTCAAACTCAATTTCTTTCCAAGTCCAATTGTCGTTCTACCTCATTTGCTTAAAATAGTCTTGCAACATGTGGATTTGTGGGCCATGACCATGCGATTAGTTGATTTGTGATGGGCCCATAAGATCTTTTTCACTTCTTAACACCAACACAGAAAATAAAATTAAAATATAATGAAATAAAATAAAATAAAATAAAATAAAATAAAGTAGATATTGCTGAAAGATATCTTAATATAAATAGAAATTTAATTTAATAAAATAAGTGAAATCTAATTATTTATATTCTCATTCTTTGTAATTTAATCAAATATTAGGATATTTAGAGTGCACTTTCGTGTACTCATCACACCCCCCAACTTACTCATTGCTAGTCCTTAACAATTTTCATGCAAAAAAATGATAAAAGAAACCAAAGAAGATTACACACAGAAGACTACCAAGTCACACTTTCTAGAATCACATATCACAGCAATTTTAGGAATCCAATAACCCAATCACAATTAATCCACATATAGCAATCCACAAAGTGTGTGTGTGATCCAAACTATATTCGTCTAACCTCAAATCCTGACACATGCAACATCAAGAACATCTTAAGCAAAAGGTTTAACTCCATATTTCACGGGTAAATAGTGTTTCGTATAGGGGTTCTCTCTATGGAGTTGACAATGGGTGTGTACATACACTCTCATAGGGAATTAGACAATTAAGTATAAGCAACAAATAAACATTGATCTTATGATAGGGACACTAACAAATGAGAATTCCACCACTCATTTTACAAGTTTACTTAGGATCAGAACAATCAACACAAAAAGGTTGTAGCGTAGCTCGGGTTAAAAGCTAAATAAAATAAAATAAAAAGATAAAAGGATTCAAAAACTTCCAAGTACATACCAAGGGAATCTTATTAAATATCTCAATAGACTACAATTCTTGCCCGATGCACTCTTTAACTTTTCAGATCATCAAATAATGATTTTCCTTCTTCTTCAAATTTTTATTTTGATCTCTTTGTTTTTTGTTTTTTGTTTTTTGTTTTGACTTTGAAGCAAACTCAATTGAATACTTTGCACTTGTACTCTTCCATTTTTCTTTTTTTTCTTTTTTTTTTCAATTTTATTTATTGGGTTTTTTTTTTCCAAAAGAAAATATGCAAATTCCACACCTAGTACACACTTGGAAGTAATAAATGTAGGAAAAATTAATATATAGGCTAAACTCCAATATAGAGAGGTATGGATGATGTGGGCACATAAAAAGAAAAAGGCTATATGTGTTTTTTGGCTCAAAATTTGCTACTAAGGGTCTATGATGAGAAATGTTAGCTTAAAAGGCTCAAACGTTAATCCTAAAGTGACATTCGTCATATTCCAAGTATATCTACCATCTTACCACAAATCATGTAATGATATTCTTAAAAAAATGTCCAATTCAACATATCAATGAACGCTTATCACAATTCTTGCATTTGTAAGCTCTCAACCTCTCTCAAAATTCACAATAATATTTAAGTAAAAGAATTATCTAACTACATGTGTCAAACCACCATCTTACTACAAAACTTGGATATGTGTAATTAAAGTTCTGTGAATGGCTTAGCAAAATAATTAAGATGGGTTTATTGAATTTACCAAGATAACCATGAATGAGCATAAGTACACATGTAAAAAGGTGCATGTGTGATGTATTTTTTTAAAATTTTAATACATGAAAATATGTCATAGAGTTCCAACAAGCATCATTCTCACCCCCCAACTTAAATGAAACATTGTTCTCAATGTTTAACGATCAAAAATAAATGGAGGGTACTGAAAAGGGTAGAATACACCTGATGTAGGACATGGGATGACTCGCTAAGCACTAGAGATGGTAAACTGAAATGACAAACTGACACTAACCTACAAACAAAAACAAAGAAAAAGAAAAGGAAAAAAAATAAACGAAAAAGAAAAAACACAAAAAAAAAACACAAAAACAAACAAAACAAATAATAAGAAAACATACATGCGTGGTGTGGTCAAGATTGATAGACTGGGTCCACAAGTGGAATCTCTTCCACTTCCGGAACTTCCCTATCAATTAATATTTTAAGGCGCTGACCATTTACTTTAAAATCCTACCATCTTTAGGATCCTTTATTTCTACTGCCCAATTTTCAAAAATATTTTTCACTACAAAAGGGCCGGTCCACTTAGACCGAAGTTTTCCTAGGTGCTTATGGAGTCTAAAGTCATATAAAAACACTCGATCATTGGGCTTAAATATTTTTCTCAAAATATTTTTATCATGAAACGCTTTCATTTTAGCCTTATAGATTTTAGAGTTCTCATAGGCATCACTCATCAACTCCTCTAACTCGGTTAATTGAAATTTTCTGAACTTATCTGCTTCTCCTATATCAAAATTGAAATGCTTGATAGCCTAATAGGCTCGATGCTCGAGCTCCACAGGTAAATGGCAAGGCTTTCCAAAAACAAGTCTATAAGGTAACATGCCTAAGGGAGTTTTGAAAGCTGTACGATAGGCCCAAAGTGTATCAACCAGTCTCAAAGACCAATCTTTACGATCTGAGTTTATCGTTTTTTCTAAAATTTGCTTAATTTCCCTATTTGCAAGTTTTACTTGTCCACTTGTCTAGGGGTGATATGCAGTAGAATTTTTATGTACTACCCTATATTTTTTCATCAAAACCTCAAAAGAATGGTTGCAAAAATGTGTACCCCGATCACTAATGATAGCACGTGGTGTACTAAACCGAAATAACACATTCTCTTTAAGAAATTTAATTACCGTCTTATTATCATTGTTCTTGCAAGCTGCTGCTTCTACCCATTTTGATACATAATCCACTGCCACAATAATATATTGATATTCAAAAGAATGAGGAAATGGTCCCATAAAATCAATACTCCAACAATAAAAAATTTCAATCACTAAAATTGGGTTCAAAGGCATCATATTACAATGGGACATAACTTTTAAATTTTGACACATTTCACATGAACGACAATAGATGTTTGCATCCTTAAACAAGGTGGGCTAATAAAATCCACACTGTAAAATTTTTGCAGCGGTTTTTTTCATTGAAAAGTGGCCTCCACAAGCTTGGGAGTGACAAAATTCCAAGATGCTAGCAATCTCTTCATCATGAATGCAACACCTCAAAATTTGGTCAGGACAGCATTTAAAAAGAAGAGAGTCATCCCAATAGAAATTACGTACCTCAATCATGAATTTTCTTTTATCCTGAGCGCTCAAATCCACCGGTATCTCACCTGTAGCCAAATAATTCACAATATGAGTAAACAATGGTAGAGAAGTAATAGAAAGTAAATGCTCATCGGGAAAATCATCCCTGATTGGTAGATGGTCAGAAGTTTCCTCAAATGTGAGCCTCGAGAGATGGTCACCCACTACGTTCTCCACTCTTTTTTTGTCTTTGATGGTGATGTCAAGTTCTTGCAAAAGTAAAATCTATCGTATTAGTCGTGCCTTAGCATCATTCTTTGTAAGAATGTACTTAGGGGCTGCATGATCTGTGAAAATAATAATAGGAGAACCAATCAAATAAAAGTGAAATTTATCCAAATCAAACACTACAGCTAGCAACTTTTTTTAAATGGTTGATTAATTCGTTTGAGCACTATTTAGAGTCATACTAGCATAGTAAATAACAAAGGGCTTCCCCTCCCTTTAATGTCCAAGAACAGCACCTACAGCATAATCACTAGCATCACACATAATCACAAAATGCAAGGTCCAATCCGGTAGTTGTATTATGGTTGCTAAGGTAAGTTTGCTAATTAGCGTTTTAACGACCTCTTGACAAGTTTGTGTCCACTCAAATGGGGCATCTTTAGTTAGAAGGTCACATAGTGGTCTGGATATAATGAAAAATTTATGTATGAACCTCCTATAAAAGCCCGCATGACCAAGAAATGATCTTACATCCTTTACTGTCTTAGGTGTAGGCAACTTAGAAATTAATTCAATTTTAGATTGATCAACTTTTATTTCTCTGGAAGAAATAATATGCCCTAAAATAATACCTAAAGATACCATAAAATGACATTTTTTTCAAACCAGTTCCTTCTCCTTATAACGAGTTAAAACTTTCTCTAAATTCAATAAACATGCATCAAAAGAGGATCCAAAAATAGTCAAGTCATCTATAAAAATTTCCATGCAATTTTCAATCATGTCACTAAAGATATTCATCATGTAACGTTGAAAAGTAGCAAGTGCATTACACAATTCAAATGGCATTCTACGAAAAATATAAGTATTAAAAGGACAAGTAAAAGTGGTTTTATCCTAATCTTCTAATGCAATTTCAATTTGATAATAACCAGAATAATCATCTAAGAAACAGTAAAAAGGATGACTAGCCACACGCTCAAGAGTTTGATCAACAAAAGGGAGAGGAAAATAATCTTTCCGAGTGGCGGCATTCAATTTTCTGTAATCAATGCACATTCGCCACCCAGTCACAAGTTTGATAGGGGCTAACTCTCTTAGGTCACTCTTCACTATAGTAACACCAGACCTTTTAGGAATTTATGTAAGACTAACCCATTTACTATCAGCAATAGGGTATATGATTCTTGCATTTAACAATTTTAACACCTTATTTTTCACCACTTCTTTCATAGTGGGATTAAATCTACGTTTGTGGGTCTCTACGAGGGTTAGCTCATTCCTCCAAATTAATTTTATGTGAACAAATCAAGGGACTAACACCACACCTTTTATATTAGCAATGCTCCAATCTAAGGTTGACTTATACTCACTTAAAGCCCGAATTAATTTCTTACCTTGAGACTCAGACAATTTAGATGAAATAATAACACAAAAAGTATCACCTGGACCATGGAAAGCATGCTTCAAACCCTTAGGCAAAAACTTCAATTCAACTTTGGGTGCTTCCATACTTGAAAGAATCTGTCTTTCACTTTTCTCAGGCAACTTCGCAAAATTTGGTTGCCATTTCTGTGTGCCATAATCCTGAGTTTTGTACAAATGTCAACAATATTAGATGAATCAGTAATGGAGTCAAACTCAGAATTAACAAGAAAATACTCAAGGAGATCAAAATCATGAGTTTCCAAAACTCCCCTATCCATGAGTGAATCAATCATATATGTCTGATGGCATCCACCATCTTCCTCCGCGGTTGTTTTGCAATATGGAAAACGTTCACCTCCAGAGTCATGTTTCCAAAAGATAGTTTCATGAGCCCATTTCTGCAATTGATAAGAGCATTATCATTGGCAAGGAAAGGTCAGTCAATTGCAATACCACAGTGGTTGGTTTGATTTCTCCTAATCTCAGCTGCAAATAAATAGAATAAGGCATAAGATTCACACTGGCTTTTAAATCTAGCAAAACTTGACCAAACTCTTGATTTCTGATGCTGCATGCGATGCTTGGGCACCCGAGATCTTTGTACTTGGGAGGAATCCGTTGCTCAATCAGAGCACTAACTTGCTCTGTCCAGAATGTTGTCTTCTTCACGTTGTGCCTCCTCTTAACTGTACACAAATCCTTGAGAACTTTTGCGTAAGTAAGAACTTGTTTAATTATATGCAAAAGAGGGAGATTGATTTTTACTTGTCTAAGATTCTCTAGAATTTCATTGTTAGGATCCATAGTTAGCTTGCTTAATTTTAAACCTCGAGGGAATGATACTTTAACATGGCTCTTTATCACCTTTGGTTCCTTAGATAACTCGGCACCACTACTATCTTGATCATTTTCCACATCCTCTGATTTGTCAGTTGTTGGGATATGTGATAACTTACCACTATGAGTCACAATGGCGTTCACATCTTTTAATTCTCTTGCACCATGTGTTGACCATGGGGTGTGGACTGAGTTTGAGAAGGAAACTTACCTCGCTCAATCACACTCGAGGAGCTCATCAGTTTTGACACTTGATTCTTTATCTCCTTATTTCCTTCCAAAACCTGCGTAATCAAATATTCAAACTTTTGGTTAGTCTTGCTTTGTTCTTCAATAAAAGCATGCAAAGTATCTTCTAAAGGACTCCTAGAAGATGTAGGTGCATGATATGATGCAGGATATGATTTAGTGGGTTGTGCAGGTGGTGTAGGTAATGCAAGTGGCTGGTTTTCAGACTTCCAGCTAAAATTTGGGTGATTATGCCACCCCAGATTGTAAGTCTTATAGAAAGGTGTAAAAGGCTTCCTATACATGCCTAAGGCATTATATTGTTCCTTATACAACCCTCTCATCTCAGCAAATGTGGGACACTCTTGGATGAGGTGATCTACCCCGCCACATACAAAACATGGTTCAGAAGACTCTGCATGATTAGCCAAGTGTGTTAGCTTTAAGTCCTTGACCTTTAGCAACTCTAACTTCCTAGTAAGCACCTCAACCTTAACCTTCAATTTGTCTTCCTCCCTGAGATTGTAAATTCTACCATCATTTTGGTTCCCTGTAGGTCGTGACCTATTTATACTCTCAGTCGCACTAGGTCCAGTCTAAGTGTCAGCTTTTTTAGAGAGCTCATTGAGATACTCTATGGCTTTATCAAAATTTTTCTGTAAGAACTTACCATTACACATCATCTCTACAAATTGACGCTCTCTAGGTGTAAGTCCTTTATAGAAGTAACTCACTAGACGCCAACTCTCATACCCATGGTGAGGGCACATACTCAATAACTCCTTAAATCTCTCCCAAGACATATACAAAATCTCACTGTCTTTTTGTACAAAGGTAGAGATCTGTCTTTTTAAAATACTGGTCTTGTGTTGGGAAAAGTATTTATTAAAGAAGGCCTGAATCATTTCATTCCATGACCCAATAGATCGCAGTCTTAGTGAGTATAGCCAACTCTTAACTCTATCATTCAAAGAGAAATGAAAGAACTTAAGTCTTACAATGTCATAAATTGCATTTTGGCTATGGAAAGTCGGAACTAGCTCCTCAAACTCCCTAATATGCACATATGGATTTTTATTTTCCAACTCATGAAAAGTAGGGAGTAACTGTATTACTCCTATTTTAACATTAAGTTGATGCGTATTGGGTGGAAACATGATGCATAATGGTGTAGCTGTGCGTGTAGGGTGGAGGTAATCCTAAAGAGTCCTAGTGGGTTGATTTTCATGTTCACTCATATTTTCAGAAACAGATGAAGTATCAAACAAAGGATTAGAAAAATTAGACACTGACTTTGACTCTATCACAGGCCTACAAGCAAATTGATCTAATGTGTCTCTATACCTATTATGCATGCAAAAAAAAAAAGAAATGCAAAACTAAAAAAAAAACTATGAAAGAGAAAAATAAAAACAAATAATAATGCAGCAAGTAAAAAGAGGGAACTAAATTATCGCCTTTACAAACTGCTGAAAAAAAACTATCTAACAATTCTTCTACCATCTCCTCGGCAACTGTGCCAAAATTTGATAACACTCAAAGAATAACGTAATAATTGTAATTTAACTTTGGGTGTCGATTCTACAGGGAGACAAATTAAAAGAATAGTAAAATAGTAAAGAAACTAAAAAAATATATATTAAATGATTAATGAGAAAAGAAAAATTGATTTTAAATAAAAATAAAAATAAAACAAAATAATTAATAGAAAAAGTAATCAAAATTGACGAACAGTAGAGTGTTGGAAATCTCTTGCACATATTCGGTATTTTAATTATTTTTAATTCACTGATAACTCAATTGGGAATTCAGTTCCGTAATTCTCAATCAGAAGATATAAAATTATAAACCAAAAATTAAATCAAATGTAACACTTTGGAAAATCACTTATCACTTTTAAATTACGCAAATTGATATTCACATTGAGAAAACTCAACGACGACAACATACCTAGTGAACGATATTGCAGCAAAGAATTAAATCAATATAAATAATCAATGAATCCAAAACTAATCAGAGAACAAATCCATTCAATAGAAAAAGTATGACTGAATTTATAAACGGAATAAACCCTAAGATTATTCGGAGAAGAAAATATCAATAATATATTGAGAATGATAAAACAAAGAGTTTAATAAATTAAAATCCAAATACATTAATTAAAAATATCATCTAGTGTGCAAGTTCATCTCTAACGCTCTTAGAATTATATTTTGAATTACTTTGGCCTCTAGACTAGGGGCCAACCTTTGTATAGGAGGTAACACAATACAACAGTTATATATAAGTAATGTAAGACTTATTGTCTAGGTGGCCAAGTTATGCATTAACTTGAATTCAATTTCAAGTTTCTAACAAATTGTGTATATTTATATACAATATATTTATATAAATATTAAAAAATATACATTTTTATTTTAAATAGATAAATGTGTGGAGCGAGAGGTGGAGCAGGCCCCGTTAGGGCCATCCTGCCCCTCGCCCACATGGGTGGTGTGGGGTAGCCTGCCCACCTGCCCATGTGGGGACGGGGTGGAAGGGGGCGAGGTAGCGGGGGCAAGTTCCTTATTAAGAAGCGTGTTTTTTTAGATTTTAGATTTCATTTGGATATAAAAATGATTTTATCTCATCTCATTTCATAATTATGATTTTTTTAAATTCTTGTATAAAATATAATTAATAATTTCGTTTTAAATTTTAAAAAAATAATAACATTAAAAAATAATTGTATAATAATAATTTATTTAATTTTCAACTTTTATTTAAAATTATTTTATCTCGTCTCACTATTTAAATTGTTGGATAATTACATAATAGTAATAATAATAATATACAACTCAAGTTATATATCCATAAACAATTGAACTTTATTTTGAGGTGGAAATGACTTAAGAAGTCATTCGAAAATTGCAGTGTCGTGCCTGTGATGAGATTAAATGGTAAAATTGTAATTATTTAAAATTATGTATTTTCTCATCTATTGATAATTTTGTTTTAAATTGAAATTACGTCTCAAATTTATTTTTTAAGTTATTTAAATTTTAAAAGTATTTTAATATGTAAAATCAAAATAACCTAATTATCATTAAAGAGCTTTTAAACTTATGAGTAATACTAGATAAATCATGAGTTCTACAAATATTACGTGCTCATTTTGAAAAGAAAAATGAGATTGATTATTACAAAATTAATTTTTTCATGTAAATATCATATTTATTCAATTTTTTAAAAAAGAGTATGCAATGCTTGTGCATTCTATAATTGCAAATACTATTTCTTTAAAATTATTTCAGTACTTTTTAAGATTCTTAATGCAGTCCCAAATAAATTCAAATATTTTAATAATTCTCACATTATTTACAAGGGAGATATCAAAATAACTTATATATTATATCAATTAGTATAAGAATCTATTTCACATGAGGTAACATGATCCTATTATGAGAGAATAGTAGAATACTACACTTATGAAGGCAATTTAGCCAAAGGTGCCATTTTGTTAGCTTTGGAAGCATGCAAATACGCGCCATCTATCAGCGGAAAGATGCAAGATGCCAGTCAGCCAGTGGCCACGAAGAAAGGAACTCGGAAGCAAATACAGACGTGTTTATACATACCTAGTTATAATAAACAAAATTAGATAGATCAAATCTATCACCAATCAAAATATACACTAAAAGCAAATGGAAAGAACCCCTCTTGAGAGGGGGGGGGGGGGAGTTTTCGGCTCCTCCCTCATTCCTCTCCCTTCCTCCTCTCAACTAGTTCATGTGGGTTTTTTTTTGTTTGTTTTTTTCAGGCAAGTTAAAAATGGCGTTAGGACTGGTTTTCGGTGATCTCCAATCACCACATGCCCCACCACGAGATTCGCTAGTCGTCGATCTACTAGACTATCCAAAGGTGTGCTGAAAGTAGCAGAGCGTGGCCCTCATGCATGGTGTGTAGCATGCGTGCCGCCTCCACGTGCCATCATCCGAGAGCCCCATTGCCTCCACGCGCAGTGTTTTCGAGTTCAGCGGTGGTGGTTGTTTGTAGGGTGGAAATGCCGGATCTCCCAGGGTGGTGAGTGTCCCTCTCGCACCACGTTAACTGCCTGTCTTGGTTTTTTGTTTTTCTAATGTTTTTCTGTGTTGGTTTTATTTTTCTCGAAGGTTGAAAATCAATTTGTTTCAATTTTTCCATGTTGTTATATGTCTGTTTGCGTATTTTCTATTGTAGTATTTTACTAATTTAGATTAGGATACTTGTAGTTGTCATCTCCTCATTCTGAAGGATGTGGACTAGCTATCGATGTCCTCCTGTTTACAGGAAGGGGGTGAGGTTTCTCCCCCCTTCTCCTCTTTTGGAGGATGGATTTGTTCTATCCTCTTTCTTTCATAGAAAGGGGTTTTGTATACTTTTAGACAAATTTCTGTTTGTCCGTTGAGAGTTTTCCAGAATTTAAGACAATGGCCGTCACAAATAAATTTGTGTACTAGATACTACTAATAGCTAAGTAGTTTGGCTTGTAACTAGGGTCTTCCCTTTATGAGTCACAGATATAACTTCCATTTCTAAAATGAAATGAATCATTTTCCATAAAAGAAAAATAGAATTAAAAAAGAAATTGCAATAATTGATATATATTTATATATATGGCACGTGTTATGATCTATAGCTCCTATTGTAGTTTTTACTTTCCTTCCTCATTGACAGGCTGATAGTAGGAGTGACAATATGTGACACGACCTGTTAATCCAACACGAACATGACACGATAAAAATGGATTAGAATTTAACGTTAACAGATAGTGGGTTAAAACGGGTCAACTCGATATGACATGATTGCTTAAAGGGTTTTAACGGGTTTAACCTGTTAAGACCCGCTGAAACCAGTTAAGAAACTAAAATTTACATTTATACCCGTAAGAAAAGTAAAAACCCTAATAACTTTAAACTTATACCTTTTAATATTGATGGCACGAAACCAATTTATTTTCACGATGTTCCCCCCTTTTGAGTTTGGTCTACTCCCTTTCTCCCTTTCTACCCTCTAGTCTCATGATATAGGGTTTGTGCCGTCACTGTCATGTTATCTCTCAACTTCACGCCGCCCCCTCGATTGTCGACAATCTGCACAATGGCTCAGCTCAGTGGTTCATTTGGCGTTCTCTCTTCTTCGTCTTCGCACGCAAAGGCGTTTTCCCAGCTTCTTCGTCTTTGCCGACTCACCTACCCACGCAAAGGGTTAGGTTTTCTATTTGTTGGTTTTGTAACTTGCTCTTCTAGCAGTGATTTTGTAGCTTTGATTTGGTTAGGGTATCAATGTAGGATTGGTTTTGTAAGACTGGTTTTATAACTTCACTTTATGCATTTTACCTCTTATTTTTGGGATAAACTTTCGTTGTGTATTTTCATAGATTTTGCTTTTGTTTTGTTTTGGTTTCTTTCTTTAACGTACATGAAAGATAGATAAAAATAGGAAGATCCCATTTTATTTATTTATTTATTATTTATGCCTTAGTTTTCTACCCTAGTTAGTTTGTTTTTCCTTGTAAAAGGATTAAAAATACTATCGATGTGAGTGTCACACACAGATCGTCATTAATCTGACTAATTATGTTAATTATGTGGAACTCATGTTTTGTTCAATAGATGGGATATAAATATAAATTGGGTACTTAATGCATTGGCATGGTTTTATACTTAATTGAATAGATTCTCAGAATTCTAAGGGAAATCTCAATCTATATATGGATTAAGAATGAGATTGCATTGCACCATTTTGATACCAGCACGTTAGTAGTTTAATTACCTTTCCAAAAATGGATTATAATTGGTATGATCAGATAATGAGTAAACCAGAAAAAAACTTAATTAATCATGAATGCTATTGAAATGATATATACATTATACATATCAAGTTGAAATGATATGACCCTAATCATTCCCTTCCCTTCTATTCTCGCAGGTCTATAAATATTATTGCATAAACAAATATTTCTCATTATTTCAAAGATTTGATTGTAAGCTCATGTCATCATCATCTTGATCAATCTATATTAGCAGATCAAAACCCGAGTCTCAATATTAATTCTATTCATTTTTGGTTGATTTGAAAAATATTTAAAGCATTAATATGATCAAAATCTTGCGGGAAAGTTCAAAACACATAGATTTGAACTTAGAAGTAACATTTGAAAGGAATTGACTATATATATATTGACTTATTTAATTAGTCAATTTTGAACTTAAATGCATGTTACAGGTTTTTTAAAAGTTGGTTAAATTAAATTAAATGCATTTTTCTATGTTGTCCCTTTTCCCTTGTGGTTGGTTATGGTATTATAACCTGTTCTTATATGACTGTTTATACTTATCAATAAAAGAAAAAAAATGTTTTTATGTGGCTGTTTTAGCAACTTGTTAATTCTTGGAATGTTTGTTGGACTATTGTTCCCTTATTGCTAATTCGGTTGTAGAGAGAGCTTGATAATTAAAATGATTTGAAAATGTTGATTATTTTTATGTTGAATCATGCAGAGGATAAAACTCCCTTGGTGCCATTTGTACTACTGATTATTTTTATGCAAATGTCAATGGAACTATACCATAATTTTGGCTGCTAAGATTTGTTGCATTACATTTTACTATTGGCATAGACTACATCCCAATGTATGAACTGAACTGTATTTTATATATTCATCAATATGTAAGATCTTTTTATTTTTCATCAAAAGGTAAGATACAATTAGCTTTCATTTCTTTGTTCATGGCAAAGTGTATAATTTAGGTTTGGCCTTTGGGCCAACGTTCATGCACCAAATAAGTTCTATAAGTTGGGCTGCTTTCATTTCTTTGTTTCTATTTGCACCAAATAAGTGACATCTAATATTACTAGGCTGCTTATAAACTTATATTATTTTTTTAGAGGAAAATGGTAATTCATTCATTAATAACGGGTATTACAAACGAACTTGAAATATAAATATAAGTTAACGAAGCGACCATTTGTAGCTCCCTAGTACACTGAAAGTAACTGACATTTTCTAACCCTAGCTACAAAACTCTCTAGAACACAGTCTAAAAGACAGTTCTAAACTCTGTTATAAAACAGAGTGACAACCAACGAAACAAAATCCACTTTCGTACTAAGACGAAATAATGGACAAACTCTAAGGACCACAAGTTTGGAAAATTTAGATCCTAATGATCTATTTTCAACTTTGAAGGAATTCAAATGACAAACAACAAAAAGAAAGCAACAGAAAAATCAAAAAGTAGGAGGCCACTACTGTTAGCAGCGTGTGGAAGCCACACGCCACCTCAAGAGAGTTGTGGAGAGGCCAGGCGACTATCTTCGATGACTTGGACCTAACAACCTCGCGTGTAGTTACGGAGAACCCCTTCAATGGTGGCGCATGGAGAGCGACCGTCCACTGTAAATGGCATGTGTGAAGCACGTGTTGCTCCAATCTACACGATTTCACCGGAACAGGTAGATCAGCGCCTTAGGAGTATCATAGTGGAATGCATGTGAGGACCAAAGCGTCGGGGGCCGTCGCATCTACCGACGTCCAAAAACAAACCTTTCACAACAGACGTAGTTCCTGCAAAACAAAAATAAAAATTGTGATGTCCCTAATTTACGTTCATAATTCAACACAAATTGAAGTGTTAGGGTAAGTAATGCTGAACTATTCACCCCATACTTATCGAAATTTAATGCAAATCGCAACAAAAAAGTTCTGAATAAAAATTTTCTAATGATCACATGGTAAAATAAAATTACAATATTCACATCATCCATTTTAAAAAATAACATTGTATCTTTATATGCATATCCTAGTTAGTTTTAACACAGAACTTATTCTTAAAACCTAGACTAACTTCATGACCATTCAGATTTCTCTGAGTTTTCTTAAGTCATTAGGCATTCCATTTTCTCAATCATCAATCCTGCCACATAATTTTATTTTTTCAAAAATAAAAATATATAAGAGTGAGATTTTCTTGAAAATCTTAGTAAGTATATATGTAACTTAATAAAAGTATAGATATCATGAAATAATCACATACAAGCCAAACAATCAGATATGCATTTATGACATATTTCATGTGACTCATGCATGATTTAGATTTATGTTCTTCATGGACCCATTATATTATACTTAAATTCATATTTCTTTTCTTTCGTAATATTGTGAGTCTTACTTGTTTCGTCATAGGCAGACGTCCCCATTGAATATTACTTATTTCCTATCATTAACAGGTTTAGATTCTTGTTGGATCTTACTTATTTTGTATCATCAATAGGCTTAGGTCCCTGTCAACTTTGTATCATCGACAAGCTTAGGTCTCTGTCGGATTTTGTATCATCGACAGGTTTAGGTCTCTACCGGCACGTTAGTCATACGGGTGTATCGCTGGTCCCCGTAATGACGTGAATGACTTATTAATCTTTTCACTTGTAAAATTTTCTTAACGTGTTTTCTTAAAACAGACTTCATGACTTATGACGACACATATATGTGACGTAATGCAATATACGCATAAATTTAGACTTATGACATGCATATGCATAAACTTAGACTCATAACATGCATGTTTTATGTCCATATAAATATGTGAGAACATTTCACGATAGCATACATTACACGCACATACATTTACGTCACATCAATTCATAAAATTAATGCCTACTATGATAAACTCGGTTCTGACTTCAATCCCAATTTCATCATTTATTGAGTCATTATCTCTTAAAAGTTAAAATATAAAAATTGTAGATATTTATCTTAGATTTTCATAACCTCTTGAATTATTCAATTCTAACATCACACTAACAAGTTATGTATAATTTACTAAAAGATGTTGAATCTGTGAATAATACGCCTATTAAACATGAAATTTTCTATACTTGGTTTATCCTTTTTTTCCAAATCAAGATCTCATATTTTTACATAATTCTTTTATAATAATATCATAAAATATATTTATAAGATCTCCTAATTTTCCTAATATTTTTCCATGGCAAAAACCATTTCAAAATTCTATATGTTTCAATTTAAACTATAAACAAAGATTAAGTTCAAATATCAAACATAATCCAATCACCAAACCACTTATTCTATGTCAAGATTAAGTTAAGTTGTGCACTTATAAATTTTCCCAAAACTAGATTTGATGCTTAGGATATGTTTTTTACCACTTCTTCTCCAATGCTCTTAATTAGCTCTTTTTTGGTACTTAGGTGATGTGAGTGAGTTTTTATGTATTTTCTTGGTTATTTCTCACTATGGCCGACTGGTATGTCTCATGGGAAAAGAAGAGAATCCAATGCATCTATTTATAGGCATGAGAGGCATAGGGAGTAAGGGAAAAAAATTTGGACATTGCAGCGACACCCTTGGCTGATTAGGGTGATATGTCCCCTACATCTGTGGTCTCATGATCACTCTTAATCTTATGGAGATTTGCTGATATTTTAATCCCATGGTTGATATTAATCCACCTATAAAATGATCTTGATCAAGAGCTCAAAGAGTTTCAACACATGGGGTAAAAATAAAACAACATTATAGGAAATCTTCCAATGGGTGTATTTGGACACTTGGCCTCCTCTAGGGGTCAGTCATGTTTTAGTCCAAATAAGTGCTTGATACAATTCGATTTTTCAAAAACTTATAATATGAAAATTTAAGATAATCCTCTTAAAATTCTATAGGATTTTAATCACTTCATTACGCGATCATATGAGAAAGATATGATTAATTCATTGAAACACGTTAAAACTACCCAAGAACACCTAATCCGAATTCTCCATTTGTTTTCCTTTGTTTTCTTACCTACCAAGGCTTCTAGATGAATTCTTATTAATTTAACACATGTTCCCACACATATCAAGATCTTAAAAAGTTTGGTAGCTAATCACAATTTTCGTACATGGTCAAACATAAGACAACTCATCTAAGTCAGTTACCAGTTGATTCATATTTCTGTCTGTCCACTTCACATTAGATTTAGTGCTTGATCTATTTCTTATCTTCAAAAACCAAAAATATGAAAGTTCTATATTTTCCTCTTAAGATTCTATAAGAATTGGAATAACCTCATTTGAACCTCATATGAAAAAGTTATACTCATTACACAAAAATACGACAGACCAGTCCGAGAGCTCATTCCGGACACACCAAATGTTTGATTTTTGATTCTATTACTTCCTCTTGAATTTCTTTCTTAAATTTCATAAATCTACTTTTTTCTAGATCCAAATTTAATTTCTCTAGTTGACATCTTGTTAAAATTTTCAAAAGTTCATCCAACATAATTCTAAAGAAATTATAATTAAACTAAGCATAAAAATAAATAAGTGAAAATTTGGATTATTACAAAAGCCAACCAAAACAAAAAGAAATGGAAGAAGAAGAGGAGAATAAAAGGAAGGGAGGTCAAAAGAAATCCGTGACAACGAGAAAACAAAAATGGGAGAAGAAAAAGAAAGCAAAGATAAAGAGAAAAGGAAAGAAAATGAGGGAGAAGATGGAAAGAGGGAAGGAAGAGGGAGAGGGGAGGGAGGGGGTGAAGGCGCAGCTCGCACCCTCCGGCGGCGCTGAGAAAATGTGAGTCTTAGGGTTTCCTTCCGTGAGAGAGAGAACGAGTGAGAGAAAGAGGAGTTCGCATTATCCTCTTATATGCTTATATTAATATATTAGTTGTTTTTTCATTTCTTTTATATTTTGTGCATTACATATACTTTTCTTTTAATAGAAATAGTAGAAAATCTTGACTTGGATGAGTTAATTGGATATGTAATGGGGTTGAACATTAACAAGGACAATGACGATGCTCTACCTCCTTCTGCAAGTTCTAAATTTGTTTAAATTTGTGTTTTTATGATATTTGTAATTTGAGATTGTAATATTAATATAGTTCTTATTTACAAACTTTGGATTGTATTGGTTATTTGAGATTGTAACATTAATATATTTATTTGTAGTGTATTTAACTACTTTTAATATGTTGTACTGTATTACTTGTTGCATTGTGATTTAGGATTGCAATTTGTAAATAATTTTTATATATTTTTATATCTATTATTTATAAATTTAATATTTGTATAAAATAAGCTTAAATTGTAAACGGGTCACTAACGGATTTGTCGGTTGAAACAGGTTGTGTCATACCGATTTATTGCATCTACTTAATGGGTCGTGTTGTGTTGACACGATATGTTAAAGGGTCGTATTAAGGTTGAGATTTGTGACACGAAATTCTTAACGGATCGTATTCGTGTTGACCCTTTAAACATAATGTACATGTTTCGATACGACACGAATACGATCTATTGACACATTTTAATACCTATAACTTTTACCAATATTATAATTCCAAAAGCATTAAAAGAAATTAAACTTAAAAGAATAATAATAATAACGAAGATACTTTAAAAAACCGAGGTTATTTATACCGGCGCAACCCCGCATCCTTAAACAACGTCGTTCAATTCCTTTGTTTGAACATTAGTATCTCTTCAAAACTCCACGAAACCTAGAACGAAATTCTATTAAAAATCTCTCTTTGTTTTCCTCATGTGTGTTAATAGGACGAAAATGACGTGGAGTGAATCTACGCACGAAAATGTTCGAGAATACTGGAATTCCAAATTTATAGAAGAAAAAAGAAAAAAAAATCTTTATATGCACTCTATATCCAAGCAAAAGCAAAATGAGATAATAAAACAGAAAGAAAGAGCCAAATGTCACGTCAGCCGCAATTACTCTATTTATTTATTTTAATTTTTAATATTATGGACTGACGTAGTTAATACCATGTCAGCCGCGAAGCCTCGGCGCGATACTAGCCGGGGTACGTAGCAGTACTCTAATAATAATAATAATAATAATAAACGACCAAAGACCAACGAAAACCCGGCCAACGAAGTGGGAGAATTCTGATTTCGGTTTCCGGCTCGATCGCATACCCGCCGTCCGGTATCGATTCTTGATTGTGGATTTCAATGTATAATTAACTGTCATTCAATTCTGTACAATTATTCGTCGAAATCTCAATGAGGGTCTGTGTTTCGGAGGAGGATCAGGTTTGGCTTTGGGAGCTTTTATTTTATTTTATTTTATTTTATTTTATTTTTTAATTTTTACAATCTTGTTTTGGTGTGTGCTGCGTTTGGAATTCTGTGATGTTGGACTTTAGGGAAGGAGAGTGTGCTAGGAGCTATTAGGGTTTTCGGGGTTTGGGCAAGGATTAGGGTTTGGCTGGGATGGTGGATATGGAAGGGATTACCGAGCTCGAGGAAGGCGAGGCTCTCTATTTCAAGGATGACGACGATAAGAAAATTGATCCTGACATTGCTCTCTCTTACATTGTAAGGGCTTCTTCTGTCTTCCGTTGGATAATCGTTTAATTATTTTCCTTTGCAGTCAATCTTGGTTTTAAAGAAATTCTATTTCTTTTATCTATCTGTTGGTTCGAGGTTCAAGTCCTGTTGTGGCGTTTGTGTGTTGAATAGTATAATGGAAAGTAACAGTTTGTTTGGCCGGAAATTGTATGATCAGGAGGTTGAATATTTGAATCTTTAGATTTTGATCGATATGATACTAAATAAGAGGAAGTGTCACTTGGTGCATTTTGTTATGGACCTCATGGAGCAAAATGGAACTAGAAACTGCCTGTAAACGTTTAAATTTGATTCTCCCAGGTGTAGAAACTTTGTAGGTTCTTTTTTCACAGATATAAATGTTGCATACTTATGCTCAATACGTATTTGACTATGCAGCAAAAGCAACTGTGGAGAAGCTCTTGATATTAGGTTCTATTCTAGGAATTTTGTTTGAACAAGGCAAATCCTTTTGCAGATTGTTAACCCATTCTTATTTGGAGAAATATTTGAGGGAACTTTGACCTTATTTTCATAAAAAAATTAAATCCCACAGGAAGGTTTCAAGACAGACTTTAGTTGATTAGATGATCTCTCGTGCTGGAAGGATGGGTAATAGAAAGTTTTTTTTGCATTCATCCTTCCTTTAAATGTGTGATAGCATTTTGGAAACTCATTATTGAATTGAAAGTGTTTGTTAAAGTGTGGTCAACTATAGGTCAAAATACTTTGTATAATTAATATATGGGAACTGTATGGTGAAATTGTGACATTGACAAAGTTTAACTCAAATGTCAACGGCCCAACAACTTGGCCGTTTTGACCTTTCTGGACATCTTATGGATAGACTTCTATACCTTAGTTTCTATTTAATTGTCATTTGTAAGAGTTTAGTTCTCTTTCTAAAGGATGAGAAGATTCAACATGTTCTCGGCCATGTTCTAAAAGATTTTGAAGGTGGGGTTTCTGCTGAGAATTTGGGTAAGTGACCTTTTATGAGAGTTGTATCTCATAGAGAGAAGTGCATGCATTTGAAAATAATAATATGGGAATTTTGATAAATTTGGTAGGGGCAAAATTTGGTGCCTATGGCTCATTCTTACCAACCTATGAACGGTCTCCTTCTAAGTGGTCTCGTCCAAAGAGTCCACAAAGAAACTACAATGCACCTAAATCTTCAAACGATCTACCCATCAAGGTATATCGATTTTTTACTTATAACTTTTGGATCATTTGGTAGGAAAGAGATGTATATGGCTGACATCTAGCCAGCTGGGGGAATTCTATTTTACTTGAGCACTGTGGGTTATGTTACCTTACAGGGTGTCTCTCAGAATTTGAAAGCTCCCTCGAATATAGCCCCATATTTGAGGCTTGGGACTGCTTCCTGTAGTGCCCGTCAATTGCATAATTCAAGGGTTCCTTCTGCAGATGTTTCCATCAAACAAAGTCGAGTTGCTGAGAAGAGTCCCTCAAAAGATGAAACATTCAGTGGACCAGGCAATCCAACTGATCAAAGAACACTTAAAGTTCGAATAAAAGTGGGTTCTGATAACTCTGGACAGAATAATGCAGCAATTTATAGTGGTCTTGGACTTGATTACTCTCCATCTTCATCAATGGGGAACAGCCTGGAGGATAGTGGAGGAACGTCACCCATATCTCAAGAGACTGTTGAGAAGTCTCCCACTAGCATCATCTGGGTAATGGTTTGTTTATTATTTTATGCATATTATGTAACTTTGCCACTAGATAGAACTCAAATGATCTGCTTATGTTTGATGCTATTTATTTATGTGCTAAACAGGAAATGACGTCCCTCCCCATTGCTGGGGGTGTACTCATATCACCTCTTCATGACAGTCTGCTTTCCTTGATGAGAAATGAAAAAGTGTATTGTATACCGATGCCACCCCTCAAAGGTCATCAAGAACACGCTGCTTTGTTATTAGATGGGTCGCTTTCAATGAGAGGAAATAAGGAAGTGTTAAAGGAAAAAGGAACGAAATCAGTGGGAAAAAATGAAAGACTGGTAGAATTGAAGCATCGTAATGATACAGATTTTGAAGATGATGCGACATTGGAAATGAAGAAAATATCAGCAGATGAAACCATAGAAACAAAGGAACTTTCCTCTGGTAACTTGAAATGCACGCAGGTTTCCAAGTCATCATTTGATGTTTGTGACTCTGTCAAACCAGCTGGTGGGGCTTCCAAAGTTTCATGGGAGAGTAGCGAGGATGGTGGGAAAGATAAAATACTTTCCACTGAATTAGTGAAAGAGGAATCTTCAGAGTCGATATCTGGCCAGGAATGTGGCAAGAGTGAGCAGCAAAATCCTAGGAGTGGTTTAGTGGAGAAATTTCATGGAAATAAAGTGGTAAGTTCTCACAGGGATGTTTTAATTGACTGTAAGGGTGATGGCAATGGTCTGATAATTTCTGCCTCCGTAGAAGGTTACTCCGATGAGGCCAAATGTATGGAAGATCTAAATCCTCGAAAGGAGAAGGTTGGCTGCAAAGCTACATTTCATGAAGATGATGACGTTAATGTTCCTTTTAAGAAAGAAAGGTTGTCATTTGAAGGTAACAATAAGTCAAGAGGGGCGCAATGTAACGGCAAGCCAGCGGCTGTTTCAACAAAGGAAAGCTGGAGTCTTCTTACAAGTGTAGAACCACGTGATAAAAAAAGTACTAGTTATGGTGTTACTGACTGTAATGGTAAAGTTCGAAGGAAAAAGTCACAGAAGGATAACAAGGGCAAAGATGGTCATGGAGATTCAATATTTCCTATGAATTTGAAAGAGATAGATAATCAAATGGATCCAGTGGGGAGGCCTTGTGGTGATAGACCTAAAGATGCTAAACTTGGTGATTTTGAAATGCAACAAAATGTGTTCTTGGATAAAAGAAAGGGAAGATCAAGTAGTAAGAAAGTTGATAAGCAGTCAGTATCTGGGGCATCTAACAAAAATGCTTCAACAGTATGTCCTATTGCAAAAAATGGACTCACTTCTGAGATGGCACCAACAATGGCGGTTCCTGTAGTTATAGAAGAACATTGGGTACAGTGTGACAGTTGTCAGAAGTGGAGGCTTCTTCCTTATGGTACAAAGCCAGAGCAACTACCTGATAAATGGCTGTGTGGCATGCTAAATTGGCTGTAAGTTTCTTCCTCCTTTTGGAGTTAACATATCTGGGTAAACAAACATGTTGTCTGCAACCAATGTAGGATCTATGTAGCACTTCAGCTGATCCTAAATAATGTTCCAAGTGCAATGCTCTTTCTCTTTGTGAATCTGTTTTGTGTGTGTGCGCTAACAAGAATGCATGTTGGTAACTTCTCTTCGTGCTCTTGAATTGTTTTAACAGGAATGGTATGAACCGATGTGACATTAGTGAGGAGGAGACAACAAAAGCCCTCAATGCATTGTATCATTTACCAGCTTCTGAGATTCAGAACAACTTGCCAAATCATGTCACTGGAACTGCACCGGGAGCATCCTTTGGTGATGGTCAAAATCTTGAGAAGAGTTACCAAAATTTGAGTTCCCCTGCCATCTCTAATCAAATGAAGAAAAAACATGGTTTCAAGGAAATAGCAAATGCGGTAACCATTGGTGGCCGTTACAAGATCTCAAACTCTGCAAAGAATAAGGTACAAGAAACAGTGAAAAGCAGGAGCTTAAATGGCACAAACCAGCATCATGTAGAACCAAATCCAATGAAGAGATCTAGTTCTCAAGCTTTGAGTACATTGCACGACTTGGTTGTGGAAAAAGACATGCTGAATCAGAGAGAAAAGACAATTAATGGAGGTATGTGTTTCAGTTTGATAATTATATACGGCTCTCTGTCTATTTGGGAAAAGTAGGTAACTCTGTGTTTTGGGGCCCAAACAGCTGCAGGTGATGTGAGGAAAATAAAAATGAAAAGCAAGAGGGAGATTGATGAATATGGATGTGGAACCTCTAAGAAGTCCAGGACAGATGATATGCGTGCCGATAAACATCTGACATCCAAAATGGAACTTGGGAGGGTGCACATCAATTCAAGTACTGCAATGCCAACTATGGAAAGTAGAAAGGATATCCATAAATATGATGAATTGTTATCTGAAGACACAAAATATGATGTCAATGACAAGGTGCTAGAGTCTGTTAAGAAACTGAGATACAAAGCACAGGTCTCGTCTAATGGTGGGTCTTTGGGAATGCAATTGTCTAGCAAAAAAGATGCGTCTGTGAAGAAAAGGAAAATGAAGAATCAGGAGTATAATGAAAATGAGATCGATACATTTCAAAATTCTATACCTGATGGCAGCGTATATGAGAAAGAAGCAAGTAGTGAAAGTGGATTCAGGAAGGACAAGAAGTTCAGATTCTCGAAGACTGTGAAGGAGTCTAACACTAGTGATGATGAAGATGATAAGTCAAACCAAAAAGGTAAGATGCCAGGAATGATCTTGTCAGACATTAGAGATCCTCCAGTTGGTTTGCAAGAATCTAGGAGAAATGATAAGGACCAGCAGCTCCGGAAACATAAAAAGAAGATTGCATTGGAACAGGCTAAGAAAGTTGTGGATTCGCTGGGGAGGGATTTGGGATCTGGACAGGTTTCAGCGGCAGCCAATTCAAGCTCTTCAAAGGTTTCAGGATCCTATAGGACTAGAGCCAATGTTGAAGACATGAAAGGTTCTCCTGTGGAGTCGGTTTCATCTTCTCCTTTGAGGTCCTCTAATTTAGCAAGAGGGGACTTTACAGACAATACCGGGAAAGAGGATGCAATGAATACTGGTCTCCCTGGCATGGGTGATTTCAGAAGATGCTCAGATGGGGATGGTAATGCTGTGAACAGTCTTTCTGGGACTGTGATTCATTCTGAATCCCATAAATTTTCTGCATTAGAGTATAGGAATAGAGATGCTAATCACCAATTCAGTGGTAAAGCCAAGCCTTCTTCTGACATTGGGAATAGCCATTTGCTTAATGGCACTGTTGATATTGTAGAGCAAAATGTCCAGTTCCTTAATGATGTGCATTCTGCAGAACATAGCTATGATGTGGTTCAAGTGAAGAAGAACCACCATGACAATGCAGTTTTTCAGAAATCTGGAAAGGATACCTCCTCGCGATGTAGGGGCAAGAGCAGCAGTTCCATGTCTGAGCTTGATAGAGATCAGATAAATGTTTATGAGACAACAGCTGATGTTAAATACAGTTCTCCTAAAAACCCTTGCATTAAGTTTCCCAAGGACGAGAAGAATCATGTTAGTCAGAGGAATTCTTTAGTACAAGGGTCAGGTAAGAGTCAAATTGACACCAAGTTAAAAGAAAAAGAGCATGATGGTTCACATATGAAAATGGATGCTCCATGTGGGAAAAATGGAAAGCTTGGCCCTGACCAGAGCCTGATTCAGGTTTTTGAGGGTGAAAGTCAAGATGACTTGACAAAAAGAGCACTAAGAAATGGGAAATCTAAGTTCTTCGGTGAGGATAAACTAGAAAAAATATCCCTGGGTTGTAGACCCTTAACAGGACCCCAGAAGTTGGATGTATGTCCTGTTCGTGCACCTGGGGATGTGTTAAAGGCATTAAAAGATTCTGGGAATGTTGATAACAATGGAGTTGAACGCAGTTTGGGACATCATCTGCCTGATAGCCAGGGGGTTAGAGATATCAATGCCTCAAGTCCTGTGAGAATGATTTCCTCCAGCCAGGCTGCTACAAACATCCTGAAAGAAGCCAAAGTTCTTAGAGACACTGCAGATCGTCTTAAGGTTCCTGTTGTACCCATATTATCTTCTTTTTGTTAACTAGCCTAATCTTATCATCCAATTACCTTTTGTTTTCCTATGTTTGATATTTTGTGTTTCCCATTCTTCTTACTCTTGAAATGGTTTAAATTTTTTTCACAGAGCTCTTGCTTTGGTTTTGAAAGTAATGAGGCTTACTTCCAAGCGGCCTTAAAGTTTCTTCAAGGAGCTTCACTTCTAGAAACTTGCAATGGTGAGAGTGGCAGAAAAGGGGAGATGAACCCAATCCATGCATATGGCACTGCAGCTAAACTTTGCGAGTAAGTGATGCTTGAAAGTTTTTAGGAAACACACTTTCCTCCGGAGTTTGCTTTTATTGTTTTATATTATATTACTTTTTCTACCCATGAACTGCCACCCATTTTGCAATGTACATCCCAAATTACGAAATGTTGCAATATGCTCCCTAAACTACCAATGATTTTGTCACATACTATCTATTAAGATCTGACCTTTAAGATGAATGTGACGTAATCTTAATGGGCAGATCTTAATGAGTATGCGCATCAAAACCTATTGGTAGTTTATAATGCACATTGCAAAAGGCTTAGCAATTCAGGGATGCAAAGGGCAATTTTTTCCAGTGTATTTAGGAGAAATTGTGAGTAGAACGTATTAAAATATTGGGATTAAACAAATCCTTTTTATATGAACTAGCCTGTGGACCTCAAGCATGACTTTCAGAGTATTAAATTTTTCAATACAAAGCTGTATCATATTTTAATAGTTTGTTTGTAGTGTAAACGCTGGAAGACGAACTGACCAACTTAGACTGGCTTAAGCTTTAATTGGTCAAACCAAGCCTGAGGAGATGACATTTAACAGGCTTATTTGTAGTCTAAACATTGGAAGACGAACCCAGTTGCTTAAGCATGGTTCCATTTGTGGGAGACTCAAGCTAAGCTCAATACTCTTTCTGAGCTGGGACCCAGCAGCTAGATATTTGGCTTGTCTTAGCTCAGCCACATATTAGACTATGTCCGTCATGGTTCCAATTTTTAACTCTTGGTGATTAGTTTTTGGTTATTTTGATTAGTGATCTCAGTGATAGCTCAATTATGCCATTAACTTTAGAGCTGGGTGGTATTAGTATTTTTGTCCCGGGGAGAAAGTTATTGCAAATCAACACAGTTACAGCACAATAACAAATGTGATTCTCACAGCACGATACTAATTTAAAGATCTAATTTCTGTTCCACCTGCATGTCTGGGGTTATCTGCTGAACCTTGTGTTTCTCCAGACTCTGTGCTCTTCAATATGAAACACGCCAAGAGATGGCTGCTGCTGCTTTGGCCTACAAATGCTTGGGGGTGGCATACATGAGGGTGGTTTTTTGTAAACATTCTAGTATAAGCAGAGATCGGCATGAGTTGCAAGCAACTTTACATGTGGTTCCTGAAGGTAATAATTAAGGGCGTGTAACGGCTATATTTTCAGGCTTATTTGGGCTCTTATATCATTCAATAAATTGTCAACTTCTTTGTTTAAGGTGCTGTTTAGATAGTAAGTTGAGATGAGTTGAAATGAAAATTGAATAAAACATTGTTACAATATTATTTTTTAATATTACTATTGTTTTGGGAATAGAAAAAGCTGAAAATTGTCTATTATATTTTGTGTGAAAATTTGGGAAAGTTGTAATGATGAGATGAGATAAGATGAGGTGAGATGATGAGATGAAACACTTTTCACTATCCCAAAGGGGCCTAAATGATGTCTGCTCATTCTTTTGCCAAGCTGCTATTGATATCTATTTTCCCAAAGAATGTTGATTATCTTTTTGTAACTATTGAAAAATATTAGTGTAATTTAAACATAGTATGAGGCTAATTATCTAACTATAACCACTGACAAAAAATACTAATAAAAAAACTATGTTCGTGTAACCAAGTAAAAGGAAGGATGCACATTTGCTTCTAAAAGTGATGTAAATAAATGATGTAACTGTCTTTGTTTACCCATTCATTTAGGTGAATCTCCATCATCTTCTGCTTCAGATATTGATAACTTAAACAATCAGACGACTGTGGATAAGGGTAAAGGTACTGCTTCTCATGTTGCTGGAAACCAAATCATTGCTGCTCGAAACCGCCCAAATTTTGTTGTTCGGCTGCTTGACTTTGTAAGTTAATTAATCTTCTGTAAAATAAATAACCGCTTTATTTCATATAAAGTCCATTGTTTTGTTGAGGAGCTTTCAATGGAATGGATATATTTGTCATTTATACTTGGGCTCTTACCTATTGTACTTTGCACTTGGGGTATGCCTATTCTCATTAATAAAGTTAATTTTTAACTGGTTAAAAAAATGTTGGTTCTTGCCTATTCTCACGGTCAATAAAATTCTGTTTACCGATAAAAAATGGATATGTTCACCATTTGTTCTGGAGTCTTGATTTTTAGTACCATATTATGATGCTGGGTTGAAGTGTTGGAAATACAAATGAGAATGGTCCAGCGCTTCCATTGTAGTTAATATTCTCCTTGGAACGAAGGATTGCATTGATTTAAAAAAAACTTTTTTTTTGCCTGAAAGATTTTGATGTAGGCTGTTTATGTTTTTAAAAATTCATGAATGTTTATATCATCCAATTTCTCTAAATTTGGTTTCCCATAATTCTTGATAGTCCAATGTAATGCAGTCTAATATTCCTTTCTAGATTCATATTAAGATTAAATTAGTTTTCATTAAAAATTATGGATGGGTAGATTATATGGTGGTTGGATGTATCATACAGAACAATGGATGCTCTCTCGTCTGGGCTTTTGTTCATATCTTGTGAAGACTATGTTTGGCACGTGAGATTAAAATTTACCATTTGATTGTTCTGCAGACACAGGATGCAGAGTCTGCTATGGAGGCCTTTAGAAAATCCCATAATGCAATTGCAGCCACTAATGTAAGCTTGGAAGATGAACAAATGAGGGATTGTGTTACTTCTGTTAAGAGGGTCCTTGATTTCAGCTTCCAAGATGTAGAGGAACTAGTACGTTTGGTTCGGATCGCAATGGAGGCCATAAGTCGCTCAAGTTTTGGTGGCACGAGAGAATAAGTGAACCCTATATATATATATATTTTCCACTGTTTCCAGTAGTGAGTGGGCATCAAGAGAAATAAGGGGAAAAAGATGCATATATAGACCTATCGTTGGAAACCTGCAAAGAGACAGGTCGCAGAATGTTCACTACCCCTCTGTACATGTGTACAAAGTGTGATCAGCAAATTTTGTAATGTAGTTTTGAATGTTCACCTAGTTCTTGACGTGGACAAGGGCACCTCAAGTCGATGGGTTGGGAAAGGAGACATGTAATTCTTACTTGTTCATTAACACAATTTGGAGGTTATGTATTAGCCAGTTCTATATGTTCTTTTGGCCCGTTGATTGGAGCTCGAGGGGAGAAAAATATTTACAGAGATGAAATTGTATAGGCAACCATTTTGAGGAGGTTGAATCCTGATATAGTGATGGTCAGTCAATTTTCTGTGGAGTACTTCATTTTTTATATCATTTGTCAAAATTTTGAGGAATGGAAATCCAAAGAAGTAATAAGAATCTGCGGGTATGTAATCTTTCATTTGATCAAAATGGCATATTTTGAGGAGCTCCTGTTTCTATTCTTTCCTTTTTGGTGAATAATTTATACTTATATACAGGTGTTACTTCTTTAGCTTCCAGTTGTTTCTGTTGGATCTGGTTAGTGGTTCACATGTCAATTAATTTTCGCTGCTAAGGTTTGGAAAGTTTTAATTTTTTTATTGCAAGGTTAATTTTGATTTCTTATTGAGAAAAAATTGATTTCCTATTGCAATTCTTTTTTTTTTTCACTTTACATGTATTTATGTGCTTTATATATCACAGGGTGGTATTGGTTTCTTTTGACAACGATTGAGTAAATAAATGCTTGGATGAGGACACAAATATTCCAGTTCTTGCTAGCAGTAGTCCTGCATGGATATGTAAGTGCTCGAGCCATATTGTCTTTCTTTCTCACAATAAATGTGGCATTTAGGGATTGGAACGATGTAAGTTACTCTGAGAAACAGATTGGAGGTATTTTTACCTTTATTATCTTGTCCTTTTCAGTTGAGATAGAGTTTGCGAGTTGTGTTTGATTTTTTTCTCATTAATGTTATGCTTACCGCTTTTTATTGATCTTTGTACTTACCTCTTTTTATTGATCTTTGTACAAGGAAATATAATCATACTTCTGTCGAGTTCTTCTCCTTCCCTAATATTCAGTTTTAATTGAAGCTGATATTATGCAGTGGCAATTCCTTCCCCCTGCTTGATCCATGATTAGATAGCCCATGCCAGTTATGTTTCAGTGGCGTAAGTTTTTGAGAAAATAATATCTGTCAACTTTGAGTTACGTTTTTGCCACTATTATTAGCAAGTTTAGAGAATTATGTATCGGGTATGCATGTCAACTATTGATGAATGGATATTTACCTATCTATATCTGTAGTGGCCACAACCAAGTTTACTCGTAAGAAACAAGATATATCTGTAAGGACCACAACCAAGTCTTTAGTGTTATGTGCGGATAACAAAAAGTCCTGATATAACTACTACAAAGGACTATTAATTGGCGATTTCATTGCAAGATCGATGATTAAGGAGATGGGTAATGGAAAACTGATCTTGGAAATTCGCAGAGGTGACAGAATGAGAGTGGGTTACATATTTTATGCTTAGATGATTCTTCCACGGTAACCCTGTTTCTGCTCTTTCTGAACTAAGGACTTCTCATTCTTACTTCAAACAATGATTCTCTCTCTCTCTCTCTCTCTCTTTCTCTCTGTGTGTGCGCACGTTTTGTGAAGCACAACTGCTTCATGTAGTGTACAGAAGTAGCAACTCCTCAGAATCTAGTGGTGGTGGTGGTGGTGGTGGTGTTCGGTATTTCCTTGTCCTAGTTGCCTTTTTCTATTATTCAGCCTAGCAAGTATCTGGAATATGTTGGACGTCGTTCAAAGTCTTCCTTATATTGCTACTTACGAAAAAAAAGTCTTGCTTATATTGCTGTTATTAGTGTAGACAGAGATTGCACATTCAGAATCTTGTGAAGTGATGGAAACATTGACGAAGGTTTTGATTTTACGTTTTTCATAGAATTAAATTTCGTGAATTGTGGTAAGGGGGAACATCATTGCTTCTATAGCAGTTGGTTGTTCGGTAGCTTGTAGTTAAGCAGAATCTATGTAACGGAAATAATTGTTAAGCTGGCAGAATGTTGGTTTTAGGTTAATGAAGGGCCGGGTGCATTGACTTGATGACAAGCAGCAGCGATTAATGATGAACAGATTGCACATAGGCTCTTCTTGTTTCTATCAAAATTTCCGGTCCTATTTATGTTTAAGTCGTTTCAGTATAGAATCTGTAGATTGTAATAAAAGCACAGCTCAATTTGCATTTCTGTTCTGAGAACGCTGTGCACAAAAACAGTTGATGTTATAGTTTACATGATAAAAGAATCAAAGTTTATTTGGAGCTTTTTCCTTCCCTTCTTTTCTGTATCATGGTTTTGTAGTGACCCCAGGTATTATTGGTTCAAAACAAGTGAAACTTGTGTACCTTGTATTCTGATTATGAAATTTTATTTAGATTGAATCCTTGGGATTGGCTGGCTATTTATGGATTACGTTCAATGTATCAAGGATTGGTTAAATTGATAGTTCCATTTGATAGTCGTGGGTGTCTCAGAGATATAAGCAACAACAAAGTGTCTCACGAACTCTAGCCCCAAATATATTGAGAAGTTTGTTTATATACAGTGGAGCATGTCATGGATGATGGATATCAATAGTTGATTTGTTCGTGGGTTTTGCATGGGAGTTGTATTTTCATCATGCATCAAAACAAAGTGATTCCAAGCTGATTTAGAATGGTTGGGAATAGCAGTGAAATAGTTGGAGCTATGATGCTTTGTTGGGTTTCAGAAAATGAGGGAAAACTTTGAATAAAATATTATAAAGTTATAAATTGTTTTAATCTAATTTATGTATATATTACTTTTTTTAAAAATTGTTAAAGTTGCATTGAGTTTTGTGTTTTGTTTTGAAATTTTATAAAAATTGTATTGGTTTTTTGTGTGTGAATAATAATTAAATTAAAAAGTTGAAATTTGAATATGAAAAGTATTTTGTATTTTGAAAATTATTTGGCTGTCCAAACATGCCTTAGTGAACGATTTCAAAGTTAACCAGAGTTGTTCAAATAAAATAAAGTTTAAATTGGGGAAAAAAAGATGAAAGAAAACAAGAAAAGATCCAGAATTTGATCTTTGCTGCTTTGTATGATCAATTTCCTTGACATGTCGACCTTCGTTTTATCTGTCACTTGGTATGCAGTTGATGTTCCCAGTTGTCGAACTTTTTAGGTTGCTTTTTCTCGAGATTCGATTGGGTTAAAGGGTAGATCTTAAAGAGTATGCATATATGCATAATAGATTCAATAATAATAATAATCTAAAACTTTGTGATATTGGTTGATCATTACCAGAAATCTCCACAAGTGCATGACCCTTTTTTAAAATGATGAAATCTGTTCACATCTCTCACCATAAAATCCCTCTCAACGATATCACTAATAAGCTTGAAAGCCTCGTGACAGTCTCTACACATTCTCAAGTTTTTCATCACTCTGATTGTCACTCCTTTAGGGATGTTTATCAATCCAAAAGCCAAGGCCAATCTTTCACTGTGCAGACCCACAATTTCTTCTTTGGCCTCCTCTTCTACATCCACAAAAACCAACCCTATACTCCCTCCCACATACCCTCTTTCCTTCATTCTCTCCTCCAACTCTCTCAACAGACCCTCAACTTCATTCCCCTGTGAACATGAAGCTACATCTCCAGCATAGAACACATAACTTGAATCCTTAATCTCAACCCAGCTACAACCGGGTTCCTTGTAAACTCCGGTACGCTTCATTTCAGACCGGAGGCTGTGAACATTCTCCCACTGCCCAGCCAATGCATAAGCATTTGATAATGTAACATATGCACCTGACACTTGTTGATTGGATTCTATTAGCCGCTTACTGGCTTCAACTGCAATATCAACCCTTCCATGAAGCCTGCTAGCTGAAAGAAGTGTACCCCACAACAAAGCTCCTTCTTCAGATTCTACCTGGATAGATTTTGCTAATTGGTACGCCTCCTCGAGACGACCAGTTCGACCAAGCATATCAACAACACATGTATAGTGCTTGGCATCGGGCATGATCCTGTGTTTTACATGCATAGATTTCAAGTATTCAAGGCCTTCATCAACCAGCCCTGAGTGGCTACAAGCATGCAAGATCCCAACAAACGTGATGTCATTGGGTTTTATTCTTCTGTCAATCATTTCTTCGAACAGATCAAGGGAGTTGTTACCAAGTCCGTACTTTGCAGCACCTACTATCATTGAAGTATATGAAATCACAGAAGGATTTGGAATCCTCCTGAATACCTTTTCTGAATAACTAACAGATCCACATTTGGCATACATGTCCACAAGTGCACTTGCAACCACATCATTTGAATCGTGGCTACGACGAATCACCGATCCGTGTGCGACTTTCCCAGAAACTAGTCTACCCAAGCTTGCGCAAGCATTGATTACACTGGCCAACATAAAGTGATTTGGATGATCCAACATCAATCCACTGAATTCTCTAAAAATTTGGAGCGCATGATGGCCTTGTGCATTCTGGGCATATGCGGTGATCATTGAAGTCCAAGAAACAACATTCCTACAACTCATCAAGTCAAAAACCCTTCGAGCTTCATCAATGTCATTGCATTTCCCATACATATCAACAAGTGAAGAACAAACAACAAGGTTATTGCGAAAACCCAATATTTCGACATGCGCATGGACTGTTTTACCTACTTGTAGATCAGCAAGAATCGAACAAGCATTAATCATAGTCGCAAAAGTAAAATCATTAGGCGCCACCGAACTTCGGTACATTTCCCGAAAGAGACTGAGAGCCAGTTGAGGTTGACCCGCATCAACATAGCCTGCCAAAAGCGACGTCCACGATACAACATTGGGTGCGGGCATTTCATCGAACAACTTACGTGCGTAGTTGATTTTTTGGAGTCTCACGTAGCAATTAAGTAGATGGTTGCTGGTGAAGGTGTCGTTTAAGAAACCGGACTTGAAAACGTTGGAATGTGCCGAGGTTGCGGATATGATATCGTTGCAACTTCGAAGCTGACGCTGAATGCAATAAAAAAATTCGGTATGAAACTTTGACAGTTCGTTTCCAAGGGCAAAAACGACATTTGGGTTCAACGCCTTCTTCATCAGTCTCAGGAACCGACATTCTCTTTGCAATTTAAAAGTGAAAAGTTCACTTTTTGAATGAAAAGGGCTCGAAAAAATAATACAATTATGTTGTATAAAAAGTTAGAAATGGGAGGCGCACGCCCTCCCGCTCTTCTTATTTCACTCGCATTATTTTCTTTCTCTGTATTATTATGAATGATCACCCTCACACTTAAATTCTCTCTCTCTCTCTCTCTCTCTCTCTCTCTATATATATATAAAGAGTTTTCAGATTATTTAGTGAAAAGAGAAAAGAGAAAAGAGAAAAGAGAAAAGAGAAAAAAGAAATAAAAGAAATAAAATTTCAATTCTTGAATAATAAAAATTTTAAATATTTCTTTTTATAAATTCACTTGTAATAATAAATTTTTTTTTAGTTTTATAATACATTATCAACACGAGATTTTATCAATTCTAGAGTTAGTGATTTTCTATTTTAAATAAGTTTTTCAATATGAAATATTATATTGCTGATTATTACTTGATAAAATCTCAATTTTTTATAAATTCGCTTGCAATAATAGTTTTCTTTATATTTTTATAATACGTTATCAGCACGAGATTTTATCAATTCTGAAGTTAGTGATTTTCTATTTTAAATAATTTTTTCAATATGAAATATTATATTGTTGATTATTACTTGATAAAATCTCAATTACTCTCGTGACTTTATAAATATATTTCTTAAATATACATATTTATTTCACTATATATATATATATGTAGAAAAAGTCAAATTTTATAAAATTAGAATTTGTTACTTTTGATATTTTTGGAAAAAATTACTTAATCTGGATCCTTGATGCTGAGATCCATCTAGGTGCAATAAACCTGAGAGAGACAATAAATGAAGGAAATCAAATATCCTTGCAAGACAGTGCTAAGGCAATGATTTTTTTTCGCCACCATTTTCACGAATAATTAAAAACTGAATATCTCACGATAAAAGATCTTCTTATTTTGTGGAATAATTTAAGGGAGAAATATGAATACTATAAGACCGTTATCCTCCCAAAAACTCGTTATGACTGGTTACACTTGAGGTTGCAAGATTTTAAGAGTGTTAGTGAGTATAATTCTGCACTTTTTAAAATCAGTTTAGTATTAAAATTATGCGATGAGAAAATCACCGATGGTGATATGTTAGAAAAGACATATACTACTTTTCATCCCTCGAATATGCTCCTGCAACAGCAGTATCGAGAGAGAAAGTTCAAAAAAATATTCTGAACTTATATCTTCTCTTCTAGTAGCTGAGCAAAATAATGAGTTTTTATTAAGAAACTATCAGTCACGTCCCACTGGTTCAACATTATTCCCTAAAGTGAATGGTACTAGATTTACATTATTCTCAGAAACGAATGGAGCATCATTTTGAAGAAATCAGTGGTGTGAACGTGGTAGAAAGAATTACAGAAGTGTTGGTCCTAAAAACAACAATACTAAAGGAGATAATAATAAAAATACCCTGTATCACCAAAAGTAATACAACTCAGATAGGAGTAAAGGCCCTCAAAATAATTTTTCAAAAAAATGTGAAGATGTGTGCTATAGATGTGGCATGACTGGACATTAGTCACGTACCTGTCGTATGGATAGACACTTAGTTGATCTATATCAAGCATCTATAAAAAGAAAAACAAAAAAGTTTGAAACAAATCTTGTTGAACTATCAGATGATTCATTATATTTAAATGAAAGAGATATCACTCATCTTGATGTTTTTAATTTCTTTGAGGATTCTGATGGATAGGGATGTAAATGGTCTGGTCTGAGAAATTTGTGGACCAGTTCCATTCGGTCCAAGAATTCTCTCACCTTGGACCGGACCGAACTTCAGTTCGTCCATATCGGTCCGGTCCAATTTGGTCAATATCGGTTCGGTCCAATTCGGTCCATACCGGTCCGGTCCAGTCCAGGGGAACTCTATATGATTTAATGGGCTAAATTTAATATAAAATTCTATAATGATCAAATATTTTTTTGGCCCAAATTTAATTATTTTCAGCTCAATTTACATATTTATCACAGATTTAAGTAAAAAAAGATTAAAAAAACTTATTCTTAAAACTACTATAAATTATAATATGTTAATATTATAAAAGTACATATTATATATTAATATGTTAATATATATATTATATATTAATATGTTATTATATTAATCTATATTAATATTAATATTATAATTTATATACTATTATTTATATATATATATATCTCCTAGATTAAGACTGGACCGAAATTATTCAGTCCATATATAAATTGGACCGGACCGATTCAGTCCCGTCCGGTTCGATCTTTTTACAACCCTACTGATGGAATATTTGATCATTTGATTGGAAATGAAAATATTCATTCCAATTAATGTACTTTCTTTATTTTATAATATAACTTTTTATTATTTTGCGATGTTCTAAAGTAATAGAGGTTTTATATATTTTGTATAATCATGAATCCTATTGATGAACTTTTTATCTTTGAGATATATGATAGATATATATATGTTTAGTTGACAGTACTATAACTCACATAATTATCAAGTATATGAAATATTTTCAAAATTTAACACTAAGTAAAACCTATATCCATACCATATCAGGTTCATCAAATCTTATTGAGGATTTTGGAAGAACTTATATTGTGTTGTCTAATGGCAACAAATTTTTGTATAAATGATGCTCTATTTTCTTCACAATCTAGAAAACATTTATTGAATTTCAAAGATATATGTCATAATGATTATCATATTGAAACCATCAATGAAAGTATTAAAGATTATCTCCTCATTACTAAAATAATTTTGGGCCGAAAGCTTGTATTAGAAAAATTATCAGCTCTCTTATAGATTATATTATACAAGAATGAGAACAAGTGAATCATATATGATAATGTACCAGAAGTGCACTGACCCCAAAGCATTTATAACATGGCATGATCGCCTTGGACACCCGGAATCAATAATGATGAGACGAATTATTGATAATTCGTATGGGCATCCCTTAAATAATCAAAAGATTATTTACCCAATGAATATCTGTGCTTTACTTGTTCTCAAAGTAAATTGATTATCAAACCATTTCCCTCAAAAGTTATTGTTGAGTCCACATCCTTTTTACAAAGGATTCATAGAGATATATGTGGGCCTATTTATCCATCAAATGGACCATCTAGATATTTTATAACTTTGATTGATGCATCAAGTCGATGTTATATGTTTGTCTGTTTTCCACTAGAAATGCTGTATTTAGGGGTGTAAATGGTCCAGTTCGGTCTGGAAAATTTGTGGACCGATTCCATTCGGTCCAAGAATTCTCTCACCCTAGACCGGACCGAACAGGAGTTCGGTCCATACCGGTCCGATCCAATTCGGTCCAGGGGCGGTCCGGTTCGGTCCAGAGGTGCCCCATATGATTTAATAGGTTAAATTTAATCTAAAAATCTATAATGATCAAATATTTTTTTGGCCCAAATTTAAATACTATAAATTATAATATGTTAATATTATAAGAGTATATATTATATATTAAGTATGTTAGTAAATTATAACTAATAACACTATAAATAATAATATGTTAATATTATAAGAGTATATATTATATATTAATATGTTAATATATATTATATATTAATATATAATTTATATTAATATTAATATTATAATTTATATACTATTTATATATAGAAATATATATATGTGGGGTTCGGTCTGGTCCAGTCCGGTCCAGGGAGAGAAATCCTTTAGACCGGACTGGATCAGAATTATTCGATCCATGTAAAATTTGGACCGGACCGAACCGAATTCCATTTGGTCCGGTCCGGTCTCGGTCCGGGACAATCGGTCTTGGTCTGGTCCACCGGTCCGATCCAATCTTTTTACAGCCCTAGTTACATTTATTAGATTTCTTGCCCAAATAATCTAACTACAAGCACAATTCTCTAACTATCCAATTAAAACTATTTGATTGAATAATCCAGGAGAATTTTCTTCTCAAATTTTTGATAAGTAGTGCATGTCAATAGGAATAGACATTAAACATCATGTTACTTATAAACACTCAAAACGGTTTAGCTGAATCTTTAATCAAAAGATTTCAGTTAATCGCTAGACCTTTACTTATGAAATCAAAACTACCTATTTATGTCTGGGGAGATGCTATATTTCATATAGCATCATTAATTTGAATTAGACCATCTGCATATCATAAATATTCTCCATTATAACTTGCATTTGGTCAACAACCAAATATTTCTCATTTTCATACTTTTGGATGTGTTATATATGTTCTAATTGCACCTCCACAATGTACAAAAATGGGCCCTCAACATAGACTTGAGATATATGTTGTTTTGATTCTCCATATATTATTAGATACCTTGAGACTCTTATATGAAATATGTTTAAAGCACGTTTTGAGAAATGTCACTTTGACGAATCCACTTTTTCATTACTGAGTAACGAAAAATCGGGGCCTAAAGCACGACAATTAATTACTTGGGATAATAAAGTTCTGTCTCAATTTGATTCTCCTACAAATGAATGTAAATTAGAAATTTAGAGGATTATCCATTTGCAAAGTGTTGCAAATTAATTACCAAATGTATTTACTGACACTAAAAGTGTGGTAAAATCACATATTCCTGTTATTAATGCTTTAACAATAATTGAAGTTCTTGAAAGACAAGTTGTCAAAACAACAATATATAAGTCAATGACGCGTCTGAAGCGTGGAAGACCTATTGGTGCAAAAGAAAAAATTCCTCGAAGGAGAAAGATACAAAATAAATTTGATATTCCTAAAGAACTCATACTCATAATACAGGCCACAAGCAAAGTTAATGCTTCTAAAGAGATCAAATCTTATATTTCAAAATCTTTTGAAAATTGACCTCTTGAAAAGGTATTTCATAAAAAAATTTACCCTAAAGAAGAACATGTACTTAAAAATAATGAGATCTTAATATATTTCATAAGTACTGGAGAAATTCTGGATAGAAATACAATTATTGTCGACAACATATTTTCATATAAAATGACCCTTAACATTACCAAAAGTAATTAAAAAAGTGAGTAAAAAATTGTCAAAAAATGTCAATGTAGAAATGATTAGCTAAAATGGAAAACAGCTATTGAGGCTGAATTAAGTTTGCTAACCAAGCGAGAGGTATTTGGATTTGTTATCCAAACACCAAAAGGTGTCATGCCTGTCAGATATAAGTGGGTATTTGTACGAAAACGTAATGAAAAAAATGAAATTATGCAGTACAAAGCACGACTTGTCGCACAAGATTTCCTGCAGAAATCTGAGATTGATTATGAGAACATATTTTCCCGTTATTAGTGCAATCACATTCAGATTTTTGATTAGTTTGGTAGTTACAAAAGGATTAGATAATACGGTTGATGGATGTGATTATTGAATATTTATATGGATCATTAGACCATGACATATATATATATATGAAAATTTCTGAAAGATATAAAATGCCTGAAGCATCTACAAGTACATCTAGAAGTATCTACTCTATCAAGCTTCAAAGATCTTTATATACGTTAAAACAATCCGGACGCATGTGGTATAATCGCCTCAGTGAATATTTATTGAAAGAAAGATTTGAGAATAATCCTATATACCCATATATTTTTATTTCGGATTTGCTATTATTGCGATCTATGTTGATGATTTAAATATTGTTAGAACTCCTGAAAAGATCACAAGAACCATTATATACTTAAAGAATGATTTTAAAATGAAAAATCTTGGCAAAATAAAAATTTGTCTCGGCCTGTAGTTCGAGTATTTGCTAAATGAAATTTTTATTCATTAGTCAATATATAGAGAAAGAAGTCTTGAAGCACTTTTATATGGACAATGCTCATCTCCTGAGTACTCCAATGATTGTTCGATCATTTGATGTGCGGAACGATCCATTTTGTCCTTGTGAAAACGATGAAAAAATCCTTGATCCTAAAGTACCATATCTCAGTGTAATTGAATCTTTGATGTATCTTGCAAATTGTACTCGGCCTGATATTATATTTTCAGTTAATTTACTTGCAAGATATAGTTCTGCACCAACTCAAAGACATTGAAATGGTATTAAACATGTCCTTCATTATCTTCGATGTACAGTTGATATGAAATTATTTTATCAATATAGATCAAGTCCACAGTTGGTTGGATACACTGATGCAAGTTATCTTTCAAATCCACATAGAGGTAGATCTCAAATTGGATATATATTTACTTATGTAGATAATTTCATATCATGAAAACTTGTCAAGCAAATACTATTTGTCACATTTTCAAATCACTCAGAGATTATTGCAATTCATAAAACAAATCGAAAGTATATTTGGCTGAGATTAGTGATTCAACATATCCAAAAAAATTGTGGTCTTCCCATAATCAATGATAACTCAACAATTTTATACAAAGATAATACTGTTTGTATCACTCAAATCAGAGGAATGGGTATCAAAGGTGACAACTAAACATATTTTATCTAAATTATTTTATACTCACAAATTTCAGGAGAAATGTGAAATTGATATTAAGCAGATACGATCAAGTAATAATCTAACAGATTTATTCACGAAGGCATTACCTATTGCGACATTTAAGAAAATTGTTTAGAATATTAGAATACAAAAACTTAAAGATCTATTATTATGCAATTTTCAGGAGAGTAAATATCTTGAAAACTTGTGCTAATTGTACTATTTTCCTTCGCCAAAATTTTGTCCTATTGGATTTTTCTTTGTAAGATTTTAATGAGGTAATATTGAATCCCTTAATGGTACATAAGAATACTGTACTATTTTTCCTTCGCTATTGATTTTTCTTCTTCCTACTGAATTTTTCTTTTGCAAGGTTTCAACGAGACATATTCTTTATGGATCCCCCCCCTCCCCCTCTCTTCTCCTTATTTTACTTGCATTGTCCTCCTCTCTTGTATTATTATGAATGATCACCCTTGCACTTAAATCCTTTGATATGAAGTTTTCATATCATTTGATAAGAAAAAAATGAGAAAAGAGAAAATTTCAGTTTTTGAGTAATAAGAGTTCTGAATATTTTATTTTATAAATTTTCTTATAATAGTAATTTCCTTTTTAATTTTATAACAAGTTATAATTTATTTATTTATTTATTTATAACAATACAATTATAATTAAATAATGCACTTTGTGACACATTGGAAAGGAAATAAAATTGAAGGGTCTTTGTCTTTGATAAGAAAGAGTAGAGTAGGTAAGAGCATTGGCATTGGTCTATGCATATGCATATGCAAATCTATATTTACATAATATGGACTTAAAATCCTCCACATTAGAATATACATATGCAAATATTTGCATAGTTATGGACGGTAACTATGAATTTTTGGAAAGTCACTATTCATTTATAAAAATATATATATTTTCTCTCTCCTTCTACTGTTCAACTATGAATATATGTATTCTAATTATATATTGTTATAAAACTAAAAAGAAAACTACTACTATTGCAAAAGAAATGTAAAAGAAACTCTCTGAAACTTTCTTCATTCTCTATATTTTCTTATGAATTTCATTACAACTGAAACCCATATTTATAGGCGTTGAAATTACTACGCAAGTTACTATGCAAGTCACTATGCAGAATTTAATATAATAGTGGTGGGGTCATTCACATAATTTAGTGGTGGGACAGGGGGGCGGCGCCGTTTCGTTCGTTTATTTACATTCATAACACTCCCTCTTGAATGACTACCCATAAAGAATCTACCTCGTTAAAACCTTGCCAAGGAAAAACCCAGTGGGAAGAAAAACCAATGGCGAAAGAAAAAGAGTACAGTCTCTTTATGTATCCACAAGTGCTTTAAGATTGCCTCATTAAAACCTTGCAAAGGAAAACCCAATGGGATAAAACCTTAGCGAAAGAAAAAGAGTACAATCAGCACAAGTCTTCAGGACTTTTACTCCTCCTGGAAAGTGCATGACAATAGTTTTTGAGTCTTCATATTTTAATATTCTGCACAATTTTCTTGAATGTCGCAGTTGGTGATATTTTCGTGAATAAATCTGCCAGATTATCACTTGATCGTATATTTGATATATCCTCCTTTGATTTGAGTGATATAAGCAGCATTATTTTCGTATAAAATTGTTGAGCTATCAAAATACCACACTTTTCTTGGATACGTTGAGTCATTGATCTCAGCCAAATATACTCTCGACTTGTTTCATGAATTGCAATAATCTCTGAGTGATTTAAAGATGAAAAATGATATCTGGTTGACAAACTTAATAGAAATCTGATACCTGCAATAATACTTAAACTCCCCCTGATAATATGCGTTAGTGTTTCAAGTAATAAGCAAATATGATTTCAGTATATATAACAAGTTAAGAATTCAAACACGATCTCCAACTAAATAATGCATTAGAGAGAGTATGATAATATTTTCATCTAAAATTTTCTCCCCCTCATTCGGCATTATTAGGAAGAACTTGTTTATATACGGCGGAAATAACATTGGAAACCATCTATGTATGATAAAAGCTGTAAAAGTTTTGAGATTTAATATTATCGGTTCAGCGGAAAATCAAATCCGCTTGACATTGTGGACAAACGAGATCTTGAAGAGATTTGAAAGTTTCGGGTTGTTGTTTAAATATAACCAATTTTACCATTGGTTTACTCCAGCAAAAAGATTTCGCATTCCTCATAGATTCAGTTGTTGTTCATCCAGAACGATAGAAATTCTAATGTCCCAGATTTAAACCATGAACCTTTTATACCTCAACCACTTATATTTTCTCCTGAGACTGTAAACATCATGATAGGAGCAGAGATATATCTATCTAGTAAATCTGATCCTGAAATTGTTGCAGCATCAAGAACCCTCAGTGCTCAATATGCTGCCTCTCTTACAACCATGTCTCAGAAGCTATTGGCGAGAACGAGTGAGATTGATCATCTTAAAAATCAAATATCTAAGTTGCATCAAACGCTTGCAACTAAAGATAGAAAAAATAAAGATTTAAAACAAGATAACAAGGAGCTGAAGAAACTTGTAGACTGGTATTCTCGTGACCTGAAAACACGAGTAGAAGAGCTGGAACGAGAAAGAGCTCAGATACAAAGTCAACAACAGCAGCTAACGGCAGAGGTTCAGCGTTTACAAGAAAATAGGGATAGCTGTAATTAATCTCGCTGGCTTTTGAAATTATGCATCCAGCATATCTTGTAAAGTGAGATTTGAAGAGATGATGGTTTGTCTTGTTCTTATTTCCATTTCTATAAGAACCGTCTTTAGCTTCATGTAGTATGCATCAAATCTTCTTCTCATATCTATAATTCATCTGTATTTGTATTCTTATTCTACAAATTTCCAATGGCTCATCAATTTCCTTTTACTATTTCTCACAATCAACATATGAGGTATTCTTCACCTCAATTACAAGTTGATCCTACATCTTCCACAGGTGCAATGTTGCAGCAAGCAAATGATCTGGCTAATAAGTCAGATCGTGAAGCTGTTTATGAGCTGGTGACTCTCGGCACTCGATACTCCTCCTCTATTGTTGGATTTTCTAATCGATTACAATCCAAAAATCGTGAGATTGAGGAGCTTAACGAGAAGGTTTCTGTACTTCAACGACTCGTTCAAGAGTCTGACAGAAAAATTGCAGACTTAAAGCAGGAGAATAAGGATTTAAAATCCTTACTTGCCTCTTCATTTCGATTGCCTAATCCTTTAGATAAGGATGGTATGTTGCTTTATGAAGAGCAAATGCATTTGAGAGGTGAGGTTAGAAGTCTCAAATTCTTGTAACTCATCTATGAATTGAATAATAAGATCTTTCCTTTTCAAATGCATTTCTTGAATTTATAGCAACTCTTGTGATCTTTTCAAGAGTTCTAACAAGGTAAATCATCAACGTAAACTGCAATAATGACGAATCCGGATTCTGATAAAACACATGAATATATAGGATTATTCTTAAATCCTTCTTTCAATAGATACTCGTTGATTCAATTATACAACATGTGTCCGGATTGCTTTAACCCATATAAAGATTTTTGAAACTTTATAAAGTACATACTCCTAAATGTACTTGGATTAGATGCTTCAAGTATCGTAATAATCTAATGATGCTTATAAATATGCAGTGACCACATTCATTAACTGCATATCTAATCCTTTTGTAATAACCAAATCAATTAAAAATATGAATGTGATTGCATTCATAACAAGGAAATATCTTTCCTCATAATTGCTCTCGGGTTTCTACAGGAAACCTTATGCGACAAATTATACCGCACAATTTCGTTTCGTATTACGCTTTCGTATAAATATTCACTTATATCTGACAAATATTACACATTTTGGTGTTTGGACAACAGGTCCAAATGCATCTCGCTTCACTAGCGAGTTTAATTCAGTTTTAATAACTGCTTTCTATTTTGGCCAATCATTTCTACGTCGACATTTTTCGACGGTTTTTAGCTCACTTTCTTCATTACTTCTGGTAATGTCAAGTGTTATCATATATGTTGTCGACAACAGTTTTATTTCTATCCATAAATTTTTCAGTAGTCATGAAATGTATTGAAATCTCATTGTTCATCTCCAAGGGAAAACATTTCATGAAACACCTCTACAGGAGGTTCCTCTTCAGGAGGTTTATACTCTTCAGGAGTTTTCTCTTCAGGAGTTATACTCTTCAGGAGTTACATCTTCAGGAGTTACCTCTTCAGGAGGTTTCCTCTTCAGGAGGATTATATTTTATACAGAAAATACGGTCTCTTCATGAGCACCGATTTTTATTTTTCTTGTGCACCAATAGGTCTTCAACGCTTCAGGTGTATCTTAGACTCATTTATTACTGTTTTAACAACTCGTCCTTCAGGGACTTCAATTCCTGCTTAAGCATTAACAGCAGTAATATATGATTTTACAACACCTTTAGTGTCAGTAAATATATCATGTAATTGATTTGCAACACTTTGCAGATAAATAATCCTCTGAACTTCTGGTTTACATTTATTTGTAAGAGAATCAAATTTAAACAGGACTTTATTATCCCAAGTAATTTCTTGTCGTGCTTCAGGCACCGATATTTCATTATTTCAAAACATGACGAAATATTAATAAGCTTATATATAAAAACTTAGTATAAATAAATCAAGTGCTTAGCCGTACACAGGTACGTGACTACTGTTTGGTCATATTATATCTATGACAAACATCTTCATCTTTAGTGTTGTCGCTTTTGGGACCAACACTTTTATAATTTTTCTACCACGTCTACGCCCTTAGTTCCCGTTCACTTCTGGGAATTGTGTAAATTCGATATCATTAATAGGACGTAACTGGTGTAACAAAAACTCATTATTTAGCTCAATCACTGGAAGACAAAACAAAAGTTCAGAATATTTGTTGAACTTTCACTCTCGATATTACTACTCTAGGAGCACATTCGAGGTATGAAAAATAATGTCTTCTTTTATATATCATCATCAGTGATATTTTTACTGTATAATTTTAATATTGAGCTGATTTTAAAGAGTGCAGAATATTCAATACCACTCTTAAAATCTTGCAACTTCAGGTGCAATAAATCATAATAATCTTTTGAGAGGATTACATCTTCTAGTGCTTATATCACTCTCTTAATTTATTTCACACAGTAAGATGATTTTTCATCATGAGATACACAGTACGGTCCTTCAGGGACACATGGTTTTCTTCTATGATTGTATCTTTCAAGTTCATCATTATATCCAAATAGATCTCATCAAGGATCCTGGATAAATAACATTTTTAAGAAATGTCAATAGTAATAAATCTCAATATTTGACATTATATTACAAAAATAAATCTGTGAATTTAAGAAATATATTCACATTATCATGAGAATAAAAATAAAATTTTATCAAGTAATATTCAGAAATATTACCTTTAATATTTATCTCAAGGACTGCAAATAATATATTGAAAAACTTACTTGAAGTAGAAGACCATTAGTTTCAGTATCGGTAGAACGTCGTACTGATAACGTGTTATAAAACTAAAAAGAAAACTACTACTATTGCAAGAGAAATGTAAAAGAAACTCTCTGAAACTTTCTTCATTCTCTATATTTTCTTATGAATTTCATTACAACTGAAACTCATATTTATAGGCGTTGAAATTACTACGCAAGTTACTATGCAAGTTACTATGCAAGTCACTATGCAGAATTTAATATAATAGTGGTGGGGTCATTCACATAATTTAGTGGTGGGACAGGGGGGCGGCGCCGTTTCGTTCGTTCATTTACATTCATAACATATATATATATTCCAGTTTTATATATATCCCAGTTATAAGTTATATATATATATATCTGTTAATTTAACTATACATATATAAGTTATATATATACACATACATGTTAGCGTTTCAGTTTTATATATTGTTGAACCCAAGGTTTCAAGTTTCATGTAAATCTACAAATAGATTTTGATGATAACAAATGAATCCAAAGAATAAAGGAGTCTCAAGCTCAAGTTGTCCACACAATATAATCAAGCACATCAAGGAAGCAAGCATGAGCAAGAAGGGAACAAGTTCACATTAAAATCATAGAATAATGTTGTAAATCTCTTAAAAATTCAAAATTAGGATTAAGGCTCAAAATTAATATTTTATCATAAAGCATTAAAATACATTTTCCACATGTGCATGACATGATTAAATGTTTGAACTTTGAAAATATTAAGATGATTGATTGTCATCTTTCACATGTGCATGTTTTATTTGAATATTTTTCAAAAGTGGTGGATGATTTTCTTGACTTATGCAAAAGGTAGATGTCTTTATTTGAAAATTTTGAAAAGTAAAGTGTGCTCTTTTTGTCATATGCAAAAAGTAAAAGATTATGTTTGAAATTTTTGAAAAGTAAAGTGTGCTCCTTTTATCACATGCAAAAAGTAAAAATATTAGATTTGAAATTTTTGAAAAGTGAATGATGATGTTTTTGACATGGGAATCTTTTCAAATTTGAAATTGAAAACTCAATTGCCTATAAATAGCTCACTTGAGTTTTGCAAAATTCACAACAAGAGCTTACACATCTATTGCTAAGTTTTGCATCATTTCTTCAAAGCTCTCATTCTCTCTTTTCTAAAGTTTTGAGCCTTAATTCTTGTTCTTGTTGAGAGAGATATAGGTTGCGCTGTATTGTTTCTATCTCACTCATTGAGGAGTGTACTTTGATAGTCTACCTACTATCAATTCTTGTATCAGTAAAAGGGTGTGTATAACCCTTGTGTGTGTAGAAGGTGTTCTACACGAGAAATAGTTAAATCACTAAGTGTAAGGTGATTGGAAGTGTAGAAGGTGTTCTACACGTGGAATAGTTAGATCACCAAGTGTGAGGTGATTGGAAGTGTAGAGGGTGTTCTACACGGATTCTTTGGAGCGGTGCTGCTCAAAGGTGTAATAGGTTTCTATCTCCACCTAAAGGAGATTGAATAGTGGATTTGGGGATCCTCAAGAGGTAGCTTGAGGCGAGGACGTAGGCAGTGGGGCCGAACCTCGTTAACATACTGAGTTTGCTTCTCTCTTACCCTTACTCTTTATATTTATTATTGTTTCATATTTTATTTATATTTTATATTATATATTTGATTTATAATTGTTATTTTTTTAAATACAACTCAATTCACCCCCCCTCTTGTGTTAGTCATCTGGGCAACAAGTGGTATCAGAGCTAGAGCTCTATTATAAGATTAACTATCTTTTGAGTTAAGATCTTATGGCTAACATTGCAGCTTCATTTGGTGAAGGTCAATCTAGCAGTCGGCCTCCACTCTTTTGTGGAGACAATTACTCATTCTGGAAAGTTAGAATGAGAATATTCCTTCAGGCTCAAGGTCGAGAAATCTGGAAATGTATTGTAAATGGACCTTATATTCCAACAAAAGTAGTTGATGGAGTAAAGGTTAAAAAGGAAGAAGAAGAGTTTAATCGTGAAGACGATAGACTTTATACTTTGAATTTAACTGCTATGAATTTATTATATAATGCTCTCAATGGTAATGAATTTAATAGAGTAATGACTTGTGCTACAGCAAAAGAAATTTGGGATAACTTGGAAGTTATTTATGAAGGAACTTCTCAAGTCAAGGAATCAAAAATTTATATTCTTACTCATGACTATGAAATGTTTAAGATGAATGATGATGAATGATGATGAATCTATTTCTAGTATGTACACTCGTTTTACTAACATCATAAATAGCTTGACAGCTCTTGGCAAAGTTTATTCTAAAGTGGAGATAGTAAGAAAAATTCTCAACTCTCTACCAAAACGTTGGGAATCAAAAGTGACAGCGATTCTTGAAGCTAGAGACCTCAAGAAGCTCGAAGTGAATGAACTCATCGGGTCACTTATCACCCATGAGTACACATTGAAAAGGGGAGAAGAAGAAGGAAAGTCAAAGAAGAGCTTGGTACTTAAAGCTGTTCCACATGAAAGTGAAAGTGATGAAGATGAGGAAAATGACGACAAAGATGAAGAAGTTGCGATGATAACAAGAAGAATTCAGAGGTTCTTAAAGAAAAATAAAACTCCTCCAAGGAAATCCTTCAATAAGTTTTCCAAGAAAGATTCAGGTAAAAATGACACTTTAATTTGTTATAAATGCAATAAACCCGGTCATATCAAGCCAGATTGTCCTCTGCTAAAGAAAGATCGAAACAAAGGCAAAAAAGCAATGAAAGCTACGTGGAATGATGATTCAAGTAGCTCAGATAGTGAAGCAAGCAATGGAGAATCAGGAAATCTTTGTCTTATGGCTAAAGATGACATTGAGGTAACAAATTTTGATAATATTGAAGATCCTTCATATGAAGAATTGCAAAATGTTTTAGAAGAAGTATATGAGGAATTTGAAAAATTGGGTATCTAGTATACTGTTTTGAAAAAGAAAAATTCTTCTTTAACAAACGAAATTGATATTTTAAGAAAAGAAAATATTGTTTTGAAAGATGAAAATTTTGAGTTGAAGAAAAAGAAAACTGATTTAGAAAATATTATTGAAAACTTTACGAATGGAAAAAGAAATTTTGAAAAACTTCTTGGTAGTCAAAGATGTGTTTTTGATAAGGCAGGCTTGGGATATATGCCAAAACAAAAATACAAACCTTATAAAAACTTTTTTGATAATCCTTCTACATCAAAGTCCAATATTCAAAATTCTTTTCATAAAAATAATTTTGTTAAAAAAGGATACTATTATAATCACTCAAGTTCTTCATATATGTCACATGCTATTTGTAATTTTTGTAATAGAAATGGTCATAATTATTTTGCTTGTCCTATTAGAAGAAAACATGCAATGACTATTAGGACCATATGGGTACCTAAAAATCTTATTTCTTCTAATACTAATAAATAAAGGACCCAAAGAACTTGGGTACCAAGAAAAATCATTTTAATTGTTTTTATAGGTGTGCATGATGTCTTCCACGAACAAAAATAAATGGTTTTTAGATAGTGGATGTTCAAGACACATGACGGGAGACAAGACTAAATTCTTTGATCTTAGATCTAAAGAAGAAGGACACTTGACATTTGGAGACAACTCGAAAGGGAAGATCGTGGGAATAGGTAAAATTGGTAATGAGTCTTCTCTTATAATTGAAGATGTTCTACTTGTTGAAGGTTTAAAACATAATCTTTTAAGCATAAGTCAATTATGTGATAAAGGATTTACAGTTACTTTCAAAATGGATAAGTGCATTATATTGAATGATTATGATTGTAATATTTGTTTTATTGCTTTTAGAAGTAACAATGTTTATACAATTGATTTTGAAGAAATTACCTCACAAGATGCAATTTGTTTTTCAGCTCAAAATGAAACTAATTGGTTATGGCATAGAAGACTAGGTCATGCCAATATGGAACTTATTTCCAAACTTTCAAAAAATGATCTTGTGAGAGGTTTACCAAAGGTAAATTTTCTTAAAGACAAAATTTGTGATGCATGCCAATTTGGTAAACAAACAAAAACTTCTTTTAAAATCAAGAAACATATTTCCACTACTAGACCACTGCAACTGATACACATGGATCTTTTTGGACCAAATAGAGTTGCAAGTTTAGGAGGAAAATATTATGCATTTGTTGTTGTTGATGACTTCTCTAGATATACTTGGGTCATCTTTCTTACTCATAAAGATGAGGCACATAATGCTTTTACCAAGTTATGCAAGAGAATTCAAAATGAAAAGGGTTATACTATTTCAAGTATCCGAAGTGATAGGGGAAAAGAGTTTGTTAATAAAAATATTGAAACATTTTGTGATGAAAATGGTTTTGTGCATAATTTTTCTGCTCCTCGAACTCCTCAACAAAATGGGGTAGTAGAAAGGAAAAATAGATCTCTTCAAGAGATGGCAAGAACAATGCTCAATGAGAACAACTTGCCTAGTTATTTTTGGGCTGAAGCGGTAAGTACTGCATGTTATGTTATAAATAGAGTTATGCTAAGGTCTAAATTAGATAAAACCCCCTATGAGCTTTGGAATGAGAAAAAGCCCAACATTTGTTACTTTCATGTATTTGGATGCAAATGTTTTATTTTAAATGACAGAGATAATTTAGGCAAGTTTGATGCAAAATCTGATGAAGGTATCTTTCTCGGGTATTCTACTAATAGTAAAGCTTATAGAGTATTCAATAAAAAGACTTTGACTGTACAAGAATCTATGCATGTAGTATTTGATGAATCTAATTCTCTACTCTCCAAGAAATCTATTGATGAAGAAACAGGAGGTATAAATAATACGGAAAGTCTCAATCTCAACAAAGAGAACACAATAGAGGAAGTCCAACATGGAGATATCAGGAAAGATCATCAAAATTTAATACAAGATGCAACCAAACAGTGGAAATTTGTGAAAGATCATCCAGTGGAACAAATTCTGGGGGAACCTTCACGAGGTGTAAGCACTCGATCATCTCTTAGAAATATTTGCAATCATACTGCTTTTCTATCTCAGATTGAATCTAAAAATATTGATGAAGCACTTCTTGATGAATCTTGGATTCTAGCTATGCAAGAAGAGCTTAATCAATTTGAAAGAAATGATGTTTGGACACTTGTTCCTAGACCAAAAAATCATACTATTATTGGAACAAAATGGGTTTTTAGAAACAAGAAAGATGAGTCCGGAGTCATTACTAGAAATAAGGCTCTACTTGTAGCTCAAGGTTTCAATCAAGAAGAAGGAATCGATTATGATGAGACATATGCACCAGTCGCAAGATTAGACGCTATTCGAATGCTACTTGCATATGCTTGTTATAAAGATTTCAAACTTTTTCAAATGGATGTTAAAAGTGCTTTCTTAAACGGTTTTATAAATGAAGAGGTATATGTTGAGCAACCTCCAGGTTTTGAAAATCATATTTCTCCAAATCATGTTTTCAAACTCACAAAAGTACTATATGGACTCAAACAAGCTCCTAGAGCGTGGTACGAGAGACTTAGTGGTTTCTTGATTAAAAAAGGCTTTTCAAGAGGAAAAATTAATACAACTCTTTTCATTAAATACGAAAATGATGATATTCTTTTGATTCAGATTTATGTTGATGATATAATATTCGGTGCTACTAATGAAAATATGTGCTAAGTTTTTGCTAAGACTCTGCAGGAAGAATTTGAAATGAGCATGATGGGAGAGCTTACATTCTTTCTCGGATTGCAAATTAAGCAAGCAAAAAGTGGGACATTCATCAATCAATCGAAATATATTAAGGAATTGCTGAAGAAATTTGGGATGGAAGGTGCTAAGGAAACTGGAACACCAATGAGTCCATCCACTAAACTTGATAAAGATGAAACCGGTAAACTAGTTGACTCGAAGGTATATCGAGGTATGATTGGTAGCTTATTATATTTGACAGCCAGTAGACCAGATATTATGTTTAGTGTGTGCTTATGTGCACGCTTTCAATCATCTCCAAAAGAATCACATTTAATTGCAGTTAAGCGCATTCTTAGATATCTTAGTGGTACAATTAACTTAGGGTTATGGTACCCTAAGCACACATCTTTCGATCTAATTAGCTACACAGATGCAGATTATGCTGGCTGTAAAATAGATCGAAAAAGTACTAGTGGAGCATGTCACTTCTTAGGTCGTGCACTAGTTTCTTGGTTTAGTAAAAAACAAAATTCTGTTGCACTATCTACTGCTGAGGCAGAATATGTTGCTACGGGTAGTTGTTGTGCTCAAGTTCTTTACATGAAGTAACAACTTGAGGATTTTAAACTTATGTACAATCACATTCCAATCAAATGTGATAATACAAGTGCTATAAATCTTTCAAAGAATCCAATACAACATTCTCGGACCAAACATATTGAAATTAGATATCATTTTCTTAGAGATCATGTGCAAAATGACGATATTGTATTAGAATTCACTAGTACACATGATCAATTGGCAGACATTTTCACAAAACCCCTACCAGAAGATAGACTATGCATGATTAGAAGAGAAATAGAAATGATGCATGCCATGGATATCTGTTAGATACTTTTATTTCATTATCTTAAATGACCTACAGAAACTTGAGACGTTTAGCCTCATCATTCAAATGCATTTGCTCCTCATAAATCATCATGTCATCCTTGTCTAAAGGATTAGGCAATCGAAATGACGAGGTAAGCAAGGATTTCAAATCCTTATTCTGTTGCTTTAATTCTACTATTTTTTTGTTTGACTCATAAACAAGTCGTTGAAGTACAGATACAGTCTCGTTAAGCTTCTCAATTTCGCGAGTTTTGGACTGCAACCGAGTAGAAAACGCAACGATAGATGATGAGTATCGAGTTCCGAGACCCACAAGCTCGTAAATGGCGTCATGATCTGATTTATTAGCTAAATCAGTCTCTTGTTGCTTCATGGCACCCACGACAGATGCAGAAATAGATTGAGACTGAGGTGAAGGATACCTCAAATCTTGATCAAGAGAAGCACTGAAAGGAATTCTACGAGCCATTGAAAAATTGTAGAATGAGAATGCTAGCAAATTGCAAAGATGAGAAGAAAGCTTGATGCGAAATAGATAAAGCTAAGGATTGCTCTTATAGAAACGGAAATAAGAACAAGACAAACTTACAAATCATGATAATATCTCATTTTTCAGCAACATCAAGCGGATCAAATCTCTGCATCGAATTACCAGAGCTACGCCTCCAGCCTTTGCAGGTTTTGTCGGGCACGGGTGGTTTCTGTTGAACCCAAGGTTTCAAGTCTCGTATTTACGTATAAATTTTGATGATAACAAATAATATTGAAAACTCAAGCTCAAGTTGTCTATGCATGAAGGGAGCTAAACACATCAAGAAATCAAGCATGAGCAAGAAAGATATCAAGTCTACAAATGAAGCTCATAGATTATTTTTGTACATCTCTTGATAAAATTAGAAATTGGATTAAGGCTTCAAATTACTCTTTTTTTCTCATAAAACATCAAATTACTTTTTCCACATATGCAAGACATTTTTAAATGTCTTAGTTTTGAAAATTATGTTTTTCACATGTGCATAACACCATCAAACAAAATAATTTCGAAAATTATATTTTTTTTATAAAAACTTGATTTTATAAGATGATTGATTATCATATTTGACATGTGCATATTTTGTTTGAAAGTCTTGAAAAGAGGTGGTGTGTTTTTTTGACTAATGCAAAAGGTAGATGATTTTGTTTGAGAATCTTAAAGGGTGGTTGTGTGTTTTTTTGACAAATATAAAAGATAGATGATTTGTTTGAAAATCTTAAAGGGTGGTTGTGTGTTTTTTTGACATATGCAAAAAGAAGATGATTTGGTTTGAAAAATAAATCATGCTCATTTTGTCTTGTATGAAAAGCAAAAGATTAGGTTTGATTTCTTTGAAAAATGAATGGAGTTGTCTTTGACAAATGCAAAAAGGAAATGTTTTTATTTGAATTTTTTGAAAAGTGAATAGTGCTCTTATTTGACATGGGAATCTTTTCAAATTTGAAATTGAAGACTCATTTACCTATAAATAGCTCACTTGAGTTTTGCAAAAATCACAACAAGAGCTTACACATCTATTGCTAAATTTTGCATCATTCTTTCAAAACTCTCATTCTCTCTTTTCTAAAGTTTTGAGCCTTAATTCTTATTCTTGTTGAGAGAGATATAGTTTGTGCTGTATTGTTCTTATTTCACTCATTGAGGAGTGTTTTCTGATAGCCTACCCACTATCAATTCTTGTATCAGTAAGAGGGTGTGTATAACCCTTGTGTGTGTAGAAGGTATTCTACACGGGGAATAGTTAAATCACCAAGTGTGAGGTGATTGGAAGTAAGAGGGTGCGTATAACCCTTGTGTGTGTAGAAGGTGTTCTACACAAGGAATAGTTGAATCACCAAGTGTGAGGTGATTGGAAGTGTAGAGGGTGTTCTACACGGATTCTTTGGAGCGGTGCTGCTCAAAGGTGTAATAGGTTTCTATCTCCACCTAAAGGAGATTGAATAGTGGATTTGGGAATCCTCAAGGGGTAGCTTGAGGCGAGGACGTAGGCAGTGGGGCTGAACCTCGTAAAAATACTGAGTTTGCTTTCTCTTACCCTACTCTTTATATTTCCTACTGCTTTATATTTTGGTTATATTTTATATTGTATATTTATTTTATAAGTATTAATTTTTTAATATAACCCAATTCACCCCCCCTCTTGTGTTAGTCATCTGGGCAACAAGTGGTATCAGAGCTAGAGCTCTATTATAAGATTAACTATCTTTTGAGTTAAGATCTTATGGCTAACATTGCAGCTTCATTTGGTGAAGGTCAATCTAGCAGTCGGCCTCCACTCTTTTGTGGAGATAATTACTCATTCTGGAAAGTTAGAATGAGAATATTCCTTCAGGCTCAAGGTCGAGAAATCTGGAAATGTATTGTAAATGGACCTTATATTCCAACAAAAGTAGTTGATGGAGTAAAGGTCAAAAAGGAAGAAGAAGAGTTTAATCGTGAAGACGATAGACTTTATACTTTGAATTTAACTGCTATGAATTTATTATATAATGCTCTCAATGGTAATGAATTTAATAGAGTAATGACTTGTGCTACAGCAAAGGAAATTTGGGATAACTTGGAAGTTACTTATGAAGGAACTTCTCAAGTCAAGGAATCAAAAATTTATATTCTTACTCATGAATATGAAATGTTTAAGATGAATGATGATGAATCTATTTCTAGTATGTACACTCGTTTTACTAACATCATAAATAGCTTGACAGCTCTTGGCAAAGTTTATTCCAAAGTGGAGATAGTAAGAAAAATTCTTAACTCTCTACCAAAACGTTGGGAATCAAAAGTGACAGCGATTCTTGAAGCTAGAGACCTCAAGAAACTCGAAGTGAATGAACTCATCGGGTCACTTATCACCCATGAGTACACATTGAAAAGAGGAGAAGAAGAAGGAAAGTCAAAGAAGAGCTTGGCACTTAAAGCTGTTCCACATGAAAGTGAAAGTGATGAAGATGAGGAAAATGACGACAAAGATGAAGAAGTTGCGATGATAACAAGAAGAATTCAGAGGTTCTTAAAGAAAAATAAAACTCCTCCACGGAAATCCTTCAATAAGTTTTCCAAGAAAGATTCAGGTAAAAATGACACTTTAATTTGTTATAAATGCAATAAACCCGGTCATATCAAGCCAGATTGTCCTCTGCTAAAGAAAGATCGAAACAAAGGCAAAAAAGCAATGAAAGCTACGTGGAATGATGATTCAAGTAGCTCAGATAGTGAAGCAAGCAATGGAGAATCAGGAAATCTTTGTCTTATGGCTAAAGATGACATTGAGGTAACAAATTTTGATAATATTGAAGATCCTTCATATGAAAAATTGCAAAATGTTTTAGAAGAAGTATATGAGGAATTTGAAAAATTGGGTATCAAGTATACTGTTTTGAAAAAGAAAAATTCTTCTTTAACAAACGAAATTGATATTTTAAGAAAAGAAAATATTGTTTTGAAAGATGAAAATTTTGAGTTGAAGAAAAAGAAAACTGATTTAGAAAATATTATTGAAAACTTTACGAATGGAAAAAGAAATTTTGAAAAACTTCTTGGTAGTCAAAGATGTGTTTTTGATAAGGCAAGCTTGGGATATATGCCAAAACAAAAATACAAACCTTATAAAAACTTCTTTGATAATCCTTCTACATCAAAATCCAATATTCAAAATTCTTTTCATAAAAATAATTTTGTTAAAAAAAGATACTATTATAATCACTCAAGTTCTTCATATATGTCACATGCTATTTGCAATTTTTGTAATAGAAATGGTCATAATTATTTTGCTTGTCTTATTAGAAGAAAACATACAATGACTATTAGGGCCATATGGGTACCTAAAAATCTTATTTCTTCTAATACTAATAAATAAAGGACCCAAAGAACTTGGGTACCAGGAATTGTTTTTAATTGCTTTTGTAGGTATGCATGAAGTATTCTACAGGTAAAAATAAATGATTTTTAGATAACGGATGCTCAAGATACGTGACAGAAGACAAAACTAAATTCATTGACTTCACTTCTAAAGAAAAAGGATGTGTGATATTTGGAGACAATTCAAAAGGGAAGATCATGGAAATAGAAGGAAAGATCATCAAGACTTAGTACAAGATGCAACCAAATAGTGGAAACATGTGAAAGATCATCCAGCGGAATAAATTCTAGGAGAACCTTCACGAGATGTAAGTACTCGATCATCTTTTAGAAATATTTGCAATCATACTGCTTTTCTATCTTAGATTGAACCTAAAAATATTTATGAAGTACTTCTTGATGAATCTTAGATTCTAGCTATGTAAGAAGAGCTTAATCAATTTGAAAGAAATGATGTTTGAACACTTGTTCCTAAACCCAAAAATCATACTATTATTGGAACAAAATGGGTTTTTAGAAACAAGAAACATGAGTCCGGAGTCATTACTAGAAATGAGGCTCGACTAGTGGTCCAAGGTTTCAATCAAGAAGAAAGAATCAATTATGATGAGACATATGCACCAGTCGCAAGATTAGAAGCTATTCGAATGCTACTTACATATGCTTGTTATAAAGACTTCAAACTTTTTCAAATGGATGTTAAAAGTGCTTTCTCAAACGGTTTTATAAATGAAGAAGTATATGCTGAGCAACCTCCAGGTTTTGAAAATCATATTTCTCTAAATCATGTTTTCAAACTCACAAAAGTACTATTTGGACTCAAACAAGCTCCTAAAGCGCGGTACGAGAGATTCAGTAGTTTCTTGATTGAAAAAGGCTTTTTAAGAGGAAAAATTGATACAACTCTTTTCATTATATACGAAAATGATGATATTCTTTTGATTCAAATTTATGTTGATGATATAATATTCGGTGCTACTAATGAAAATATGTGCCAAGTTTTTGCTAAGACTATGCAGGAAGAATTTGAAATGAGCATGATGGGAGAGCTTATATTCTTTCTCGGATTGCAAATTAAGCAAGCAAAAAGTGGGATATTCATCAATCAAAATATATTAAAAAATTGCTGAAGAAGTTTGGGATGGAAGGTGCTAAGGAAACTGGAACACCAATGAGCTCATCCACTAAACTTGATAAAGATGAATCCGGTAAACTAGTTGATTCGAAGGTATATCGAGGTATGATTGGTAGCTTATTATATTTGACAACCGGTAGACCAGATATTATGTTTAGTGTATGTTTATGTGCACGTTTTCAATCATTTCCAAAATAATCTCATTTGATTGCAGTCAAGCGGATTTTTAGATATTTTGCCAATACCATTGACTTAGAGTTATGGTATCCTAAACACATTATTTCGATCTTATTAGTTATTCAGGTACCGATTATACTGGTTCTTTGAAATAAGATATCATTTTTTTTGAGATCATGTGCAGAAAAGGCGATATAGTACTGGAGTTCACAAACACACACGATCAGTTAGCAAATATATTCACAAAAACTTACCAGAAGATAGATTATTTATGATTAGAAGAGAAATCGGTATGATGCATGTTATGAATATCTCTTGAAAGATAGATCAGAGTTCATAAAAATAGAGAGATATTTTTTTAAATACTTTTACATAAACTTGAGGTTCTTAGCCTCATGTTTGAGACGCTCATTCTCTTCATACAATATCATGTCATCCCTATCCATGGGAACTGGCAAGCGGAATGAAGAATCCAATAGAGATTTCAACTTTTTATTCTTCTGCCGAAGGATTCCTTCCCTTGTGTGAGACTCTTGAACAATTCGTTGAAGTACAACAATTTGTTCTTTAAGCTTTTCAACCTCATGATTTTTGACTTGTAGCCGCTGGGAAAAAGCGACAATAGAGGATGAGTAGCGAGTCCCGAGACTCACCAAGTCGTAGATAGCATCGGAGTCTGGCTTATTAGCCAAACTGTTGTTCTCTTGCTGCAACATGGCGCCAATGGTAGCTGCAGAAAGGACATGAGATTGAGATGTAGAATACCTCATGGATGCATCTAGAGGAATGTTAGAAGAATAAGCCATTGAGAAAAGAATTGAAAACTTAAAGTGAGAATATTGAAGGAATGCAGATGAGTTATAGAGATGAGAATAAGATTTGATGCAAATCGGATGAACTTTAAAACTGATTTTATAGAGATAGCATAAAGAACAAGACAAACTATTGTCTCTTCAAATCTTATTAGTCAAAAGAAATATAAGATATGCTGGACACACATTGTCAAAAGTTTTCTTACTAGAAAAACGGTTCTCTGCTCCTATCATGGCATTGACGGCCTTAGGAGAGAAGATTGATGGTTGATGCGTCAAGGGTTCCTGATTCAAGTCTGGAACATTAGTGGAAGAGAATTGTTCGGCCATTCTATCGTTATGGAGAAACAGAACTTAGGTCAAGAAGCAATGTTTTTTTTTTTGGTATTCGATTGGTGAAAATGATTTTTTTTTATAGAAACTCAGAGCCTTCAAACCCGTTTGTCAACAACATCAGGCGATTGATCTGCTTTCGCACCGACTGCTAGAGCTAAGCCTCTACAGGTTTTGTCACATACGCGTGGCTCCGCACCGAATTGCCAGAGTTAGACTTCCAACATTTGCAGGTTTTGTCGGACATGCATGGCTCCGCACCGCATTGCCAAAGCTAGGCCTGCAGCTTTTGCTGTTTTTGTCGGACACGAATAATTTTAATTATTCATCTTCAAATCTCCGAAACATCTAATTCGTCAATAACATCAAGCAGATTTAAATCTTCTTCAGCACCGAGATGATAAAATTCGGCTTCAACGTTTGCAATTTTTGTCGGACACGGGTGGTTCTAATTTCTACAGTCTCTACTAACGCAGCGTTTTATTTGTCTATTGGTTATTGCAGGAATATATCTTATTGATCTAATTATGATTCCTTTTTAATGATGCCAAAAGGGGGAGAAGTCTTATACTAGTATTATACTACCCTGTTATATATGCTAGAATCATGTTTATATTTTTCTTGAAATACTAACGCATATTTTCAGGGGGAGCTTAAGTATTACTCCAGGTCGCAGATTTCTACTAAGTATTTGTCATCATCAAAAAGGGGGAGATTGTTGAACCCAAGGTTTCAAGTCTCGTATTTACGTATAAATTTTGATGATAACAAATAATATTGAAAACTCAAGCTCAAGTTGTCTATGCATGAAGGGAGCTAAACACATCAAGAAATCAAGCATGAGCAAGAAAGATATCAAGTCTACAAATGAAGCTCATAGATTATTTTTGTACATCTCTTGATAAAATTAGAAATTGGATTAAGGCTCCAAATTACTCTTTTTTTCTCATAAAACATCAAATTACTTTTTCCACATATGCAAGACATTTTTAAATGTCTTAGTTTTGAAAATTATGTTTTTCACATGTGCATAACACCATCAAACAAAATAATTTCGAAAATTATATTTTTTTTATAAAAACTTGATTTTATAAGATGATTGATTATCATATTTGACATGTGCATATTTTGTTTGAAAGTCTTGAAGGGAGGTGGTGTGTTTTTTTGACTAATGCAAAAGGTAGATGATTTTGTTTGAGAATCTTAAAGGGTGGTTGTGTGTTTTTTTGACAAATATAAAAGATAGATGATTTGTTTGAAAATCTTAAAGGGTGGTTGTGTGTTTTTTTGACATATGCAAAAAGAAGATGATTTGGTTTGAAAAATAAATCATGCTCATTTTGTCTTGTATGAAAAGCAAAAGATTAGGTTGATTTCTTTGAAAAATGAATGGAGTTGTCTTTGACAAATGCAAAAAGGAAATGTTTTTATTTGAATTTTTTGAAAAGTGAATAGTGCTCTTATTTGACATGGGAATCTTTTCAAATTTGAAATTGAAGACTCATTTACCTATAAATAGCTCACTTGAGTTTTGCAAAAATCACAACAAGAGCTTACACATCTATTGCTAAATTTTGCATCATTCTTTCAAAGCTCTCATTCTCTCTTTTCTAAAGTTTTGAGCCTTAATTCTTATTCTTGTTGAGAGAGATATAGTTTGTGCTGTATTGTTCTTATTTCACTCATTGAGGAGTGTTTTCTGATAGCCTACCCACTATCAATTCTTGTATCAGTAAGAGGGTGTGTATAACCCTTGTGTGTGTAGAAGGTATTCTACACGGGGAATAGTTAAATCACCAAGTGTGAGGTGATTGGAAGTAAGAGGGTGCGTATAACCCTTGTGTGTGTAGAAGGTGTTCTACATAAGGAATAGTTGAATCACCAAGTGTGAGGTGATTGGAAGTGTAGAGGGTGTTTTACACGGATTCTTTGGAGCGGTGCTGCTCAAAGGTGTAATAGGTTTCTATCTCCACCTAAAGGAGATTGAATAGTGGATTTGGGAATCCTCAAGGGGTAGCTTGAGGCGAGGACGTAGGCAGTGGGGCTGAACCTCGTAAAAATACTGAGTTTGCTTTCTCTTACCCTACTCTTTATATTTCCTACTGCTTTATATTTTGGTTATATTTTATATTGTATATTTATTTTATAAGTATTAATTTTTTAATATAACCCAATTCACCCCCCCTCTTGTGTTAGTCATCTGGGCAACAGTTTCAATTATTCAACTCTTTACAAAATCTCCTTCCGCACCGAATTACCGGAACTAGGCCTCCAGCCTTTACAAGTTTTGTCGAACACGTGTGGCTACGCACCGAATTCTCTACAATCTCTACTAACGCAGCGTTTTATTTATCTATTGGTTATTGCAGGAATATATCTTATTGATCTAATTATGATTCCTTTTTAATGATGCCAAAAGGGGGAGAAGTTTTAGACTAGAACATTAACATTATTTAAATTGCTAAACTTGTTATATATGCTTGGAATTATATTTATATTTTTGCTTGAAAAACTAACGCACATTCTCAGGGGGAGCTTAAGTATTAATACAGGATTCAGGTTCTATCAAGCATTTGTCATCATCAAAAAGGGGGAGATTGTTGAACCCAAGGTTTCAAGTTTCATGTAAATCTACAAATGGATTTTGATGATAACAAATGAATCCAAAGAATAAAGGAGTCTCAAGCTCAAGTTGTCCACACAATATAATCAAGCACATCAAGGAAGCAAGCATGAGCAAGAAGGGAACAAGTTCACATTAAAATCACAGAGTAATGTTGTAAATCTCTTAAAAATTCAAAATTAGGATTAAGGCTCAAAATTAATATTTTATCATAAAGCATTAAAATACATTTTCCACATGTGCATGACATGATTAAATGTTTGAATTTTGAAAATATTAAGATGATTGATTGTCATCTTTCACATGTGCATGTTTTATTTGAATATTTTTCAAAAGTGGTGGATGATTTTCTTGACTTATGCAAAAGGTAGATGTCTTTATTTGAAAATTTTGAAAAGTAAAGTGTGCTCCTTTTGTCATATGCAAAAAGTAAAAGATTATGTTTGAAATTTTTGAAAAGTAAAGTGTGCTCCTTTTATCACATGCAAAAAGTAAAAATATTAGATTTGAAATTTTTGAAAAGTGAATGATGATGTTTTTGACATGGGAATCTTTTCAAATTTGAAATTGAAAACTCATTTGCCTATAAATAGCTCACTTGAGTTTTACAAAATTCACAACAAGAGCTTACACATCTATTGCTAAGTTTTGCATCATTTCTTCAAAGCTCTCATTCTCTCTTTTCTAAAGTTTTGAGCCTTAATTCTTGTTCTTGTTGAGAGAGATATAGGTTGCGCTGTATTGTTTCTATCTCACTCATTGAGGAGTGTACTTTGATAGTCTACCTACTATCAATTCTTGTATCAGTAAAAGGGTGTGTATAACCCTTGTGTGTGTAGAAGGTGTTCTACACGGGAAATAGTTAAATCACCAAGTGTAAGGTGATTGGAAGTGTAGAAGGTGATTGGAAGTGTAGAAGGTGTTCTACACGTGGAATAGTTAGATCACCAAGTGTGAGGTGATTGGAAGTGTAGAGGGTGTTCTACACGGATTCTTTGGAGCGGTGCTGCTCAAAAGTGTAATAGGTTTCTATCTCCACCTAAAGGAGATTGAATAGTGGATTTGGGGATCCTCAAGAGGTAGCTTGAGGCGAGGACGTAGGCAGTGGGGCTGAACCTCGTTAACATACTGAGTTTGCTTCTCTCTTACCCTTACTCTTTATATTTATTATTGTTTCATATTTTATTTATATTTTATATTATATATTTGATTTATAATTGTTATTTTTTTAAATACAACTCAATTCACCACCCCTCTTGTGTTAGTCATCTGGACAACATATATATTATGGTTCCAATTATATATATATGTATGTATATATTATTGAAATACATCTCATATATGATTTAAAAAATTAAGATATTGAAATAAAAGAATATTTTATTATTATTTTGTCTCAAATTTATATAATTCAATATATAAATTTTGTATTTGTATATGATAAAATGAACACTTTTTATACATGCATATGCATACACCAATATAATACTTAAGTGAGGACAACGGTAGAAAAAGTCAAAAGGCCAAATGACTAGACAACACGATATCTGGTCTGCCTAAACGGAGGTATCCAATTAATCGGTCCCTACTAGTGCTACCACTTCAGCGCTATCTTCCTTTCCTAGACACATCATCTCACATTATATTTACTTAGAGGAATGATATTATTGTCTCATTTTATTTCTTTATTTTGATCGTTTTATGTATTTAAATTTTGTATTTACTAATTAAAAAGATGGCTATTAAATAAGTTACTTTTTAAATCATTAAATAAAAAAATTTAATTAAACACATTTAAAAAAATTGAAATATAAAATAAATAAAATAAAATTTACCCCAAGTAACATGCCGAGTAGATAAATTGAGAAAACATAATAGTACTATTCATACATTTAACATAAATAAAAATGATATTTGATTAGGTATTCCTCTCGAAAAAAATAAATGAATATATCTCAAATTAAAAATTTCTTATTTTTAATAATAGAAAATACTTTTTTTTTCATTAATTAGATAAGGCTTTTCATATTATTATTATTATTTTTTTATACATTTGAAGGAAAGAGATTTTGAACTCCAGTCTTCTATTTTGGAGATTGGAAGTTATGTCAATCAGATCACAGCCTTGACAAGGCTTTTAACTATTGAACTTAGTTATTATTAGGCTTGAACAAAATACCCGAAAACCCGTTTCTCAAATTAACTCAACCTGAATACCAGACTCGTTCGGTTAAAATCAGAACAACATATTATCCGTTACCAAATTTAACTTATTTCAAAATCCCATGACCCATCTTTCTTACGCTCTTCTTTTAATCTCAGCCTCATATGTAATTGCTACAACGAAAATAAAACTCTAAATTCTTCTACAAACCAAAAGGAGCAAGATCATCTCCATTCAAAAGTGATTTTGATCTTCTGCTACAACAACTGTCATTACGAGATGCGAAAGTTTGCAAAACCACCCAATCCCCGCAACACTTTGAGAAAATACGACAGCAATGTTACCACCATCCATGTTCACACTACTGAATATAGGGGAACCGACCTTTATTCTCCGATTTCGATCTTCCAACTCAGTCGAGACCAAGCTTCTCAGAGTCAGACTACCTCAACGCTATTGCCAATTGACTAAAAGGTAAAGATTAATAGAACGATTGGATAATCGTGAGCTTGGGAACTAGGTTGGGTTGGCTTGGGTTTTTTTTGTTTTTTGTTTTTTGTTTTTGAAAAGGGGGGGGGGGGGGGGGGGGTGAGGTGAGAGAGAAGAAGAAGAAGAAGAAGAGGGGTAATCAGAATGGATCGATTCCGGGTTGGGTCAGAAATGGGTCGTTTCAGATCAGGTCGGCGAACAGCCTAGTCATTGTTGGAACTTGAATGCGGGAGGGATGCGTTCTACCATAACAAGATAAAAAAGACCCGACGTAGTGCTGATAATCTTTTGGGAGCAAATAGCTTCAAACAAATAATGAAAATGCAGTTCGGAGGGAAATCAAAGATTTTACTTTTCCTTTCAGTAAAAGTAGGGGCATAGAAAGAAAATAAGAAACAATTAACAAACAAACATAAACTAAAGTGGTGAGAAGGGGTTGGGCACTGCAATAAATAAATTACAGGATGGGATCCAAGCAGTCCGGGTGGTGGTGCACTTTCAACCAATTTTATGCAAATCAAAATACAATTTTTCTGCAGTGTGGGTGCACAATCTTACGGGTAGGGAAGTTGTCCAAGCCTCGTTTTGAAGGCAACAATGTACAAGCATTCTCTGCTACTGCTTCTAAGCAAATCGTCAAAAGCTGCACCTCACATACCGGCATTTACATATGGCATTTGTTTTCACCGTGAACCGACCCTCTTTCTTCGCTATATTTGCAGCGGTAAATAGCATCAGTTCATTGTGTGACAGTCAACAAGACGACATCAGGCCAAGTACCTGAACATATTAGGGTTGTCTTTGTCTCTTTCAAGATAGTCTCGGGTGATCAGATCCTCGATGCGCTTCTTTATTGCCTTGAAATCGGGCTGCAGAATCACATTTCAAGAAACAACGGCAAGTTAAAACTGATAAAAAGAAACAGAATATAAATCAATGAATCATATAGACAACAATGTGGCATCAGTACCTTGAACATGCGACCCAACTGCTCAACACACTCCATGACCAACTGCTGATGACATAAAACTTTACGACTCTTCATGATACGCACAATTGAGGCATCGATAGCATACCGTCTATCCTTGTCAACATCTTCTATTACTTTCTTCTTTTCATCGACAGGAGGAAGAGGAATCTGCAGGCAAACAAAAGTTGACAATCAGAAAATAGGTTGATTGAATGGATATATCATCCCTGGAAATCAATCAGAAAATAGGGAACCAAAACTACAAGATATTCCGTAAATATCTCAGTACCTTGATTCTCCTCATTTTATCAGTGAACTTAGTGTTGAACTCAAAGGAATCAGTTGGAGATACTGTTTTTGTGTTTGGCTCCTTGTTCAGAATCTTGTATTTGGCACATGACAATGAGTGGAGCAATCTAATAACATCATCGTCGGTCAAATTTAATTCAGTCATGATGTCTGAATAACTCAACCTATCGGAGGAATTGAATAGCAACAGGGCCGAAGCCTGTCTCAGAAGAAACTCTATATTAGCATGATTAAAAGATTTCCACACCAGAAACACCCATGAAAAGCATTCACATAATCAAGACTATTTTTCAAACATATCACCTGATAAGTGGTCACGATCAGTTCCATAGTTTTGGGTTCAAATTTTCCACTGATGTTACAAGTACCCAATGAGTATATCCACGTAAGCTTTCTGTGCTTTGTTTTTGTTTGATAGAATTCCCGGAAAACTTCAACACACTTTACCTATACAGTAGAGAAGAAAAGAGAGGATGCTAGTGATTTCTATGATACAATCAGCATTTCATCATATCAACAAAAGATCTCTATATTACCATCTCTGGTGGAAGGTTAAGGTCGAAAGACTTGTAACTTGGCCAGAAGCCAGTAGTGAGAACAGTTACAGTCAAGTCAATCCCCGGACTTGCATGTGGATTATTGCTCAGATACTCTTCAAAGCTGGTCTGGTTTTCCCTAGCCAATGTTAAATCCGTGACCTACAAAGAGTAACAATATAAAATGAAAACGCTCAATAGCATATATCATAATACTGATGAAAAATTGGGTTCATCAATATCAAAGATGTACTTGGTTAACATTTTTAAAATTTCATTAACGCAATATTAGAAGGCAACTGACCATTCCCTCCATCTTTGAGGTGA